>OX235277.1:19456240-19523985 GCA_944472155.2 Trichobilharzia szidati | reverse complement strand
CTGGGGGATGATTTGGAATTTGTTGTGTTCTATGAGCTAGTTGGTTTAATTGTAGAGCTTTTGTCATCCTTCTGGACAACATCTTCAACGCAAGTCTTAACATGAAATGAACTGATATAAATTCTACATGAATGAAAGAATTCGGTCTCCCGGTTACCAACTTCGTGACTGGTGGTCGATTTATATTAAGTTTGATAATTTTTTATCAACTTGCAATTGAAAAAAAGAATTTAATCAAAAATGATCGATACAAAGGTAACTCGAGTATCAACCACGAAGTAGATAACAAGGACACGCAATTCCCAAATTCAGGGAAAATTAAAAACAGTTAATGCTATGAAGAAAATTCCCAGAATATGTTCTCCAGAAGGATGACGAAATCTCAGCAATTAAACCAAACAGCTCAGAGAACACAACTATTTGCAAATACTAAGTTTTCCTTTCAATCCCTTCATTGATTCAGTTTACCATTTCTCAGTCTTTGTCAACGGACTAAAAGAAGTTGAAATTTTGGGAATTTCCGATGAACGCCAATCATGCCAGTTATCTCATTCAAATACCCTGCATCGTTCATTATTATATTTTTTGGACAGCAAACATAGACCAAAGTTGTATTAGGTCATTCAGTCACCTCTCTTGAAGAAGTTATTCAATCTGTAGTTTGTGCATAAAGGTTTACAAGCAAAATTGTATTATCAGTAATCGAAGTTGTGTTCGAGAGAAATTTGTGCAGTCATCTTTTTGCCTATGACACAATTATAAATCTGACTGTCTCAAAATTCTCTCCGCTGCATCTTTGATTACCTCTTAAGAAATTAATTTGGACACTTATGTGGTTCTCATCAACTACTCTTGTTTCCAAAACATGTGGATTAATTAGACATTTGTTCAATTTTCGAAAATATTTCGACCGTTATCTGTTGTATTAGTTCTTTAGTCAAGTATACATTACTTTTTCTGTTCATAAAATCATGATCAGGCGGTAAGCTTTTTTGTCTTTAACTGAATATAATAAGGACTCTTATGTATTTATATATATATATTTGTATGTATAGAATTCTTTGATAAGCCATCCAGAGGTTAACGTTAAAAATAACTCATAACCACTTATAATGCTATATTCACTGGTCCCGTGTTCACTATCTCCATCGTTTTCATTAATGTGAACTATCAAGACAGGTGTATCCTAATATTTCCTCTAGTATAACTTTCTGGACATATTACACTGAAGGTGTGGGTGGAAATTATAATTTTAATTCTGGAAAAAGATCCTGATCGTTTGAAATCAAGCAACCAGAGTCTTCTTGAATGCTCCGACGTTTGGTGTGAATATGGACAAATTGAAGAACAGCAGTAGTCATTTAGCATGTTCTGCTGTAGTTTCTTACTGAAATGATTATCTGAGATGAAACGAAAGGCTATTTTAAATAATTTGGTTGAGTATGGTTTCAAGTTGTCAAATTCTTCAAATTAAGTGCGTGTTTATCTTACGAATAACTGGCATATGTCTATGATACTGAAAGGGGAAAGTTACTAAGGATATTGAAACGTAATAACTAATTGGAATTGTAAGAATACGGTTTTGATATAGTTCAGTTGCAGGACATAGTTCTTCAAAGCGATCTCCTTCTCGTTCAAATTTCTCTAATGACTCAAAGATGAACTGTGGAATTTGACAACTGTTGTACGTATCTACATATTCATTTGTTTTTCTGGAGCTGCAAATATAGGTTATCAATTATTAGTTTTGTAAGACGGAGTGAAGTCTCATTATCCTTCATGTCAAGAAGACTCCATAGAGCGTCAGTACGTAGTGTCATAATGGTGCTCACATTTATCTCAAACAACCGAAAGTCTGAAGAAATCTCTGAATGATTTAGAAGTTGATAATAAGCCACAACAAAACATTGTGTATTATTTTCCGTTTGAAATGATGGGTTCTGTTATGTACTTATGTAGATTTCAGATTTATACTCATGAAAGCAACTTTTCCAACTAATCTATCTTAATAAGATGTAATCTGAAACCTAATTATCAGCAATGTCTTGGTGTCCTCACAATGTTTTTTCAATTTTGTATTACACTTTGTATATGTATCAAATTTTCGGGTGGTCATTTTTTAAACTCTTCCTAATTCATATTTACATGCACATATATTATGATTCTCATTTCTAACAGATCTAAAATCTTTTTATCGTTTGCATGATACGTGAATGGTGAATATTAAAATGGTTTGTGTCTTATATATGACGATACAGTCAAGGGTAAGTTGATAATTTAGTGCATACTTAATTATTTGTCACCTGCTGCACTACATGTTTATTCTGAACTACCTGAAACGTCATTGAAATAATATTTGAATATAATTAATTTTCTTAGATCACACATTAGGTTTCTTTCCTCACTCAGACGATTTTGAGAGCCGATTTCATGAATTTATTGACCAGAATTCTGTTTACTCAAGCCAGATAAAGGAGTTTAAGAAATAGCAGCTGCAAATCATACCTTTGTTGAATATCAGTCTTATTCAACATTTGAGCGCACTATGGTCACATGGACTTACTACTGGTAATAAACTGGTTGTGATGCCAGTCATATTTTCTTGATAAGAAAGACAATAAATATCGTATTCCAGGTGAGCATATTTCAATTCTAAACAACAAAGGCCTAGAATGATTCAAAAGGCTTTCATCCGGATTAGAATAATCAAACTACAAATTGTCCGGGTAAGAGAAATAGGTTAGGGATTTCCCAATAGTCACGTGTCAAGGGGTACATTTTTGAACAGTCTAGTTATTGAATTCTTTGGTGTCCCCGGTGTATCCAAAGCTATTCTGAAATTGTGGGCAGTTTCTTAGCGCCGTTTTAATTTCCTCAGTCCACAAGAGACAGTTAGATAGTAATTTATCTCCAGGATATTTTTGAATTCATTGACATCATTAGACTCTCACTAATAGCAAATGTTAACTTTTGGCGTTGGGTCTCTGTTTAGCAATGGGCTGTTTGCAGAAGCGATGTGCTTCATCTATGTATATATGTGTATATATTCACATAAGTGCCTACGCTTCTTATGGATCCCAACACTGAAATAAGTCTTTTGGTGAGGGCCATTCCGGTGACAACAGATTTCAACATCCGGTAGTTGAGTTATTCAGAGATGTGAGAGTCATTGCGAATTCAGCCGAAATTCATGACTAGATAACCACAAGATATATCTTATCATACATAATTATTTCTGTTTTGCTGTATTTAACGATTTAAGATGATTATTTGATGGTGTACTGATTGCTATCAATGTCTTCTTCATTTATTACCCTTATTTATTCTTCTTATCAATTACTATTTTCTAGTGTTGGTTGAATGGAGTATGACTGATTTCAAGGATAAGGCAGTATGAAAAGCAAGGAGTACTGGACAGTCGTTTTGTCTTTGTTTAGGACTCCGTGCAACCAGCCAAATGGTCAGTGAGCTGAGTCTCAAAGTCCTAAAGTCTTGGGTCTGATCCTCAGTGGTGCTATGGATGTTTATTTCTGAAGTGTCCCGGACTAGGACGAATTCGCTGTCCAGAAGGATGACGAAATTTCAGCAATTAAACCAAACAGCTCAGAGAACACAACTGTTTGCAAATACTAAGTTTTCCTTTCAATCCCTTCATTGATTCAGTTTACCATTTCTCAGTCTTTGTCAACGGACTAAAAGAAGTTGAAATTTCGGGAATTTCCGATGAACGCCAATCATGCCAGTTATCTCATTCCAATACCCTGCATCGTTCATTATTATATTTTTTGGGACAGCAAACATAGACCAAAGTTGTATTAGGTCATTCAGTCACCTCTCTTGACGAAGTTATTCAATCTGTAGTTTGTGCATAAAGGTTAACAAGCAAAATTGTATTATCAGTAATCGAAGTTGTGTTCGAGAGAAATTTGTGCAGTCATCTTTTTGCCTATGACATAATTATAAATCTGACTGTGTCAACATTCTGTCCACTGCAATTTTGTAACCTTTTGCGAAATTAATTTAAACAGTTTTGTGGAACTGATAAACTACATGTGCATTAAATAGACATTTGTTCAATTTTCGAAAATATTTCGACAGTTGTCTTCTGTATTAGTTCCATACCTAAAACTGTTTTACACTTTCTGTTATTCATATTATTGAAAGTCGGTAAGAATTGTGTTGATTACCAATGTAGCATGTTTACTTGATGGTGTACTGATTGCTATCAATGTCTTCTTCATTTATTACCCTTATTTATTCTTCTTATCAATTACTATTTTCTAGTGTTGGTTGAATGGAGTATGACTGATTTCAAGGATAAGGCAGTATGAAAAGCAAGGAGTACTGGACAGTCGTTTTGCCTTTGTTTAGGACTCTGTGCAACCAGCCAAATGGTCAGTGAGCTGAGTCTCAAAGTCCTGAAGTCTTGGGTCTGATCCTCAGTGGTGCTATGGATGTTTACTTCTGAAGTGTCCCGAACTAGGACTAAATCCCGGCAATAAAACCAGCCAGCTCAGAGAACACAACTCTTTGCAAATACTAAGTTTTCCTTTCATTCCCTTCATTGATTCAGCTTACCATTTCTCAGTCTTTGTCAACGGACTAAAAGAAGTTGAAATTTTGGGAATTTCCGATGAACGCCAATCATTCCAGTTATCTCATTCAAATACCCTGCATCGTTCATTATTATATTTTTTGGGACAGCAAACATAGACCAAAGTTGTATTAGGTCATTCAGTCACCTCTCTTGACGAAGTTATTCAATCTGTAGTTTGTGCATAAAGGTTTACAAGCAAAATTGTATTATCAGTAATCGAAGTTGTGTTCGAGAGAAATTTGTGCAGTCATCTTTTTGCCTATGACACAATTATAAATCTGACTGTCTCAAAATTCTCTCCGCTGCATCTTTGATTACCTCTTAAGAAATAATTTGGACACTTATGTGGTTCTCATCAACTACTCTTGTTTCCAAAACATGTGGATTAATTAGACATTTGTTCAATTTTCGAAAATATTTCGACCGTTATCTGTTGTATTAGTTCTTTAGTCAAGTATACATTACTTTTTCTGTTCATAAAATCATGATCAGGCGGTAAGTGTTTTTGTCTTTAACTGAATATTATAAGGACTCTTATGTATATATATATATATATATATATATAGAATACTTAGATAAGCCATCCAGAGGTTAACGTTAAAAATAACTCATAACCACTTATAATGCTATATTCACTGGTCCCGTGTTCACTATCTCCATCGTTTTCATTAATGTGAACTATCAAGACAGGTGTATCCTAATATTTCCTCTAGTATAACTTTCTGGACATATTACACTGAAGGTGTGGGTGGAAATTATAATTTTAATTCTGGAAAAAGATCCTGATCGTTTGAAATCAAGCAACCAGAGTCTTCTTGAATGCTCCGACGTTTGGTGTGAATATGGACAAATTGAAGAACAGCAGTAGTCATTTAGTATGTTCTGCTGTAGTTTCTTACTGAAATGATTATCTGAGATGAAACGAAAGGCCGTTTTAAGTAGTTTGGTTGAGTATGGTTTCAAGTTGTCAAATTCTTCAAATTAAGTGCGTGTTTATCTTACGAATAACTGGCATATGTCTATGATACTGAAAGGGGAAAGTTACTAAGGATATTGAAACGTAATAACTAATTGGAATTGTAAGAATACGGTTTTGATATAGTTCAGTTGCAGGACATAGTTCTTCAAAGCGATCTCCTTCTCGTTCAAATTTCTCTAATGACTCAAAGATGAACTGTGGAATTTGACAACTGTTGTACGTATCTACATATTCATTTGTTTTTCTGGAGCTGCAAATATAGGTTATCCATTATTAGTTTTGTAAGACGGAGTGAAGTCTCATTATCCTTCATGTCAAGAAGACTCCATAGAGCGTCAGTACGTAGTGTCATAATGGTGCTCACATTTATCTCAAACAACCGAAAGTCTGAAGAAATCTCTGAATGATTTAGAAGTTGATAATAAGCCACAACAAAACATTGTGTATTATTTTCCGTTTGAAATGATGGGTTCTGTTATGTACTTATGTAGATTTCAGATTTATACTCATGAAAGCAACTTTTCCAACTAATCTATCTTAATAAGATGTAATCTGAAACCTAATTATCAGCAATGTCTTGGTGTCCTCACAATGTTTTTTCAATTTTGTATTACACTTTGTATATGTATCAAATTTTCGGGTGGTCATTTTTTAAACTCTTCCTAATTCATATTTACATGCACATATATTATGATTCTCATTTCTAACAGATCTAAAATCTTTTTATCGTTTGCATGATACGTGAATGGTGAATATTAAAATGGTTTGTGTCTTATATATGACGATACAGTCGAGTGTAAGTTGATAATTGAGTACTTTCGTAATTTTTTCTCACCTGGACTTGTGCATGTTCGGCTGAATTTAACTGAAACGTCATTGAAATAATAATTATTATTATTATTGTTCCCTTGTGTTCCTGGTGGAACATAGGGCTTCAACTGCACGTCTCCACTTGCTTCTGTCTTCTGCTGTTCTTTCCACTTGCCTTTATGTTATTCCATACTGTTTCATCTCCTCCTCACACGATCTCCTCCATGTCACCCTTGGACGTCCCACTCGCCGCTTCCCTTTCGGGTTCCACTCGAGGGCTTGACGCGCGATGTCACTCAACGGCCTCCGCAGCGAGTGTTCAATCCATCTCCACTTCCTCCTGCATATTTGTTGGGCGATTGGTTCCTGTTTCGTTTGTTCCCATAGCTTCTTGTTTGTGATTCTTTCTGGCCATCTAATCTTCAGTATGGAGCGAAGACAGTTGTTGATAAAGGTCTGCAACCTGTTGAAAATATTCTTGGTGACCCGCCAAGTTTCTGATCCGTAAAGCAAAATTGACTTGACGTTTGTATTGAAAATCCGAATTTTGTTGTTGATGGTGAGTGACGAAGATTTCCAGATTGGTTTCAGGTTGATGAATGTGTTTCTCGCCTTCCCGATTCTCGATTTGACATCCTCGTCCGTTCCTCCTGTGGTTGAGACAATGCTCCCCAGATAAGTGAAAGAAGTAACCTCTTTCAAATCCCTCCCGTTGATGGTGATTGGCACTGGATGTTGCTGCTGTTGTTGGTTGGTTATTTTCATAACCTCCGTCTTGTCTATGTTCACCTGGAGTCCTGTCTTTGCTGCTTCTTCGACCAGTTTGTCGGTTTTTGCTTGTAAGTCTTCGATTTTGTGTGACATCAAACATAAATCATCCGCAAAATCCAGGTCTTCTAGGTTCTTCACGTCAGTCCAGGATATCCCTGTCTTCTCGTTTCCCACTGTCTGACGCATAATCCAGTCCACCACAATCAAGAATATCATTGGTGATAATAAGCACGCTTGTCTGACTCCTGTGTTTACTCCAAACGCTTCGCTGAGTTTTCCGTTGTGGATCACTTGACATGTGCCGTTGTCGTACAGTTGTTGAATAAGGTTGATGAACATTTGCGGTACGCCGTAGTACTCGAGTAGTTTCCAAATTACTTCGCGGTCAACGCTGTCGAAGGCCTTCTCAAAGTCTATGAAGTTGAGGTAGAGATTTGATTGCCATTCCATGCTTTGTTCAATGATAATGCGTAGAGTTGCAGTTTGGTCAGAACATGATTTGCCTTTCCTGAATCCAGCTTGTTCTGGTCGGAGTTCTGTATCCAGCGCGTCCTTGATTCTCTCCAGGATGATGCGACTCAGGATTTTACTTGGCGTCGACAGGAGCATGATTCCTCGCCAGTTCTTGCAGAGTCCCAGGTCGCCCTTCTTTGGTAGTTTCACCAGGTAACCTTCCCTGCAGTCAGTAGGCACCTTTCCCTCTTTCCAGATCTTTTGCAAAAATGGAGTCAGCATATCTGCCGTCGTTTCTGGGTCCGCTTTCAGTGCTTCCGGGGGTATTCCATCTGGTCCAGCTGCTTTTCCAGCTTTCAGAAGCTTGATTGCATTCATGACTTCAGTTTTCGTTGGAGGATTGGTGTCAACTTGCAGTTGTGTACGTGCTGTTGTTGGTATTACTGGACGAGTTGTAGGTGGTGGTCGGTTCAAGAGTCCTTTGAAGTGGTCCGCCCATTGTTTAATCTGTCTTTCTTCTTTGGTAATTGGGTTACTTTGGCTGTCTTTTATAGTTTTCACTTGTGTTGATCTCTTCCCGGATAGAGACTTGGTTGTCTGATATAGTGTCCTCAGGTCCCTTTTGCCTGCTGCCTTCTCAGCTTCAGTAGCCAGGTTGTCGTAGAATTGTCTTTTGTCCTTCCTGGCACTCTTCTTCACTCCTTTGTCCAGTACTCTGTAAGTTGATCTCAGCATCTCTTTCTCTTGTCCATCTTTGCATTGAATCATTTTCTCTCTCACCATTCTCCTCTCCTCTATTAGCTTCCAAGTGTCCGTTGAGAGCCATTACTTGTCTTGTTTCTTCTTTCTTCCTAAAACCGTTGAGCACGTTTCGTTGAAAATTACCTTCAGAGAGTTCCAATGGTTTTCCACACATGATTCCTCAGTGATGCCAGGTAGTTTTTCCTGCTTTGCTCTGACAGTTGCAGTGAAAGTGTCCTGTATGATTGTGTCTTTCAGTTTTTGCGTGTTGAACTTGCATTGTGGCCTATCCCCAGGTATCCTCGAGGCTTTAAGCTTCACCTTGAAAATCCCTTGTACTAGATTGTGGTCTGAACCCACATCTGCTCCTTTCCTCGATCTTGTGTCCAGTAGGCTCCGTCTCCACTTCCTTGAGATTGAAATGTAGTCTATCTGGCTTTTGGTGTGTCCATCTGGTGAAATCCATGTTGCCTTGTGTATATCCCTGTGTTTGAACACACTGCCACCAATCACCAAATCATTGAAGGCGCAGAAGTCTGAGAAGAGTTCACCATTTTCGTTCATTTCACCGAGGGCCTCACGACCCATGGTGAGTTCTCTTCCTGTATTGTCTCCTCCCAGTTTCGCATTCATATCACCCATCAGGATTTTGATATCGCTCTTTGGGACGTTGTCCATTACTGTTTGTAGTTGACTGTAAAAATCCTCCTTCTTCTCTTTTTCTGAGACGTTTGTAGGCGCGTAGCACTGAATGATTGTAACCTTTTTTCCTTTTGAGTTGAACCTGGCTGTCATTATCCTGGAGGAGATTGGTTCCCACTGCATGAGAGCTTTAGCCGCTGTTGGTGACATCATGATGGCTACTCCCTCGGTGTGCTCGTGATTGTCCTCTGGGTGACCGGAGTAGATTATTGTCTCTTTTCAGCTTGCAGTTGGCTCCTTCCACATCCGTTCCATCTGCTCTCGCAGATTCCCAACACTTCTATTCTATATCTCCTCATTTCTGCGGCTACCTGAGCAGCCTTCCCAGCTTCGTACATTGTACGAATATTCCACGTCCCCATCCTTATTTTCGCTTTCATCGAAAGAAGGCACATCGGCTGACTGGCTTCCCGAAGGCTTTCACCAGCCCGCGTCATTTCACTTCCCCGATTCCAGCGAAAAATAAGGTCACTATTTGTAATTTTAGAATTTTGAATATAATTGTGCGTTGAAGTTTAAGTAGCAATTTGGTCAAGTTTTGGGGGTGGAGTTGATAGCACCACGCCCCAACCCTCCATTTTATCCGGGCTTGGGACCGGCTAGAATACTAGTGACATAGTAATCTAGGCGGGGTTCATTGAAATAATATTTGAATATAATTACATTTCATAGATCTCACATTAGGTTTCTTTCCTCACTCAGACGATTTTGAGAGCCGATTTCATGAATTTATTGACCAGAATTCTGTTTACTCAAGCCAGATAAAGGAGTTTAAGAAATAGCAGCTGCAAATCATACCTTTGTTGAATATCAGTCTTATTCAACATTTGAGCGCACTATGGTCACATGGACTTACTACTGGTAATAAACTGGTTGTGATGCCAGTCATATTTTCTTGATAAGAAAGACAATAAATATCGTATTCCAGGTGAGCATATTTCAATTCTAAACAACAAAGGCCTAGAATGATTCAAAAGGCTTTCATCCGGATTAGCATAATCAAACTACAAATTGTCCGGGTAAGAGAAATAGGTTAGGGATTTCCCAATAGTCATGTGTCAAGGGGTACATTTTTGAACAGTCTAGTTATTGAATTCTTTGGTGTCCCCGGTGTATCCAAAGCTATTCTGAAATTGTGGGCAGTTTCTTAGCGCCGTTTTAATTTCCTCAGTCCACAAGAGACAGTTAGATAGTAATTTATCTCCAGGATATTTTTGAATTCATTGACATCATTAGACTCTCACTAATAGCAAATGTTAACTTTTGGCGTTGGGTCTCTGTTTAGCAATGGGCTGTTTGCAGAAACGATGTGCTTCATCTATGTATATATGTGTATATATTCACATAAGTGCCTACGCTTCTTATGGATCCCAACACTGAAATAAGTCTTTTGGTGAGGGCCATTCCGGTGACAACAGATTTCAACATCCGGTGGTTGAGTTATTCAGAGATGTGAGAGTCATTGTGAATTCAGCCGAAATTCATGACTAGATAACCGCAAGATATATCTTATAATACATAATTATTTCTGTTTTGCTGTATTTAACGATTTAAGATGATTATTTGATGGTGTACTGATTGCTATCAATGTCTTCTTCATTTATTACCCTTATTTATTCTTCTTATCAATTACTATTTTCTAGTGTTGGTTGAATGGAGTATGACTGATTTCAAGGATAAGGCAGTATGGAAAGCAAGGAGTACTGGACAGTCGTTTTGTCTTTGTTTAGGACTCCGTGCAACCAGCCAAATGGTCAGTGAGCTGAGTCTCAAAGTCCTGAAGTCTTGGGTCTGATCCTCAGTGGTGCTATGGATGTTTATTTCTGAAGTGTCCCGAACTAGGACGAAATCGCTGTCCAGAAGGATGACGAAATCTCAGCAATTAAACCAAACAGCTCAGAGAACACAACTGTTTGCAAATACTAAGTTTTCCTTTCAATCCCTTCATTGATTCAGTTTACCATTTCTCAGTCTTTGTCAACGGACTAAAAGAAGTTGAAATTTTGGGAATTTCCGATGAACGCCAATCATGCCAGTTATCTCATTCAAATACCCTGCATCGTTCATTATTATATTTTTTGGGACAGCAAACATAGACCAAAGTTGTATTAGGTCATTCAGTCACCTCTCTTGACGAAGTTATTCAATCTGTAGTTTGTGCATAAAGGTTTACAAGCAAAATTGTATTATCAGTAATCGAAGTTGTGTTCGAGAGAAATTGGTGCAGTCATCTTTTTGCCTATGACATAATTATAAATCTGACTCTCTCAACATTCTCTCCACTGCATCTTTGATATCATCTTATGAAATTAATTTAAAAATGGAGCTGCTTCTCATCAACTACATGTGCATTATATACACATTTGTTCAATTTTCCAAAATATTTCGAACGTAATCTCTTGTATTTTTTCTCCAGTCAAATAAACATTATATATTTCTTTCATCAAATTTAATATCAGTGTGTAAGTATTGTTGTCTTTAATGATTTATTATGTTTATTTGATGGTGTACTGATTGCTATCAATGTCTTCTTCATTTATTACCCTTATTTATTCTTCTTATCAATTACTATTTTCTAGTGTTGGTTGAATGGAGTATGACTGATTTCAAGGATAAGGCAGTATGAAAAGCAAGGAGTACTGGACAGTCGTTTTGTCTTTGTTTAGGACTCCGTGCAACCAGCCAAATGGTCAGTGAGCTGAGTCTCAAAGTCCTGAAGTCTTGGGTCTGATCCTCAGTGGTGCTATGGATGTTTATTTCTGAAGTGTCCCGAACTAGGACGAAATCGCTGTCCAGAAGGATGACGAAATCTCAGCAATTAAACCAAACAGCTCAGAGAACACAACTATTTGCAAATACTAAGTTTTCCTTTCAATCCCTTCATTGATTCAGTTTACCATTTCTCAGTCTTTGTCAACGGACTAAAAGAAGTTGAAATTTTGGGAATTTCCGATGAACGCCAATCATGCCAGTTATCTCATTCAAATACCCTGCATCGTTCATAATTATATTTTTTGGGACAGCAAACATAGACCAAAGTTGTATTAGGTCATTCAGTCACCTCTCTTGACGAAGTTATTCAATCTGTAGTTTGTGCATAAAGGTTTACAAGCAAAATTGTATTATCAGTAATCGAAGCTGTGTTCGAGAGAAATTTGTGCAGTCATCTTTTTGCCTATGATATAGTTATTAAACTGACTGTCTCAGCATTCTTTCCGCTGCATTTATGATTACCTCTTTGCTAATTATTTTGAACATTGAGCTGGTTCTCATCAACTACATGTGCACTAAATAGACATTTGTATTATTTTCCAAAATTATTCGAACGTATTCTGTTGCATTCGTAATATATTTAAATAGACAGTATATTTTCTTTCATCAAATTTATAATCAGCACGTAAGTATTGTTTTCTTTAATGATTTAATATGTTTATTTGATGGTGTACTGATTGCTATCAATGTCTTCTTCATTTATTACCCTTATTTATTCTTCTTATCAATTACTATTTTCTAGTGTTGGTTGAATGGAGTATGACTGATTTCAAGGATAAGGCAGTATGAAAAGCAAGGAGTACTGGACAGTCGTTTTGTCTTTGTTTAGGACTCCGTGCAACCAGCCAAATGGTCAGTGAGCTGAGTCTCAAAGTCCTGAAGTCTTGGGTCTGATCCTCAGTGGTGCTATGGATGTTTATTTCTGAAGTGTCCCGAACTAGGACGAAATCGCTGTCCAGAAGGATGACGAAATCTCAGCAATTAAACCAAACAGCTCAGAGAACACAACTATTTGCAAATACTAAGTTTTCCTTTCAATCCCTTCATTGATTCAGTTTACCATTTCTCAGTCTTTGTCAACGGACTAAAAGAAGTTGAAATTTTGGGAATTTCCGATGAACGCCAATCATGCCAGTTATCTCATTCAAATACCCTGCATCGTTCATAATTATATTTTTTGGGACAGCAAACATAGACCAAAGTTGTATTAGGTCATTCAGTCACCTCTCTTGACGAAGTTATTCAATCTGTAGTTTGTGCATAAAGGTTTACAAGCAAAATTGTATTATCAGTAATCGAAGCTGTGTTCGAGAGAAATTTGTGCAGTCATCTTTTTGCCTATGACATAATTATAAATCTGACTGTCTCAACATTCTCTCCACTGCATCGTTGATTACCTCTTAAGAAATTAATTTGGACACTAATGTGGTTCTCATCAACTACTCTTGTTTCCAAAACATGTGGATTAATTGGACATTTGTTCAATTTTCCAAAATATTTCGACCGTTATCTGTTGTATTAGTTCTTTAGTCAAGTATACATTACTTTTTCTGTTCACAAAATCATGATCAGGCGGTAAGTTTTTTTGTCTTTAACTGAATATTATAAGGACTCTTATGTATATATATATATTTATTTGTATGTATAGAATTCTTAGATAAGCCATCCAGAGGTTAACGTTAAAAATAACTCATAACCACTTATAATGCTATATTCACTGGTCCCGTGTTCACTATCTCCATCGTTTTCATTAATGTGAACTATCAAGACAGGTGTATCCTAATATTTCCTCTAGTATAACTTTCTGGACATATTACACTGAAGGTGTGGGTGGAAATTATAATTTTAATTCTGGAAAAAGATCCTGATCGTTTGAAATCAAGCAACCACAGTCTTCTTGAATGCTCCGACGTTTGGTGAGAATATGGACAAATTGAAGAACAGCAGTAGTCATTTAGTATATTCTGCTGTGGTTTTTTACTGAAATGATTATCTGAGATGAAACGAAAGGCCATTTTAAATAGTTTGGTTGAGTATGGTTTCAAGTTGTCAAATTCTTCAAATTAAGTGCGTGTTTATCTTACGAATAACTGGCATATGTCTATGATACTGAAAGGGGAAAGTTACTAAGGATATTGAAACGTAATAACTAATTGGAATTGTAAGAATACGGTTTTGATATAGTTCAGTTGCAGGACATAGTTCTTCAAAGCGATCTCCTTCTCGTTCAAATTTCTCTAATGACTCAAAGATGAACTGTGGAATTTGACAACTGTTGTACGTATCTACATATTCATTTGTTTTTCTGGAGCTGCAAATATAGGTTATCTATTGCTAGTTTTGTAAGACAGAGTGAAGTATCATTATCCTTCATGTCAAGAAGACTCCATAGAGCGTCAGTACGTAGTGTCATAATGGTGCTCACATTTATCTCCAACAACCGAAAGTCTGAAGAAATCTCTGAATGATTTAGAAGTTGATAATAAGCCACAACAAAACATTGTGTATTATTTTCCGTTTGAAATGATGGGTTCTGTTATGTACTTATGTAGATTTCAGATTTATACTCATGAAAGCAACTTTTCCAACTAATCTATCTTAATAAGATGTAATCTGAAACCTAATTATCAGCAATGTCTTGGTGTCCTCACAATGTTTTTTCAATTTTGTATTACACTTTGTATATGTATCAAATTTTCGGGTGGTCATTTTTTAAACTCTTCCTAATTCATATTTACATGCACATATATTATGATTCTCATTTCTAACAGATCTAAAATCTTTTTATCGTTTGCATGATACGTGAATGGTGAATATTAAAATGGTTTGTGTCTTATATATGACGATATAGTCGAGGGTAAGTTGATAATTGAGTATTTTCGTAATTTTTTCTCACCTGGACTTGTGCATGTTCGGCTGAATTTAACTGAAACGTCATTGAAATAATATTTGAATATAATTACATTTCATAGATCTCACATTAGGTTTCTTTCCTCACTCAGACGATTTTGAGAGCCGATTTCATGAATTTATTGACCAGAATTCTGTTTACTCAAGCCAGATAAAGGAGTTTAAGAAATAGCAGCTGCAAATCATACCTTTGTTGAATATCAGTCTTATTCAACATTTGAGCGCACTATGGTCACATGGACTTACTACTGGTAATAAACTGGTTGTGATGCCAGTCATATTTTCTTGATAAGAAAGACAATAAATATCGTATTCCAGGTGAGCATATTTCAATTCTAAACAACAAAGGCCTAGAATGATTCAAAAGGCTTTCATCCGGATTAGCATAATCAAACTACAAATTGTCCGGGTAAGAGAAATAGGTTAGGGATTTCCCAATAGTCATGTGTCAAGGGGTACATTTTTGAACAGTCTAGTTATTGAATTCTTTGGTGTCCCCGGTGTATCCAAAGCTATTCTGAAATTGTGGGCAGTTTCTTAGCGCCGTTTTAATTTCCTCAGTCCACAAGAGACAGTTAGATAGTAATTTATCTCCAGGATATTTTTGAATTCATTGACATCATTAGACTCTCACTAATAGCAAATGTTAACTTTTGGCGTTGGGTCTCTGTTTAGCAATGGGCTGTTTGCAGAAACGATGTGCTTCATCTATGTATATATGTGTATATATTCACATAAGTGCCTACGCTTCTTATGGATCCCAACACTGAAATAAGTCTTTTGGTGAGGGCCATTCCGGTGACAACAGATTTCAACATCCGGTAGTTGAGTTATTCAGAGATGTGAGAGTCATTGTGAATTCAGCCGAAATTCATGACTAGATAACCGCAAGATATATCTTATAATACATAATTATTTCTGTTTTGCTGTATTTAACGATTTAAGATGATTATTTGATGGTGTACTGATTGCTATCAATGTCTTCTTCATTTATTACCCTTATTTATTCTTCTTATCAATTACTATTTTCTAGTGTTGGTTGAATGGAGTATGACTGATTTCAAGGATAAGGCAGTATGAAAAGCAAGGAGTACTGGACAGTCGTTTTGTCTTTGTTTAGGACTCCGTGCAACCAGCCAAATGGTCAGTGAGCTGAGTCTCAAAGTCCTGAAGTCTTGGGTCTGATCCTCAGTGGTGCTATGGATGTTTATTTCTGAAGTGTCCCGAACTAGGACGAAATCGCTGTCCAGAAGGATGACGAAATCTCAGCAATTAAACCAACCAGCTCAGAGAACACAACTATTTGCAAATACTAAGTTTTCCTTTCAATCCCTTCATTGATTCAGTTTACCATTTCTCAGTCTTTGTCAACGGACTAAAAGAAGTTGAAATTTTGGGAATTTCCGATGAACGCCAATCATGCCAGTTATCTCATTCAAATACCCTGCATCGTTCATAATTATATTTTTTGGGACAGCAAACATAGACCAAAGTTGTATTAGGTCATTCAGTCACCTCTCTTGACGAAGTTATTCAATCTGTAGTTTGTGCATAAAGGTTTACAAGCAAAATTGTATTATCAGTAATCGAAGCTGTGTTCGAGAGAAATTGGTGCAGTCATCTTTTTGCCTATGACATAATTATAAATCTGACTGTCTCAACATTCTGTCCACTGCATCTTTGATAACCTTTTAAGAAATTAATTTGAACATTGAGCTGGTTCTCATCAACTACATTTGCATTAAATAAACATTTGTTCAATTTTCGAAAATATTTCGACCGTTATCTGTTGTATTCGTTCTCTAGTCAAATAAACATTACTTATTTCTTTCATCAAATTCATAATCAGCGCGTAAGTATTGTTGTCTTTAATGATTTAATATGTTTATTTGATGGTGTACTGATTGCTATCAATGTCTTCTTCATTTATTACCCTTATTTATTCTTCTTATCAATTACTATTTTCTAGTGTTGGTTGAATGGAGTATGACTGATTTCAAGGATAAGGCAGTATGAAAAGCAAGGAGTACTGGACAGTCGTTTTGTCTTTGTTTAGGACTCCGTGCAACCAGCCAAATGGTCAGTGAGCTGAGTCTCAAAGTCCTGAAGTCTTGGGTCTGATCCTCAGTGGTGCTATGGATGTTTATTTCTGAAGTGTCCCGAACTAGGACGAAATCGCTGTCCAGAAGGATGACGAAATCTCAGCAATTAAACCAAACAGCTCAGAGAACACAACTATTTGCAAATACTAAGTTTTCCTTTCAATCCCTTCATTGATTCAGTTTACCATTCCTCAGTCTTTGTCAACGGACTAAAAGAAGTTGAAATTTTGCGAATTTCCGATGAACGCCAATCATGCCAGTTATCTCATTCAAATACCCTGCATCGTTCATAATTATATTTTTTGGGACAGCAAACATAGACCAAAGTTGTATTAGGTCATTCAGTCACCTCTCTTGACGAAGTTATTCAATCTGTAGTTTGTGCATAAAGGTTTACAAGCAAAATTGTATTATCAGTAATCGAAGCTGTGTTCGAGAGAAATTTGTGCAGTCATCTTTTTGCCTATGACATAATTATAAATCTGACTGTCTCAACATTCTCTCCACTGCATCGTTGATTACCTCTTAAGAAATTAATTTGGACACTAATGTGGTTCTCATCAACTACTCTTGTTTCCAAAACATGTGGATTAATTGGACATTTGTTCAATTTTCCAAAATATTTCGACCGTTATCTGTTGTATTAGTTCTTTAGTCAAGTATACATTACTTTTCCTGTTCACAAAATCATGATCAGGCGGTAAGTTTTTTTGTCTTTAACTGAATATTATAAGGACTCTTATGTATATATATATATTTATTTGTATGTATAGAATTCTTAGATAAGCCATCCAGAGGTTAACGTTAAAAATAACTCATAACCACTTATAATGCTATATTCACTGGTCCTGTGTTCACTATCTCCATCGTTTTCATTAATGTGAACTATCAAGACAGGTGTATCCTAATATTTCCTCTAGTATAACTTTCTGGACATATTACACTGAAGGTGTGGGTGGAAATTATAATTTTAATTCTGGAAAAAGATCCTGATCGTTTGAAATCAAGCAACCACAGTCTTCTTGAATGCTCCGACGTTTGGTGAGAATATGGACAAATTGAAGAACAGCAGTAGTCATTTAGTATATTCTGCTGTGGTTTTTTACTGAAATGATTATCTGAGATGAAACGAAAGGCCATTTTAAATAGTTTGGTTGAGTATGGTTTCAAGTTGTCAAATTCTTCAAATTAAGTGCGTGTTTATCTTACGAATAACTGGCATATGTCTATGATACTGAAAGGGGAAAGTTACTAAGGATATTGAAACGTAATAACTAATTGGAATTGTAAGAATACGGTTTTGATATAGTTCAGTTGCAGGACATAGTTCTTCAAAGCGATCTCCTTCTCGTTCAAATTTCTCTAATGACTCAAAGATGAACTGTGGAATTTGACAACTGTTGTACGTATCTACATATTCATTTGTTTTTCTGGAGCTGCAAATATAGGTTATCTATTACTAGTTTTGTAAGACAGAGTGAAGTATCATTATCCTTCATGTCAAGAAGACTCCATAGAGCGTCAGTACGTAGTGTCATAATGGTGCTCACATTTATCTCCAACAACCGAAAGTCTGAAGAAATCTCTGAATGATTTAGAAGTTGATAATAAGCCACAACAAAACATTGTGTATTATTTTCCGTTTGAAATGATGGGTTCTGTTATGTACTTATGTAGATTTCAGATTTATACTCATGAAAGCAACTTTTCCAACTAATCTATCTTAATAAGATGTAATCTGAAACCTAATTATCAGCAATGTCTTGGTGTCCTCACAATGTTTTTTCAATTTTGTATTACACTTTGTATATGTATCAAATTTTCGGGTGGTCATTTTTTAAACTCTTCCTAATTCATATTTACATGCACATATATTATGATTCTCATTTCTAACAGATCTAAAATCTTTTTATCGTTTGCATGATACGTGAATGGTGAATATTAAAATGGTTTGTGTCTTATATATGACGATACAGTCAAGTGTAAGTTGATAATTTAGTGTATTCTTAATCATTTTTCACCGAGTGCACTACATGTTTTTTCTGAATTTAACTGAAACGTCATTGAAATAATATTTGAATATAATTACATTTCATAGATCTCACATTAGGTTTCTTTCCTCACTCAGACGATTTTGAGAGCCGATTTCATGAATTTATTGACCAGAATTCTGTTTACTCAAGCCAGATAAAGGAGTTTAAGAAATAGCAGCTGCAAATCATACCTTTGTTGAATATCAGTCTTATTCAACATTTGAGCGCACTATGGTCACATGGACTTACTACTGGTAATAAACTGGTTGTGATGCCAGTCATATTTTCTTGATAACAAAAGACAATAAATATCGTATTCCAGGTGAGCATATTTCAATTCTAAACAACAAAGGCCTAGAATGATTCAAAAGGCTTTCATCCGGATTAGCATAATCAAACTACAAATTGTCCGGGTAAGAGAAATAGGTTAGGGATTTCCCAATATAACAGCAGAAGGCAGGAGTCAGGCAACAGATCATTTATCAAGGAAATCAACGCATATTTATATATTTTCATGTACATTACTATGGATATTTAAGTAAACAAACACAGTCTTCCGATTGGTTGTTTCTCACGTGAAGTTAATCTTTCATCTATTTGTGACTGTTTCTTGAATGTCAAATCCTCTATATGTTAACTGCATTCGCCTACGCAAAGTCTGCTGTGGTCGGTTTTGAATCAATCTTTGTTCACATTTTCTCACGACAAATCTTGGGAACGTAAATATTGACGTAAATTACTGTCTACCAATTTGGCTAGTAGACAGCTCTCACCACACTCGTCCCCTCGTCAAATAGCTTCGCACGCAGGCGTTCCGATCTTCTGGGTGATGCGTTCTCTCGTTGATGATTGTTACAGACCGGCTTGTCCCAATGCACCCATCGTTGGATCTGATTGGCATTAACTCGTTTTTGTTTTTCACCTCTTCTAATGGTATATACTTGACCCTGTCTTTTTGTGACTGTGTATGGTCCTTCCCACTTTGGAAGTAGTTTGCGTGAACCTGGCCCGCATCCGACATTATATCTTCTGTCTCTACACTTCACTTGGTCCCCGACTTAGAAGGTAATGCACTGAGTCTTTTCTCTCAGCTGAGACTTCGCGACATCCTTCCGCTGCTTCTGCATTACATTCTTGACAGCTTCTTTCTCTTCTGCTTTTAATTTCGTCGTACTCCCCTTTCGGTGAAGGGGCCAGGTTTCATTGTTTATCGGTAATCGTGGCTTTTTACCATACATCAGTTGAAAGGGTTACTTTTTTGTTGTTTCCTGGGTGGTGGCACGATGTGTTAGTAGAATCAGTGGAAGCTCCGTTTCCCAGTTACCGCCCTTCGAGGCCAGCCACTCCTTCAGTGTACGGTTGTTTCTCTCTGTCAGGCCATTTATTTGTAGATGATATGGGGTCGTTCTGATCCTCTTGATGCCAAGCTGTTGCAAACGGAAAGTAAATTCTTCACTTTCGAAACACGGACCTTGGTCTGTCAGTATTGTCTTTGGTACGCCATGGTCTGCAACGATGTGTCTAACTACTGCATCTGTCACGGTCCTTTGCGCGTTGGTCTGGGATTGCTACGGCGTCTACCCATCGTGTCGCGTGTTCCGTCATCACCAAGAGGTACTGATTACCGTTGGATGTCTGAGGATATGGACCCATAACATCTACGGTCCACAAGTCACCTATCGCGGTAACCGGAATCGACTGAAGTGGTGGTCGTATGCACCGGTCGCCTTTCATTAGCTGGCACCATGGACATCCAAGTACATATCTTGCTACGTCTTCTCTCATACCTGGCCAGTACATACTTTGCCTCAAGAGGTCGGTTGTTCTAGCCACTCTGGTATGTGCTAGCTGGTGGCATTCTTCTATCATGTCGTGGCGCGACGATTGAGGTATGACGGCTAGCCAGCTTCCATCGTCCTCTCGCCAGGTCAGAGTCCTGTAGACATTCACTCTTAGTCGATCTCTCTGTCTGAGTAGTGTGGTTAGCTCCTTACTCGCTGTAGCTGGATCCACTTCTATTCCGTTAGTGATCACCTGTATTACTGTATTTAGCGTATCGTCCAACCTTTGTCTGCGTGCCAGTCTTAGTGGGTCTTGTTCTACTGCATGCACTCCGTACGCGACCTCGGGCAACACAGTCTCGTCTTCTGATATCGATAACAAATCTGTCAAGACATTTTCATTTCCAGGAACGTGTGAGATGGTAAAATCGTACTCCTGAAGACGCAACATCCACCGTGACAATTTCCCTCGTGGGTCTCTCGCTGTCTTCAGAAACTGTAGCGGCTTATGATCCGTTTCGATGTGGAACCGTCGGCCGAGTTAATAAGGTCTCCATTTGTCGATTGCCCATACCATCGCTAGACATTCTTTCTCTATCGTTGAATACTTTCGCTCTGTGCGTATCAAAACCCGACTGGCATACTGAACGATTCCCTCACCCTGCCTTAGGACCGCACCTATGGCGTAGTCACTGGCATCTGTGCACACTGTGAACTGTCTTCCAGGTACAGGTGGCTTTAGTGTCATTTGTTGGTGGTCGAGCAGCTGTTTAATCCTGCTGAATGTCTTCTGCGATTCCTCCAACCCAAAAAACTTCGGTTCACCTAGTAGCCTGTACAGAGGGGCTGCTATCTCATTGAAGTTCTTCACGAAGTGACTATAAAACGCTGCTCTACCTAAGAATTGTCTCAATTTTCTCTTTGAATTCGGGGCCGGGATCGTCTTTATCGTCAAGATTTTCTCCGGTAGTGGTTTAATCTCACCATTTGTCACTTTATGTCCCAAAAGAGTTACATTCTTTTTGGCTATCTGAGACTTGGTTTTGTTGACGCGCAGTGCAAACTCTTCGATGCGTCGCAGCACGGCTTCCACATGGTTCACATGATCGTTTTCGTTTTGACTATATATGACGAGATCATCACCGTACACCTCAACGTTTTTCAAGTTCTTAAGTAATAGCGTCATCAGTCGTCTGGACGTGAACGGTGCACCTGCTAGTCCAAACGGCATGCGTTTAAATCGATATTGTATCTGACCCACGATGAATGCCGTCTTATCTCTATCACCTGGCTTTATCGGTATCTGCCAGTATCCCGAGCAAAGATCGAGAACTGAAAACAAATTTGCGCCTTATAGGCTATCTAAAGTTTCTATTACTGTTGGCATGGCACACGGTCTTAATTCTGTCATACTGTTTAACTGTCGAAAATCAACGCAGAATCTATTCTTTCCATTCGCCTTTTTTACTAACAGCACTGGAGAGTTGTACGGGCTATCAGCTTCTTCAATAATATCATCTTTTAACATCTCTCGCACCTGTCACTCAACTTCGCCTTCTAAATGACATGGAACTCTTCGCGTGGTAAATGACGTTACTTTCGGGCCACTTAACGGAATTTCATGATTCACCTTATCGCAATAACCATATGGGTCCCCATCTTTAGTAAACAGATGATCGTATTTGCTGAGTAACTTTGCCATACTTCGGACTTCCGATGCCGCAATCCCTGCTACCTCACTATTCTCGTGCATGCTAAAACACCCGTACTTCGTAACGACAACCCTTTTCTTCATGTTAATCACTGCATCCACTTCTCGCAAAAAGTCGGCCCCAAGGATTGTTCGGCGCAATTCAGGTACAACCAGGAATGGGAACGTCACGCAATCCTCTCCAATTCTAACCCTGCAGTCTGAAACTCCCGCGATTCTTAACACGTGACCGCCTACTGTCTGCACTGTCAACGAACATAGACTCCTATCTACGAGTGAGACTGCAGTCCCTGTGTCGATTAAACACACTAACTCGCGATCATTTACCCGTAACTTCGAATATATTGCCCCCTTCTCCATCGCCCCTATTACCTCAAGTCTCGGAACACAGGAAGAAGACACAGTATATCTTTTAAAAATTCTTCTTTGTCGTCTTTCCGGGCAGCGGTCTCTCCAGTGCCCCAGTTTGCCATATGCGAAACACCGGTCTCTCCGCACGCTCAGTCTCAGCGCGGCCACTTCACGTTGCAACTCTTCGATTTGTTTCTCACAGTGCTCGGATTTTGGTGGACCTACCGCTGCAACCGTCTTACTCAACGGTTGTCTGATCACCTTCGCAAGCTCCCCGATGTCCAGTGGCTGTACGGCGTTAACCAGATGTAGCTGTTCGAATATATGTTCTGGTACACTCTCCATAAACTGGGATGCCAACATTTGTGCCTCAGAATCTTCGTCCAGTGTTGGTAGAGCACGACGAAGTAGGCTTGTCAAAGTCGGCATCAATACGAGAGGGTCACCGTCAACTCCCAGCCTCATGGTGCGAAACTGCTGCATTGCCCTCTCTCTGTCCATCGGGCTGTCAAACTCCTGCTTCAAGCGTTCAACCACTGACTTCCAAGTTGCTAGCCCCTCTGTTTGCCTCACACTATCATATGCTACCTTCGCCCAGCCTCTCAGTAGCGTTCCAAGAACAACCGTCTTCGCTGATGGCTCTTGCACGCCATTCAACTCTGCAATAGCTTCGAAGTCCCTTAAGAAGATCCATATATCTCCTTCTTCAAAAGCTGCAGGCCATGGGACTTGCATTTCGCGACAGGCAGCGACACCAAATGTAACAAGAGAAGGCAAGAGTCAGGCAACAGATCATTTATCAAGGAAATCAACGCATATTTATATATTTTCATGTACATTACTATGGATATTTAAGTAAACAAACACAGTCTTCCGATTGGTTGTTTCTCACGTGAAGTTAATCTTTTATCTATTTGTGACTGTTTCTTGAATGTCAAATCGTCTATATGTTAACTGCATTCGCCTACGCAAAGTCTGCTGTGGTCGGTTTTGAATCAATCTTTGTTCACATTTTCTCACGACAAATCTTGGGAACGTAAATATTGACGTAAATTACTGTCTACCAATTTGGCTAGTAGACAGCTCTCACCACACCAATAGTCATGTGTCAAGGGGTACATTTTTGAACAGTCTAGTTATTGAATTCTTTGGTGTTCCCGGTGTATCCAAAGCTATTCTGAAATTGTGGGCAGTTTCTTAGCGCCGTTTTAATTTCCTCAGTCCACAAGAGACAGTTAGATAGTAATTTATCTCCAGGATATTTTTGAATTCATTGACATCATTAGACTCTCACTAATAGCAAATGTTAACTTTTGGCGTTGGGTCTCTGTTTAGCAATGGGCTGTTTGCAGAAACGATGTGCTTCATCTATGTATATATGTGTATATATTCAAATAAGTGCCTACGCTTCTTATGGATCTCAACACAAAGATTAGTATTTTGTTGAAGGCGCGTGACAGATATTTATTCATTTATTCCTAATTGAGCCATTGTTGTCACAACAGATTTCACCATCAAGTTATTAAGTTCCTCAGAGTTGTGAGAGTCATTTTGAATGTTATATGAATGCTGTCGGTAGGACCTACAGTGCGGCTGAAATTCATGAGTCGCTAACCGAAAGATACACTTCAATCGCCAATTTTTGGATTTGAACCAATGTAAAGCTCCATCAAATTATCAACAATGATAATGCAATGCACACTCCAAAAGCAGGTATTGGTTTGCTTTAATTAATAAAGACGCTTACTGGGATTCTGTAGACATTTCAATGTTTATTCTGAATTGAGATTTGTAAATTCATTTTTGCATCAGGGTATATGGGTAAATATTAACATTTTATCAGTGTGAACAGATTCTTTAGTTTTGCTTAGATTTCGAATTCTGACATAATTGAAAACTGCTCAGTTAAATAATTGCTTTATTCCTTGAACACATTGAGATATACGTGCGAAACAGAATCAGTCTTATTGTTATTCTAATTTGTGATTACACCATCAGCCGAAAATATTCGAGGCACGATATGTTTTAAATCAAGGAATATAACCCACCATCAAAAGCAGTATTACTGAGAAAAGCATTTACTTTCAGTGTCAGGTATCAGATTGTCCCTAATTGATTATGAGGTCAATACAGCCATCTAATTCCTGAAATAGTCGTTGGTATCTTCCGTAACATGCAGTATGGAAAAATACTTTTTCCTCTTAATCAAACTCCGAAGGATAAAAATAATGTGCAGAAAAAGAATGCAGTTTAATGTTAAGAGAAATATTAGGCATTTCCACCCCTCCGAAAAAAATCAGACGTTTCCTTAATTTTTACTTTCAATATAAAATCTACAAGAATGATGTGCTGGCTACTTTTAAAGAAAAATTCTGTAAGTGAAAGATGATTTTCTAATCAATAACATGCATTTCGTGCATTCAGTTCTCTAGAAGATTACTTCGACATTCTGACTGATTTTTGCACTGATGGAAAGAAATGAAGCAGTATAAAGGCACTGAAATGATAACCTTGTGGTACTTAGTAATAACAGTCGTGGATTTGTTGAAAGTGATAATATTTTGCCATGTATTTCATGGTGTTCTTTGTCTTGAAACTGGCAGCATGAAAACTGTCAAACTGAAATAACTTTACAAAATAAATGAAGAAAACAGATATAATGATGCAGATGTGATAATTCAGTTAGATGCTGACAACAAGACTAAAGAACTTGCAAGAGTATGAATGACTGTTTCATGCTTGCAAGAGGTGCAGTTAATATATTTCAAAAACCGCACCATGCTGGCAAATTTCAATTTATTTGCTTTTTTCTAACTTCTTATAACATTTGTAATTTTTATAACCCTTACATAATTGCATATTTTCATTTCTTTCTATGTACATCCTAATTACAACTCACTCACTAAACTATTCATCTTATTACATAACCTATCTAGGTGTTGAGACCACATTTAAAACAAATTGAACAGGATTTGAAATGAAGACTCATTATGCATTTTAAGTTAAATTGATCAGCTTTGTTAAATTCAAGTTCGATATCCTCAATAATGAAACAGCGGACTTTTATGAGTAATGGATTCATGTAAAATGAATAAGATGTTGTTCCATATAGGTGGAATCTAATGAAAAACTAAATATATAACTTTCGCTGCTTCTTTTTGTCAGTATTCGTTTTCATATATATCACTCCGTTTACAATAACCACGTTTCCATTCTTCAGTTGATTCTCATAGTAAGCATATAACGATTTCGTAGTCCATCCAATAGTGATACGATTTTTCGAGATTTGACTCACATGTGACTTATTTCACCTGAATCCCTTCGCGCTTCGCGAAGTGTTGTAGTCAGTCAGTTTTATTTAATGTTGAGTAGCATTACATCATCCTTGATATTCTGATTTACTGAATCTTTTGTTTTGCAAATATTTTGTAAAAACTGAAAAACTGGATACAAAGTATTGTATGTAGTGCATTGTAACAAGTATACACTAGCCAGTTAGTACAAAGTACAGAAACATATACCTTAAAAATTGCCCTAAAATTCTCACGAATATGATTTTTAGTAGAAAATCTAGAAAGTCTAGCGACATGAAGCTCAATATGGCAATTTTTCATTTTATTCAAATTATTAGGTACTGACGGTAAGTTGTTCATCCAGAATTGTTTACTTGGTTTTCATACGATTCACTATAAAAGTGAACTTCTGGAGGTTTTGAATGTTGTGGGAGAGCATTCCATGGATAGTAATGGTTCCCGTATGCATCAGATTGTCTTGTAGTCAGATATCGGCCTTTATTCACTGTAAAACAGGATTGACAGTACACACGAACCTCGCAATAAAACGTGCGAACACTCCTGAAGTTTAATACTTTCATATTCATTGAGAAATTATTCAGGAAATGGAAGGGTAATGTGAACAGCGCTTTCTTCAAATTTCATTATAGACTTGCAAGTTAACGTAGTGTTCAAACAGTAAATGAAGCAATTTAGTAACCGATCACTCTTCAGTAAAATTGATACTTTATTTCTTGCAATTTTTGTTCAATGGAAATTTGGAGCTTCACTGAACTGATATTGTGTGATACTGTGCTGGAATGAAATTCATACTGCTTGCTTCAGTGGTTCAGTTGATCTGGAGCTGAACTTACAATTCATTTATTAAGAGGAACAAGTCAGGTGAAGTTACAATGCCTAATCTGAAGTTTCATTCCGCTCAATAATAACAAGTCAACCATATCATAGAATGCGAAACTAAAAAATATTTGCTGTCAAACGTTTGTTAGTGAGCTGCAAAACACACATTTCGTAATGTAAAGCATATTTACAGTTTCTCATTCCATCACTTTTTCCTTTACACACAATTTCATCTTTTGTTAAATCACGCCATTTTGATTGATTCTGACTATGTAAAGTAATCCATCGACAAACAGTGCTGTCTGAAAATTGCTCAAATGATTATACCTGAAGACATATACAAGCTGTACATTGACACTTCAAAATACTACTTGTTTAAAACCTTTGTAATCAACAAATTTTGCTTTAATTCATTAAGAAAGAGCCAGTGAGTGATATTGTGTGTAACTCAAAACATTTTGGTGACTAATCTTCCGCTTCCTTTTCATTTAAAGTAGTGAGCTGAAACAGGTTCTAGCAAATCTAATTAAACAAGGACATTCACTTCAGAAATTAGTATTGAGTCTTAAAGGGGCAACCAGTGTAATTAAGTGCAAATAACTGTTGTGGATAACTGTTGATTTTCTATACACAGATTCAAATTTCAGTAGTTTTTTTCATTCATTTAACCTTAAGATATTATTGTTTTAATATTATACAACACCAGCAACCGAATGGTTTGGTTTCCACACAGTAACCTCACTTGTGTTCGAATTCGTGTCTTAGAATAATTCCTTCAGTGCGACAGGCTTCATGGCACAACCAACAATTTGAAGTAGCAATAAAACTCTGCATTCCATTTATGCAAATTGTGTGTTATTTTTATTAATTAAGTACGAATTTCCACACGCTGTGACTGATGAGAAACACAGAGGAATTAAAGGAAAATATACGCGAATGAAATTGTGAGTATCCGCCTGTAATTCGTATTATTTGCAATGCTATTTCATAATCTTACAATAATATTGTACCGCATGATTTCCAACTGCAAAATAGTATATTTAGGTAAGTGAACTATAAATGCAGCAAGCACTTTATACTGTTTCAGGATATTTATTGACAACAACTGGGTAAATGCCTCTTTACAGAAAACCTTTTGCGGACGTCCTGCACACAGTCACTATTGATATGATCCCAATTGCTCCTAGGCGTTCATAACACATCCTTATTTCCAAGCGTAATAACATTAACTCCAGTTTGATTTTCTGTGCACTGATGAGATTGATGTATTGTATTGTTTATTAAAACCAGACCATATATGTGAGTTATTTATTAACACTGGTAGCATTCAAAGTGTGCGTAATCATTAATAAATTAAATTATACAATACATTTTGATGTATGACATGTATAATATATCAAGAAATAAATCATATAAAGAAACTACTGGAGATAGAATCAAATAGATGGTTATTTCAGAATAAGATAAATTGTTTAACCTCCAACTCAAAAGTTATTAAAATGTGACATGTTTTAGACGGCTAGAATTGTGAGAACAGAATTGAATGGTAGCAGTTTACCAAGTCTGTTTACAAATGTAAGATGGTGGAATATTATTTTTACGGTATAAAAGCTATTTATACTAATACCACTTTAGCATCCTAAAACAAGTATAAATAGTCTAAATACTGTATTTAATCTAGACGATGGTAGGTTTACTTTTACTTTATTACACTTTTGTATTATTCTCAGACTATAAAAGTTTCGAATCACCGTAACATTTCTTAATTGAAACTAGTTTAAAAAAGGCATAGCCTAAATAGATTTATGAAGATTTTTTTCTACAGTAATTGATGTACAGTGTATACCTTAAGGATGTTTTATTCACTATGATTGGTATAATGTATTACACATCACAGGATGTAGCTGTCTTCTGTAATGAACATAACCTGTCGCATCCAAAAAAGTCCTTTACTGAAAGCAGATCAGAGGGACTTCATTAAAACCAAGGGGCTGATAAAATAATATCATTTCAAATTCTTTGAACTGATGAGTTTTAGCCATCACCATACAGATGAACTCTTTCTGAACAATGTATAGCGTGTAATAAAATTCACACTTCACATATAGTGTTAGATAAAAATGAAATCCACTATGAAAACACAGTGTTAATTATTTAGTTGACGAAGTAGACAAGTTCGAACAAAATAAGTGGTTACAAGTATTGTATTAAAAAGGATTTAGAGAAAAAGTCACACTAGCGCTGTTGTGCACTACCTATTCCAAATATCATCTGAATATGTGAATTTCGCTTACACAGTAATTTTGAATAGACAATCAGACTGCTCATGGTTTGCAATTGTGTGCTTCATAATTCATTTTTGAGTTGATGGTTCAGCGGTTGAATACTCGCCAGCCATGAGTGTTGTTTTGGTTTGGTAGCCCCACGCACTCCTGAAACGGGTTCAGCCGGTGATAAGACCACCAAAAAGTAAGAGTGTGTCAGCGCTTGTGACTGCAGTCCGACTGCCAACTGGGATTTCAGTGAAACAAAAGGAGGATTTAACGTGAAGTCTGCTGATAGTAGTATTAAGAATGTGTGATTAAACACCAATTAGTCTATCTCGTTCATTAAAAATATCAAATGCTTATATTATTATATTTTATTATTACTTACTGCAAGTTTAAATGTGGAAACACTGAAACACCGAGTAAAATGTTATTCTTAGATTTGTTTTCAATGAACTGTGATTATCTGCAACCCTTTGAAGAGTGTCGTGAGTAAACATTTTTGGTCGGTTAACCTACCACTTTTCTAATGGAAGCCTTGGGAATACGAGTTAAGATAGTTAATAAACAAATCAAAGGAACTTAAATTATGTGAATTAAAACTTATTTTGCAATGGTCGCTAATATCAATGCCCTTGACACATTGAGATCATCGGATAACATTAGCGAAGAACACTGACTTATTTGCAAGTTCACAAGTTTCTTAACGTACTGACGCATTTGAATTACAAGGAGCACTAAATAAGTTATGAACAAAGAAATACACGATTTAGTAGAACAAGTATATCCATGTATTCTTACTATGAAGCAGTTTTTTCCAAAAGTATATTTACACCGAACATTACTGATGTGATGTGTCACGGTGCTGGAAATATTTATCCTTGAAAAGTAAAATAAAGCGACCTCTTCTACAATAGACGATGTGTAAGAAATTTCCAACCAGCAAAACGTGATATATTACATTCAATTTACTGACCATTAGGTCATATCAGAATGGTATTTTCTGGCAGTTTCACGGTACATGTCGAAATGAAGTCGTTCAAATCCACTCTTTGTATTAAATGTGTTGTTGGTAAAGTCTTCGTCCCATCTAGTCCCGATTTGTACTCCACTTTCTTTTCAAAATTAAATGGACTTCAGAACGGAATGACTATGCATTTATAATTTATCAAGATATTCCAGGGAATTGTATCGCTTGTTTACAATATTGTGTCAATGATACTTATAAATACATTAATTGAGTACATCAAAAGAGAACTTAAATAATAATGACAACCACAGATGCATAAAGTGTCAGGTGTGTTCATAACTACCAGACTTGAATAATTTGGAATGATTTACTCAGTGAAAACGCAGCTGATTTCTAAAATTTCAGCAAACTAAAGCGAATGCATTTATTGAGGCATTGTTCTGATTCTCGAAAATTTGAACATTCCCATCTGAATTTGACTGAACTTCGTCAACTTCAGTAGTACCCAGCTAGTATTATTTTATTTGTCTATCCCGTCTAACAAATTCAAGCAAGAAAATTCAGAGTGATTTCTGACAGTAATGTGATGATAATTTCATGTTGCTGCATTCCAGTCGAATGCATACTGTCTATTTGTAAAACAAATAAAGAATTAATTAGAGGATCAAGCAACCAAAGTATGTTTGGCAGATTCCGACTAGACTTCTATGTATTTCTTAGAACTAAGTGAACGTTCGCACTGTTATGATGCTAGATCTTTTGTCACGAGGTCACTGCTTATCTACTGACCAGTGCCTACCTTACTGGTAAAGCAGTACACGCGAGAATCAGCGGTAAAACCAGGTTCATTTATTATGACAAAAGTGACTGTATTTATACAGAAAATAAGGTAGACTGGAAATCAACCAATCCGGTTGAGAGTTGGAATTGTGCAAGCGTCCAATCAGAAGCAGGAACAATTGCATGTCAACGACTTCTTAATAACGCGATAATAACTTGACTGATGACCTGATAATTGCATGTGTTTTGCCTCTTCCTAACACACAGTATAAATAATTCAACTTTTGTTGGGTTGCAAATTTTTTTTCATCAGATATCTCTTCGGTGCATAACTGATAGCTCATGTCACCCAACAAAAATAGATGTCAAGCATACTTCACTAATATATACTTGGGAAATAAATTTTCACCTTGACTAATTCCAATAACTTATATTACATGAAATAGGAAGTCAAAGTTTATTCAAAATCACCTTTCTTTGAGGTTAATGGTCCATTTAGGAAAGCAGAATTCCGCTCAAAGAAAGTTTTTTGATGAGATCTCTTGATTATCCATTCGTTAACCCCAGTAATATTTCACATCCATCTATTCTATCAATTCTTTCTCCCTCTTTCCTTGAATTAAAAATCCATATGAATATTGAAAGTGTTTCTGCGCATGCGACATTGCAGTGATACGTGATTGGGCATGAGTATTAAAGCTTATACTTTTCATAAGTAATGCTCAAAGTTACACACTGTTGATACTGACCGATGTGAAAAATTCCTTGTTTGTTAATAAAGTTTTTCGAAAATTATCAAGCAATCAGTACGATTTAGACCTAACTAAATGTCTATGGGTTCAGACAATCCTATCATTTTGAAAAGGGTTGTTATGAATGGGAAAATATTGCACACGCGGAATAATTTAGAGAGAAATTTAGACTATTAATTTAATTTTCACAAAAAAATTTGAAACTTTTTGTCAAGAGCCAATTATTTTCAAGATTCTTACTTGTTCTATTAAAAAACAGTGGGCTCTTGCGAACGTGAGTAAATCATGGGCTACCATATCATTTTGAGTCAATACCTAAATTTATATTAAATATTTTGATGATACAATGTTCTCATTTTCACATTCCAATTACCTTTTCAATTAGTATCACCTGGAAATCATAATTTTGACCGGAAATTATTTATAATGGTGTCTGATATTTTCTGACTGAGGAACATAGAACAGATAATTAAATGAACAATTTTTATTTAACAGTAACCTGCTACATATAGAAAAATGTTTCAATTACAACGCTGAATTTATTACATTCTATTCATAAATCTATGTGTTTAAACCTGACTTTGAAAAGACGTTTTGAAAAATAGTGGCTGTGTGTACATTAACCCTCTGAAGGGTGAGTGGAGTTCCACATTTGCAGTGAGTGGACTTCAGATTTAAAAGACGTACTGAGTTCAAGAAGTTCAATGGCTTATGGCTGAAATAATTAGGAGTAGTCGGAAGCTTAAAACGCAGTAAGAAAGAAGTAATGATATAGACGTCTATAGCAAATTATATCTGAACCGCCCATGTAGTACGAAACATTATTACATCGACATATACTGTTGTCACCTGCAGCAGCTACTTGATACACTTTCAGTTAACGTCTTCTGTACAAAATGGCTTTGGAATATTCGTCTTGTTCGCTAGCCAACCCTTCACATGACATAAGTAGAGTAATAATTATATATATATATATATATAATTAAATTCAGACAATAATTAGTCCTCTTTCATTATGATAAATACTTATTTTTATTTCATACATTTGGTTCCCGTGATAAATTTGGATAGAGAAAGAAAGACCAGATTTGCAGACCAGATCCACCCACACATTAAATTCATCATGGAATATGAACACAACGACGAATTCAATTTCCTGGACCTAAGTGTAAAAAGAAGAAACGATGAGACAGTTAAAAATTCCATCTAAAGAAAAGAAACCTAAACTGAACAATACCATCACTAGCATAGCTTCTGCCTTATAAGCTATAAGCAGGATTAGTAAGGACACTGTACGATAGACCAGGAAGCTATGTTAGCCGAACAATTTGGAGTAATTATTAGGTTTCGTTGAGAAATGCCCAAGAGAAAATAGATACCTACAGGAATTTATACGAAAGTATAGCAGAGAAAAAGATAAGAAAGTAAAACACCCAACTGTAGAAAAGAAGAAAGTGTTTATTTGTCTCCCATTCAAAGGAGATGCAGTGTCACAAAAGATTGACAAAAGACTGAAAAGTGCAATAAAAAGAAGCTTCTCTGCAGCTATACGCATAACATTATACAGCAGTACTTCTTATATAAGCCACTCAAAACTGGATAAATACCCTTCTTATGTCACCTTCAATTGCGTTTATGAATTGACATGCACTTGCGAGAGTAAGTAAATTGGAAGGACGGGAGGAAGGGCTTCTATCCGGTTTTTTAAACATGTTCCAAAAAGCTTGTGCTTGAAAAGAAGCAAATATTCTCAGAGTGCAACTACCAGACATATTGTGCATACTGGTCATCTCGCAGAGATTTCTAAGTCCTTCAAAATATTAAATTAGCGAAGGACAGCAAATTCACTACGATTTGATGAAGCGAAAGCAGTCAAACGATTCAAACAAGATTTATGCATACAGAAAAAGAGTGTGATTAATCTCTTACCCTCACGGTAAATGAAGTTTGATCTTGATGGCATTAATTAGACATCTAATTCAGTGATCTCAACTCAGTGATCAAATCTCAATGTTATAAACTGCAACCACTTTTGGTTTGTGAGTTGCTATGTGAACCTAAAAGCTGACAATGTTTGTTAATTTTTCCTGTTTTCTGTCTTAATCATCCCCCTTCTTTTCTACTTTGAAAGCATATAAATTGATGATGAAAACTTAAACTGAAAGTTGTAATGCTTTAATTTTGGATGCGTAAATTTCATAGTATTTCTTCTCTACTACCACTTAAACATTAAAGCATGTTATTCATCATATATAAAGCCATTGTAATTTCAGATAGTCTGCAGTTGATGAGGACCTGTGAAATACAATGACGATATCATTTTATACCGCAAATCTGCTCTTTCTTCCTCTATAGAAGCTTATTTTTATCTTGAGTAATGAAATGTTCAGTCACAGACCAAGTCAGTCTCACAGACAGTCAGAAATATATTCCTCAAATAAATTTATATACGTGTTTACTTTGCCTTAAACCAGACTGCCTAATTTCATCTGTTTGAGTGAAATTAAAATTTTTTGCCATAAATGGAAAGTGAACCTGGCGTGAGGCGTTTACTTTAACCTGGTCAATGGGATGTTTTGTTTTGTTGCTCATCGGTGCACTGGATAATCTTCTGTTTCACCATCCCTCTCTCTTCTATTAGTTTCCAAGTGTCCATAGTGAGCCATTGTTTGTCCTGGCTCTTCTTTCTGCCTAGAACTTCCATTCAGGTTTGACTCCACACTGTCTTCAAGTTGTTAAAGTGCTTTTCGACGCTGACCTCTTCACCAGTGTTGATTTGTGTCTCGGCTCCGTCTTTCAAACTTGCAGTGAAGATGTCCTTTGTGTCCTGGTCCTTCAGCTTTTGAGTGTTGAACTTGGCTTGTGGTCTATCTGCAACTCCTGATTCTCTGAAAGCTTTTAATTTGGGTTGGATTGTTCCTTGTACGAGATAGTGGTCTGAGCCAATGTCTGCTCCTCTTCTTACGTCAATGGGATGTATCTACGCCGCATTAAAGTGGCTTAAATATTTCTTATTTAAAATAATGTAAGAGATTAAAACAAACACACTTTCTTCATCCCGTTCAGTGGGTTTAATTTCCAAATGAGTTGCACAAATAATACTAACTGCTATTTAATTTACATCCACTGTCTTCCGTCCTAACAGCTAGTTGCAACTTTCTCATTTTATATTTGTGTTTGAATTATCAGAAACCTAATAGTCTTATGTGTTGACCAACCTATTATATGACATAGACACGAATGAATGCACATATATATATATATATACATTTGCATTCATTTTCAGACAATCGTGAGTCCTCCTTCATTTTGATAAATACTGAATTTGCATGTGTGATACAGTAGGTTTCAATTCATCACTTTTACCAATCTAGTACTATAAGAAGATGAAATTATGCTTCCATTTTTGTCCAACATGTTCTGTGTGTCTGCATTTTGGCTGGAAACATGCTATCACACGAAATATATCCTTGTTCACAGAGCAAAGCTTTTTTCTCCAATTTAATTACTAATAAAACAAACCTGAAAATAAGAATGCATTTTGAGATATGATGAAAGAACTTTATCATTTTGTTTAATCTGTCTTTCTTCTTTGGTAATTGGGTTACCTTGGCTGTCTTTTATAGGCTTCACTTGTGTTGATCTCTTCCCGGATGGAGACTTGGTTATCTGATATAATGTCCTCAGGTTGCTTTTGCCTGCTGCCTTCTCAGCTTCAGTGGCCAGGTTGTCGTAGAATTGTCTTTTATCCTTCCTGGTACTCTTCTTCACTCCTTTGTCCAGTGCTGTGTAAGTTGATCTCAGCATCTCTTTCTCTTGTCCGTCTTTGCATTGAATCATTTTCTCTTTCACCTTTCTCCTCTCCTCTATTAGCTTGCAAGTGTCCGTTGAGAGCCATTCCTTGTCTTGTTTCTTCTTTCTTCTTAAAACCGTTGAACACGCTTCGTTGAAAATTACCTTCAGAGAGTTCCAGTGGTTTTCCACACATGATTCCTCAGTGATGCCAGGTAGTTTTTCCTGCTTTGCTCTGACAGTTGCAGTGAAAGTGTCCTGTATGATTGTGTCTTTCAGTTTTTGCGTGTTGAACTTGCATTGTGGCCTATCCCCAGGTATCCTCGAGGCTTTAAGCTTCACCTTGAAAATCCCTTGTACTAGATTGTGGTCTGAACCCACATCTGCTCCTTTCCTCGATCTTGTGTCCAGTAGGCTCCGTCTCCACTTCCTTGAGATTGAAATGAAGTCTATCTGGCTTTTGGTGTGTCCATCTGGTGAAATCCATGTTGCCTTGTGTATATCCCTGTGTTTGAACACACTGCCACCAATCACCAAATCATTGAAGGCGCAGAAGTCTGAGAAGAGTTCACCATTTTCGTTCATTTCACCGAGGGCCTCACGACCCATGGTGAGTTCTCTTCCTGTACTGTCTCCTCCCAGTTTTGCATTCATATCACCCATCAGGATTTTGATATCGCTCTTTGGGACGTTGTCCATTACTGTTTGTAGTTGACTGTAAAAATCCTCCTTCTTCTCTTTTTCTGAGACGTTTGTAGGCGCGTAGCATTGAATGATTGTAACCTTCCTTCCTTTTGAGTTGAACCTGGCTGTCATTATCCTGGAGGAGATTGGTTCCCAGTGCATGAGAGCTTTAGCCTCTGTTGGTGACATCATGATGGCTACTCCCTCGGTGTGCTCGTGATCGTCCTCTGGGTGACCGGAGTAGATTATTGTCTCTCCAGTTGGTAGTTGGCACCTTCCGCATCCGTTCCATCTGCCCTCGCAGATTCCCAACACTTCTATTTTATATCTCCTCATTTCTGCGGCTACCTGAGCAGCCTTTCCAGTTTCGTACATTGTACGAATATTCCACGTCCCCATTCTTATTTTCGCTTTCATCGAAAGAAGACACATCGGCTGACTGGCTTCCCGAAGACTTTCACCAGCCTGCGTCATTTCACTTCTCTGATTGCAGCGAAAAATAAGGTTATTGTTTGCATTTGTAGAATTTTTAATATATTTGTGCGTTGAAGTTTTAGTAGGAATTTGGTTAAGTCTTGGGGGTGAAGTTGCTAGCACCACGCCCCAACCCTCCCTCTTTATCCGGGCTTGGGACCGGCTAGAATACTAGTGACCTAGTAATCCAGGCGTATAACTGGTGTTGAATTATCTGTTAGTGTTTCAGCTGCGAAGCTTCCACTGTCTCACTAGACAACATCTTCAGCGCATACTTCAATATAAAGCGAACCTTTAGAATTCTTTACAAAATCATAAATCACCTCTCCTAGAGACCCTGAACGTATTTGATCGTTTCGTATACTTTTCACCCTTTATTCCACCAATGTTGGAAATGATCATCTTGTTGACTTAATAGTTGACTTTTGGACAAGTAACTTCCTTGTTATTGATGGCTGATAAAGTGGCAGAGAATTCTGAAAGCTCGCCTCAAATCGAGATATATGCTGAAGATGTTGCCTAGTAAGACAATGAGAGCTTTGCAAGTAAACCATCCAGTTCAGAGAACACAAAATCACCAGAAGCGTCTACTGGGACTACTGATCTGCAGCGAATGCATTATAAAGTAACCATACATGAGGATTCTACTGGACATATGAAAACACAGTAAATACATTAATCGAAATATTCTGACTAAATTTTTTCCATTGAAAATTTTCAAACAGGAGCTAAAGAGGAAGAGTGGTAAGTTGTTTTCACAAAATGGTTGACCTATAGATTTCACTGATGTGAATGACCATTGCATATTAATTACTAAAATTTCCATCTAAAATCATTTCCTGACTTAGGCACAAATTGTTTTTTAAAATAGCGTCTTCTAAATACTTCGTTTGTGGGGTTCCAAAATTCAGACTTTAAGATTCACCATAGTTTCAGCATTTATCCAAGCTGGAAGGACAATGTACTATATGGACAGAATATGCAAGTAGTAGCAAATGTTGTTTCATTCATATATCTCTCTATACAATCTATCACCTGTTGTATTGGTATCTTAGTAATTTCCAGTAAATATTTTGGAAGGCTATCTATTTCAGAGGTTACTGGCTGTTGTCCTTAAGCACGTCTCTCTTTCACCTAAAATCGTCCCCAGCATTACAGCATCGAATTACCAATCAAAGGATTTATCAAGTAGACTCATAGATAACCGCTTCGCCAGTTTACATGTAGTGATGGTAGTTCCCCTTAACCTGCAAAAGTATACGAAAAAACAGTATTCAGAAATAGCATGTTGATTCATATAAGTGTAGGAAAGCGTCCATCACTTGTACTTTCTAAATGCTAAATAAGCAGCATTATATAGTGTATCATTCTGCTTAGCCTATATTTTCACACATACTCAATAACGAAGTTTCAAATGTTTGAGATCTAAACAGAAGTTTAATATACCCGGTGACCCTCATCTCCATAAATATATGATTGGATGGAGGATTTCATCGTGAGTTGACATCAGTTAGAGAACCCCTAGAAAACCTCGGGTACTGAACAGCTGTTCCGTCAGCCTAGTTTGAGACTCTTCAGCCAGTCACTAATGAGCATCAGATTAATTTCTAAGTGTTGACCATATTCAGGCAGTGACCTGGGGTTCTAGTGGGAAGCCGTGACCAGTAGGGTGCAGCAGGCTGAAGATGAGGCAGTAACTCATCGAGGAAGACATTGCAAAATGGTCGTGGTATGTCGTGAATTGGCTGAATTTAGAATTCATGGGCCGGCTATTTGATCTGGTCCCAGAGGCTGAATGGTCTACGAGCTCGCCCTGCAACCAGAATGTCCTGGGTTCGAGTCCCTGTGGTGAGTGTGCACTGATGAAGAGTATCAAACTAGGCTGACGAAACAGCTGTACAGTACCCACAGGTTTCCCAGTGGTTCTCTAACTGATGTCAGCTCATGATGAAATCCTCCATCCAATCAAACAAAGTCCTTACAAAACCAATACTTGAAAATAAATATATGACACAAATTGACAATGCTACATGAAAGTCATTTTCATTCTTATTGAGTTTAACCAATGAAAATTCGCACTTCAATGTACATATATACACATATGTATATCGTGCATCACCTTGTCAATGAAATGGGTAAAACAGTGTCAACTTTAATCACTAAGATCCTTCAGCAAATGACTTTTTATTGAGTACGGTGACGTACAATATCATTCAGATTTATGCAAAAAATTAAAGGAAAACCCATAATCAGTGGAACACAGATAACTGGTTCAGTATACTCCTACATATGAATGTATTATACATGAAGTCTTACTTCATACTTAAATCCATTTTCTCAGATGAAGTGAACAATAAAAATATTAGCTGACATTTGAACTTTTACCTCAGAAATTTCACCGTGACTCTGCTTGAAAATAAAAGTACGGATGCGCCGACAGAATCCCTTTGATACTGACTTCAAGAGATTCTATGCTTCTGCGATTCTGTATACTTAGCTTATTCACAAAATAATATTTAAGAGTATTTGTTCATAGAAAGCCGAGAGTGAAAGCGTTAAAAATGTGAATATCTAGTATGATAACAAACTGAAACACTAGATGGCATCTCTGACATTAGTCACTTGTGAAATTCTTGAATGTGACCAATGAAAAAAAATGATTCAGTTGATTTGACCGTGTATCTGCGACAGGGAATGAAGCATACAGAATAAAAGTTCCGACACTGAACTTTATGAATAAGTTTGTCTAGTTTGTATGAACTTCATCTTTACTTGCGGTAACGAATTTATTATATATTAGTGCAGTGAATCAGGATTTTCCCTTATGTGTAAAACACGAAACTGACTGTCATTGTGTGGTATTCACTAAAATGTGTCAAAATGTTCTGTGTTTCTTCAAGCAAAAGAGTTATTCCGGTAAGTTATATTTTATTTATCGTTGGTGTAACTCTCAGTTCTTTAATTACCCAGGGAATCCTGTCCAACATTCTCATTTCAAAGTCTCAGGACTGAAAACTTGATAATAACTTTTATGATATACTACTGCATAATCGAAGCTTTTTAAATAGAAGCGTATGTGAATAATTTTATCGTCACCTGGTAATCACCAAAATCTCATTATTCATATGTGCGGTGTCATTATTATGTTACTTACTGAATTGTGAAAACTTTTCGGCAGAAACCTGCTTCAACGTTTCAAAGGCAAAACGTGTGTGTGTGTTAAGCTTTTCGAAACATATATCGTGAATGTTAACAAAAGTGACACATATTGAAAGTTTATAGTTATTCATACAAGAGCCAAAGGAGTAATAAAAATTTCTTTTCATAGAATTTCAAAGTATTGCAAAACTATTGTTTATGCATATGCAGCACCGAATTCTCTTAACCTAGTTTTGAATTATGTCAAGTGTACTGACTAAATACCAATGCTTCAGTGTTTTTTCAACCCTTTTCAGCAATAGTGGCGAACAGTGTTCAAAGAATGTTACTCGACTAATGGTAATATAAAGCCTTCGTAACGTGGAATACAATTTTAACAACAATTTTTAACATATTTGTAACATTCTCTTTATGCCTGCTAATGCAAATTTAAATAAATTGTAACCTGTTAATGGAAATTTTTCTACGTCCTACGAAATTATTCAACAGAAAGCAAAGTGGATGCCCGACAAATGTGGATATCTCATTATTTAGACTTCGTAAACTGAGGAAACACCAGTAAGATAGAATACAAGGGAGTAACAATTACACATGGAAATAAGCAGAACAGTATTTCAGGCCGTGAGCCATTCGTATTCTATACAGCTGACCGAAGAATTACAAAGGTGACAGGCATAAAGGCACATTAAGATGATCACAAAATCACATGAGGTGCAAGCGCCTAGATGACAAAAAACTTACTGGAAAATCACAGGAATTATAATTAATTATTATTTCCTTTAGTTCCTAGAGGAACATAGGGCTTCAGACATGCGTCTCCATTGCGTTCGGTTCTCTGCTAGAGTTTTCACCTGGCTCCACGTCTGCCCACATGCTTTCATCTCCTCTTCACATGACCTCCTCCAAGTCACCCTCTCACTGACGACCAACTCGCCGCGTCCCCTTCGGTTTCAACTCGAGGGGTTGTCTAGTGATGTCACTTGCTGGTTTCCTCAGAGTGTGGCCAATCAATCTCCATTTCTCCCTGCCTATTTGTTTCACAATCAGTTCCTGGTTGGTTCGCTCCCAGAGATCTTTGTTGCTGATCCTTTCCGGCCATCTGATCTTGAGTATTGAGCGAAGACATCTGTTAATGAAGGTCTGTAGCTTGTTTGAGGTGCTTTTTGTGACACGCCAAGTCTCTGATCCGTATAGTAGTACTGACTTCACATTGGAGTTGAAAATCCCGATCTTATTTTTGACGCTGAACGATGTTGACCTCCACAAAGACTTGAGAGTAATGAAAGCTTGCCTTGCTTTCCCGATCCTTGCTTTGATATCCTCGTCAGTTCCGCCTGTAGTTGAAACAATGCTTCCCAGGTAGGTAAAGGAGGTAGTTTCTTTCAGGTTCTTTCCATTTATGCTGATTGCTGTCTGTTGTTGTTGTTGGTGGTGTTGGCCAGGGATCTTCATCACCTCTGTTTTCTCTATGTTCACCTGGAGTCCTATCTTTGATGCTTCTTCTGTTAACTTGTTACTTTTCACTTGCATATCTTCCAGTTTGTGGGAAATCAGACATATATCATCGGCGAAGTCCAGATCCTCCAAGTTCTTTGTGTGAGTCCATTTTATGCCTGTTTCCTCATTTTCCGCTGTTTGTCGCATTATCCAATCTACTGCAATCAGGAAAATCATTGGCGATAGTAGGCAACCCTGTCTTACTCCTGTCTTCACTTCGAAGGATTCCGTGAGCTTCCCGTTGTGGATTACTTGGCATGCAGCGTTGTCATACAACTGTTGGATGAGATGTATAATTGTCGGCGGCACCCCGTAGTAGCGAAGTAGTTGCCAAATCACCTCTCGATCGACGCTGTAGAAGGCCTTTTCAAAGTCGATGAAGTTGAGATAGAGAGGTGTCTGCCATTCCAAACTTTGTTCAATGATGATCGGTAGTGTGGCGATTTGATCAATACATGACTTGTTTCTCCTGAATCCAGTTTGTTCTGGTCGAAGGTTTTCATCCAGGGCTTGTTTGATCCTTTCCAGGATGATGCGGCTTAGTATTTTGCTTGGGATGGACAGGAGCATAATTCCGCGCCAGTTCTTGCATTGACTTAAGTCTCCTTTCTTTGGTAGTTTGAATAAGTATCCTTTCTTCCAATCCACGGGTACTTTGCCTTCTTTCCACACCTTCTCCAGTAGTGGCGTCATCAAGTCTGCTGTTGTCTCTGGGTCCACTTTCAATGCTTCTGCTGGGATTCCATCTGGTCCTGCTGCTTTTCCAGCATTCAGCATCTTGATTGCCTTCAGGACTTCTGTTTTCGTCGGGGGGTTGATGTTCACTGGTAATTCTGCTTCCGTTGTTGGTATTGTTAGGCGCGTTGTAGGTGGCGGTCGGTTTAGTAGTCTTTTGAAGTGTTCAGCCCAGTGTTTCCTTTGCTCCACTTCTTTGGTGATTGACTTTCCATTTTCATTCTTCACTGGCTTAATTTGTGACGAACTTTTGCCTGAGAGGTACCTAGTTGTTTGGTAGAGTGTTGCGAGGTCTCCTTTGCCTGCTGCTTGTTCTGCTTCATTGGCCATGGCTTCATAATACTTTCTTTTGTCTTCTCTGGCACTCTTCTTCACTCCTTTGTTCAGTGTATTGTAGCTTGCTCGTCGGTGCACTGGATAATCTTTTGTTTCACCATCCTTGTCTCTTCTATTAGCCTCCAAGTGTCCGTAGTGAGCCACGGTTTGTCCTGTCTCTTCTTTCTGCCTAGAACTTCCATGCAGGTTTCGCTCCATACCGTTTTCAGGTTGTTCCAGTGTTTTTCGACGCTGACCTTTTCGCTAATGTTGATTTTTGTCTCAGCTTTGTCCTTTATGCTTGCAGTAAAGATATCCTTTGTATCCTGGTCCTTTAGTTTTTGAGTGTTGAACTTGGCTTGTGGTCTATCTGCAGCTCCTGTTTCTCTGAAAGCTTTTAATTTGAGTTGGATTGTTCCTTGTACGAGGTAGTGGTCTGAGCCAACGTCTGCTCCTCTTCTTGCTTTTGTGTCCAGTAGGCTGCGCCGCCACATCCTCGAGATTGTGATGAAGTCAATTTGGTTTTTGGTTCGCCCATGTAGCCTTGTGAATATCCTTGTGTTTGTATACGCTGCCACCTATCACTAGTTCATTGAAGGCGCAGAAGTTGGCGAAGAGTTCTCCATTTTCATTCATCTCTCTCAGAGCTTCTTTACCCATGACTGGTTCCCTTCCTGTGTTGTCTGGTCCAAGTTTGACGTTCATGTCTTCCATTAGTATTTTAATGTCACCAGCTGGAGTATTGTCTATTGCTGCCTGTAGTTGTCTGTAGAATTCTTCTTTCTTTTCGAGGTCTGCGTTGTTTGTGGGTGCATAGCACTGTATAATTGACACTTTTCTTCCTTTGGAGTTGAATCTGGCGCTCATTATTCTGGGTGAGATCGCCTCCCATTGTATCAGAGCCTTGGTTGCCGTTGGTGACATCATTATAGCCACGCCCTCGGTGTGTGTGTGTCTTCTGGGTGACCGGAGTAAATCACTGACTCACCTGTTGACAATTTGGTGAGTCCGTTTCCGTTCCATCTGCTTTCGCAGATCCCTAATACTTGTAGTCCGTATCTCCTCATTTCGCTTGCGATCTGGGCAGCTTTGCTAGTCTCGTACATGGTGCGGACATTCCATTTCCCCACACAGACTTTTTCTTTTGACGCAAGGAGATTGTTCACGCTGAAGTTTCTGTAGCAGGTTTGTTTACAGGGTGGAGTTGCTGGCCTCACGCCTGAGTTTAGTCTTTGGGTACCTGAAATAGAAGAAAGGTTAGTGTTGCGTGACCACAGAGCCCAGGGGACACAGGAAACCTGATCGTAAATGAATCCCTCATAAACTTCACCATGAACTTCAACTATTTTGAAAGACAGACACAAATTAGGAAATTCAGTCATCTTTGATAACCATTCGTAGAGCAGAGAAAAACGATATATGCAGAAACGGTGTAGATGAAAAATACAAAGGTTATTCCCCAGGTACATTTAGGCAATCCAGTATGTCTAAATAACATGAAATTATATAGGCAAGATCAGTGCAGTTCTAAGTAGAAATCGGAACGTGTTGCTACAGATTTTATCGCTTCTCAGTAGTCTGCTTTTTGTGGTGTATGTTTGAAATTCTCATGCGACAATACAGACTGTATAGCTGTTACATATCTCCCGAAAAACCTGTCGAATTACAAAGACACTTACATAAGAAACGTTTATGTCACACTCGATTACAGTCTGACAGACCTAATCATTTTTTCTGATCAATGTTCTACTTTTGCTCGTAACAGCCCTTCACTAGTGACAAGAGATTTTTAATTCCTAAGGCTTCACTTTGGTGTCATTAAAGAGTATTGCCAAGATTGCAGCGCAACTAAGCAACATGATAGTTGTAGTGTTTACTAATGATTTCAGGATATATGAAGCTATCAAACGAGCTCCACTAGTAAACCTCTTATTGTCGCACTACACTGGTGTTGCCAAAGTCATATGACAAGTTATACAAAGGTGTTTTCTCACATTTCTCCAAGAACGTTCAACATATATGTTCATCTCAAGACAACACAAGGAAGCAAGGACACAGACAAGAAATTATTCTCTGAACATGTTATTGATGTTACTATCACAAACATAACATGATATCTCGAAATCTTTCTTGACGTGTGCAGCCAATAGTATTTGTACGCTTTTCTTCTCCCAAAATCAAAACGATTTGAAGGGAAAAGGAAAGATTTTCTAAGAGGAAACATACTCATGGTATGAAAAGACTGAACACTTGAATTAGACCCGAAATACAGAGACTAAATATAACCTACACCCGAAAATTCTCAACATAAAAAATCATCCGGAATTGAAGGAAATTATATAGGTAGATTACTAGTGTAAAGCAAGTGATTAATGCCCACTTTTCACTTGATGATGATACTCTTCAAAATTTACTTACATGTGGTCAAGCATATGCCGTCGTTTCTGATTTTACAGATGAAAAGTGTAATTTCTCTCTGATGCTCTTGGATTCGACCAATCTTCGAGTACTTATCAAGGCCTTAATCCAGACAGCGTGCCAGCAATTATCTTCACAAAATTTGAGAATATTCTGTCACTCTAATAATAATAATTCCAACATATCCTTTTCGAGAAGCATATTGTGCCTTCTTCTCGGAAGTATATTAAAACTGCCCCAAAACCGAAATCGTCTACCGGATAATGTATTAAGTTTAGACCTATTGACATTACTTTGCCTTTTTTTAGAGCAATGGCAAAATTACCCTTAATCAATCTTGAACCTTTACTGAAGACTTTCAATAACTTAAACCCATTTGCTTATGTATATGGTGGATGTGCTCTGATCGATAGATTTCGTCACGAAGGAAGCATCAGACGCCGTTTTAATTCCAGTTTGGAACTCTTTAGCAGTGCGCATTCATGATCCCTCCAGGAATCTTATCTGTGACATTCAGGTTACGACGAAATGCTCTTTCGCCGTTGAGCCACTTGGTCTGGAATAATTTGAATTCTACTTAAGACGCTTCAACCATCTTACTGCAAAATATTTTTCAGGCTTTGGTAAAGATATAAAATGCACCTGGTGTTCAAGTTTAGAATTCACATATATCTTTCGCACTAGTATCAGGACTTCTGTAGTAATACAGGATAGCTGTAATACCTGTGGTAAGCACAAGTGTTGTTATAATAAGAATCTGTATACAGAATATTAGAGGAATTCTTCGGCTCCTTTGTCTACTTTAGCCAGTAACGGTCAGGTTGGTGTTTTGTCATCTCTTCATTTGTCTTACAGCCAAGTGATAAAATTCAAAAGTGATCGACACAATTTAGACATGTATGACCTAAGAGTCAGCTGAATTCTGAGAGTAAAATAGCAGGCTGAATAGGAAGTTAGGTGGTACCAAGTTCTAAAGGAAAATGTGGAAACTAGTAGAATATTAAATATTATATTAAGGAGAACAACGGGAATCAGGATTATCACGACAAACTATAAATGCTTCCATGGCACAGATCTTTTGCGGCAAAACCATATATTTTTGACTTCAGTGTGCACGATGGAAGCAATGAAATCTGCGAAATCTTGATCATTTGGAGGGGAAATTAAGAACCACTTTCATTTTCTACTTTCAAAGTTGATTTGCACTTTGCATTCACTTTTTCAGATTAAGTAATCTTAAACGGAATAAAGGCAATACGATTTCAAGTTTACATGCAGAGCTTCGGAAATTCATAGTCGTGAATTACTTTGTTTGTTCATCACCTTTCAATATTATGACATGTACATCTGACATCTTTTGTCAATCAGGTACTAAGCTGTCATGACGATAAATGAAGCTTAACCACTAAGACGTAGACTTGTGGGCATTTTTTCAAAAATGCACATAAATTGATACCTCATCTTACTATGTACTTCCTGTTGCGTCCACGCATGGGTTCGTTAACACATTCAGCGGTTACAAGAGTATGAAATTTGTCCATTGTGGACTGTGTAAACGGACGGTTTGTTTTATATAACAGGACGCTTTAAGTGGCAGGATGTATCCTCAACACATCTATCAATTCTTTCTCCGAACTCAACATGTTAAGATTCTTACTCAAAGAAGACTCCCCCGGATAAATGCATACTTAAGTTTCTCTGTATGGCTGACCCTTCTTACAATAAACATTTTCATTAATCCAAGCATACAGTAGAGCACGAAGTCGAAAGCCACGTACAATTTATTGACATGTGCATGAAAGGAAAAGGAAACGGAACAATGGAAAGTATTGGTCACTAAAAAGACTTTTACAGCAGTCAATACTTAGACTTTAAGAGCCTTGATCTGAGAAGCTACTCGAGAGGTGAAGTAAGAATAATAATATTAACCACTTAATTTCATGTCGCATTTTATGAAGACTGACATTTTCAGTATGTGAATGCTGCAGCAATTTATACCCCAATACAAATAAAATGAAAAGGGACGACCGCAAAACCTGAAGTAAATGGAAGAATGAAATATACAGTAATGAGTTTATGAATACTCAGTTGTTTATTTACAGATCACAAACCAGATTATATTAGTTCTTTTCGGACATCCGTCTCTGCATGCTACAGCAGTGTTAAATAACGGTGTGGTTAAATTTTTAAACTGGAACTTGCGAGACTAAACCCCTATAAAACTTCTATTTGTTTATCTGAAGGTAATAAAAGAGGAAGGTTGTAAGTAAGCAGAATGCCTGATATCTCAGAAAATGTAATAAGCCAATCGCTGGCACGTAATAAATTACCGAACAGCAACAGTACGGCAAATAACTTACCGCGATTTCAGTCTAAAAAGTATTTTAAAAATGCCAATAAAAGAGAATATTAAGTGAACAGTAAGCATGAATAAATAGTTTGTAAGAAGGGATTATTTTGATTATAGCTTGGTTCCACACAGTATTTTTGTTACAGGTATGGAATTTACAGCATCTGATATTGGTAGCCCAAATTTTACAGGCTGACCAATTCATAACAGGCCTTCGTCGGCTAGGGATCGAAACCCAGACCATGTGCATTGTCATTGAAAGTTGCAATCGCTGAACTACCTACTTAAATCAGAAAGTCCTGATTTCCCTACTCATTAAGCGTACAGAAGATATTCTTAGAGATTACTAAGACATGAGACGCTGTAAGAAGCTTAGTAGAGAAACATGAAGCACGCAAGCAGGATTCGATGATTTCATCAAGTTTCAGTATAACTCTTCAACTGAACACTTAACATGCAGAGATGTGTTGACCATTGGCAGTACATTGATAGATATATCATTGATAAGTAAATGATGAAAAGTGAATCGATCATGCGAAAAGACAAGTTCGAATGTTTTCAGGTCGTGTTTGAGAGATTTGCAATGCGGAAATCTCGTGTTCTTTAACGTCACCTAGCGTGTGCTTCGTCGCACTGGGAAAGACCGGTCGGTAATCCTTGACACTGTACAGTAAATAAATCAATATGAGTGCGTTTGTGGAAGCAAACACATAAGCTGTCTGATAAGTTAATAGTCTACTAGCATGTTGGAGCATTTGGCGAGGCGGCTGAAAACATATGAAATCAGATTACTGAAATGTTCAATAACAAAACATTTTTCTAGACTAAAACTGTCACATTGGCACCGTCAAGTCATTCAATATTTTCAGCTCTCTTTTAGCATGATCGATTCATTGTAGATTATTTATTTATCAGTATCACAAATTCCGACGTATTTCTAATGGTATATATACTTATATATGTCCCTGTAATTAGATTACTCAGCCAAAGAGTTCTTCAGAAATCTGATGAATTCATCAATTCACGCTATAAGTTTTTGGACTATTTTAAATTTATGTAAGGAAATAAATGTTACCAAGTAGAAAATTAATACTGAGAGACGTTACATATAGTTTATTTGCTACCATGATGAAGCTGATGTTACAAAAATGACAGCACCACAGAATTCCTTTCAAGTGCTGAATAGGCCCGAAGTAAAATTATCATTCCTCTGCTTAAATTTTAAGGTCCTTTGAATGCAATCACTTGATAGCCTCAAACAGGGAACTATTTATGTCAGAATATGCATACTGAAATTATTTTCTAGAGGATTACGTTAAGTCACAGAGAAATAAATAAAAGAGAAATGAAGAACTTGCAGCACCTTGAGGCAATTTCTAACCATGCGATACATGTCGCCACGATGAACAATATTTACCTTTGTCAATGAATGACAGAGGGCAGCCTTTACAGGTGATGTGTCTAAATCAAATGATACCAGTTAATTAGGTTTTATGTGACGATTTCTTCGTGGGCCGTATATCTGCTAGCTTATGAATGATGGAATTATTCGAGTTACTAAAACATTCATTTGCACTGTAACTATTTAATGCAAGCAACTGCTTGACAGGTATATAGACACAACACTTATCAAAGCAGGAAGACAGTCTGGCCAGTTATGTGCATTATTTTCCTTTTATTCTGCCTACGTTTTCTCTCTAACAAGACTACCGCCAACGAATACTTTATTCCTCATACATAAGTGGATTTTACAGAAACGAATAAGAGCATCAGTGACTCAGACAGAAGACAACGTTGTCACTACACCACTAAGATATCAGTATTACAAAGATGCGGCATCTTGAGAGCTTGAAAGTATAACCGATCTTTTGGAAGCATTTGGAATGCTTCTTCATATTATTAAGGCTATTCTAACGTGAAGGGAGAACAAACGTGGAGTTCGGAAGACTAAGTAAGGGTGACTGCAGTTTACGACACTTCGTTGGGTAATTGCTATGTTGAGAATATTTCGAATGGAATCGCCGCCACGATAGCATCCATCATTCAGGGATGGAACCTCAACAGGACAAAAGCTGACACTGACGAATGAGGTAGATGTAACCAGTCCCTATCTTTGCGCGACATTCGTCATCAAATAGGACATATTTCAGATTTTTGTCATCCTACAACGACTTACTCTGTTGAGGGAATTTTCGGAGTAATGAAGAATGGGATATAAATTATCAACGGATTTTAGGATATCATGATCTGCCGTCACCCAAAGTACATGTATCTCTGATTCAATTTTTCAGTAATTTTCCTAACAGGAAAAATAAATATCTTGTGCAAATTCATGCTTGTAATGCTCTTGAATGTATTTTCGGCTTAAAAGTTTTATTAATAGTTGTCCTGATCGGCTATTTAGTGCCATATCCAGGAATTTCCGCTACAGTTAAACATTCTTTGAAGTGGCCAGCGTTAAAACGTCTACATATGTGATTTAACACACGCCACTTGATAATACTAAAAGTAGATAACCCAAGATCATTTTTTTTCTTTAGCTGATGCATATCTGTCCGGAATTATTTCAACACATCAAATGAACCTAATTATCACATTGAAGTTACAATCAAATGTATCGCGCTAACTTGTTCGAGGACACTCACATAGTTGATGTTTGTAGATTTTCGCGATTACGTCCATCACCAAAGGTATACTCCCATGAATTCATGATTATAACACGAAGAAATAGTTTTAAAAGACTTCACAAATATGTGAGTGAACATAATGAAGCGAGAGTAAATTTCCGATTGACTGAAACATAAACTAAAAGAGCAAGTAAAAGATATGTGCGTCTCAGTTAAAGACGGTATCTTGGGAGTTCAGACTTATGACAGAACAATTTCAGATGTTGAGCGACGGTTTTATACTGTATGGCAAAACGTCTTTTTCAAAAGAAATAACGGAAAAGAAGTCAGTTTCATGAATGAGTGATTAGCAAACAATGAATATCCCAAACAATACATAGAGAGACTCTAAGTATGATAGGAGATAGGAATACTGAACTATTTTCCAGGAGAAGAAATTGTTAATGCCTAAGGTATTGGAGGATGCGTGATCATACAAATAAAAGTCAAAATCTCACTGCCGGATTGGGTGCTTGTAGAAGTTGAACAAATGTTTGACTACAGTGATAAATTTAGCCTTTCGAAATGGCTATTTATTGTAAACTAGTTCAGTCCTCACCAATTTGTTGTTCTTTGATCTGACGAAGATGTAGTTGTAATTTATAATACGTGTGTAATAATTTGAATAAACTCTTTGGGAAACAAAATAGTCACAAAGTTAGAATCTGATAGTTTTCTTGGTTAGGTTGCATTAAGTAAATACTGTCAACAGTTGGCAGTTCTATAGCTTCGACAGTGGCACTCAGTTTGAATGTGACTAAACGTTAGATCTCTCATACTGGACAATGGTTTTCCCTTGTTGAGGCTGAACATGTTCATTCAGATATCGTGTCTTTTATAATCTTGTGAACATGCAATGAGGAAACTCCACAGAAATGCCAAATTTCATATTATTTTAGCACTACCAGAGTCACTATATTTGAATGAAAGAATAACTGTAACTATTCTGAGCTGTGCATATAAATTGCAATTGTAAAATTTTTAAGAATGGAATCACTCATAGGGTGTTTCGCTCATCTTGTTTTCTCTCTAAAATCCAGTTGAGCATTTTCCATGACTTCAGGTAACCTTCAAAGTATGCTTCATAAATACTTTCAGAATATCGACAGACAAATAAGACATGATACCCTACCAACAGGATTGTGAAAAATACATTTTGAGCAACTCTCATCACATATCATAGTTTAGTTTCTTCACAGAAATAGACCAGCTTCAGCCATGTTCAGCGTAAAATATGTTTCTTTCATAAACGTTTGATTATTTTATCTGAAACAAATTCGCTGCCCACTTATGTGACACAGACTTTCCTGAAGAGTACTTGGTCCTCCGGAATAATAATAAACAATGGAAATTATCAGTTGACTGTTATTGTAGATATTCACCAATCATATATTGTGAAATCTTCCAGCCTGATTGATGATTGCTATTCAGACGAGGTGAATATTTCTCTTCATATGTAACACCAGTAAAACCTGTTTGAAGATTACGTTGATGGATTTTAGTTTATACCTTATTTATCTGAAAGCAAAATAGTGCATTCCAAGAGATAATTGAACTCAATCTCAAAAATACTTCTAATGCTTTTCGATAGCCGCAAGCTGTCCAATTTCCACTAGGGCAATACAAGAACAAATGGATTTGATTTCTATATTGTGGAGGATCACAGAGTATTCGAAACTTAAATTTCCGTCTGAAATAGTGTTTGAGAGTATTAGTATCCTGACCACCCATCTTATGTTAATGCTGTTTTTTTCTTCACGTTCCCCAGTGGAAAATAGGGCTTCAAGCTAGTGGCTTGAAGTTTCTGTAGCAGTGTTTATTTTACAGGATGAATTTGCTAGCCTCATGTTAATGCTTAGCAAAGTCTAAAGTTTATAAATGTATGACATGTGATGTATACATTTGCATTTAATTTTTGTTCCATTCAAAATTTTGTAATTTTCTGACGGTGTTTCGTTGTCACCGTTTTCAATCTATTCCAAAGTGTTTCAGCAAACGCTTGAAAGGCGTTCTCGAATTTATGCAGTTTTGTCAGTTCCAACTAGAAGCATCATATTTTTCTCACCGAAGTTTATACATACGCACATAAGTTGGCCGTTCATTACTGGTCTTACCAAAAAAGGGTATCGATCAATATGCTGCCTGGTTGCATTTGAGAATAGCTGTTCGACTTAGAGTAAAACAGTTATTTATACTACTAAATAGTGTCAAAGATAAGATAACTAAGATTGAGCCATAACGATAGAGCACATACTTGAAGGGAAGTTAATGACTGGAGTCAAAATTCCATTCTGAATTTTTGATTATTTTCTGAATCAAATTTGAAATGTAGGACACATCTATGCACTATATCAGAGTAATTACCGGTATATTTAATAATGGCTGTCACAGACAGTCCTTCAAATATCTCTCCACATATGATTTGCCTGATGACGACGGATTAACTCGAACGCCAGTGGTATTCACACGTAACTATTTCAGAAGCACCTTAGATGATACACATGCAGAATATTTGTTGTTGTTGTGTGAATTTCTAATAAGGTTCAAAATGATTCGATAAGATTTTGTCTACATTATGAGACTCAAGAGATCAATGCCTACGACCTACTGTGTAGTCAACAAAACTTTATTGAGCAACAGGCTCCAAAGTAGGGAAAAGACGATTATTCTCTAATATTCTAGTGGTTCTACTTAACAATAATAACAGCGAATTTAAATTTACTTCAACATTTTTGTGAAGCAGCTATACAGACAGTCTAGGTTTTTAAATCCAAAAGAAGTACTGTCAGACAAAATTAGTTAACAAAAGTTCAAATCTATAAAGTACCTTGGGAAAAAGGAGAATTTTACCAGCAAGGTGGCTTAAAAAGCCATGTCCGCAAAAATCCCGCAGACAGTCCTGGGTCATAATCTCTTCCATCCACTCTAAGAAACTCACATCGTTGGACAACACACATACATTGTCCATGTACAGAACCACAAAGAAGTATTACAATTCAAGATTAAACAAGGACAAAGGTGAATAATAAAAATCAAAACCAGCATGTGGTCTGCAAAATGTTAAACACGTGACACACAGTTTAGGGGAGAAACGTATGTTAATTAAAAAGTTAGTCGAACGTCTAGAAAAGTACTAATCTTATAAATAAGTCGTCTAGGAGGAATTTTCTAAACAGTTTGTCCATTAGATGTGGGTTACTGCCAATAAGTTATGATAATAATAATGATTAACTTTATTCCAAAAACAGTACTTGTGATACAGAATGGAATTTTCAGCATTCATCACAGTATTGCATCTAATTTCCTCAAATTATAAATAAATGTTAATCACACAGAAAATCTTCCACATTTACAATAGAGGGAAATGTCAAAAAACATGCAGCATATAAAATGGAAATAATAGTAATGATAACAGTTAAGGTAATAATAAAAATACAAGTGAAAATCGCCATGGGCTTGTTTCACACAGTATTGTTGATGCGGTATAGAAATCCTAGCATGCTTAAAAATATAGAACATAACAAATAAGCAACAGGACCATATATATAATAGAAATAATGAAAGTAAAACTTGAAGGTATATAAGAGTGGATGGAGGAAATTGTTTATACTGGATGAAAAAAGGTTAGTTAATTCTTGCCTGACATTATTTTCATCACATAAAATACGTGCCAAGCATGGTATCGTAGAATTTTTATACTTAGACGTGCGAGCATACAGTTTTCTGAAGTTACTGTTTGTTCTACCTGAGGAGATGCAAGGTGAAAGCTGAGGGTGAAGTGGATGCTTCAAGTCAGACAAAATCCCTCTAGCAAATTTATTGCACGAGGTCAAGTGCCTATCGACAACGACGTTAACTATGTGGTCCACTGGGACACCACTCACCCTACTGACCGTCTTCAGCATTCTACGAATTGTGACATAGTCCTTTTTAAGCAAACCAGGAAAGAATAAGGGTGAACAATAAAGAAGAATAGGTAGGATGCAAGAGTTTATGAACTGTAAGTTATACCCGAGTGCTTCAACTTCTTAATGTAAAATGTCAGGCGGAATATTTTACTGGAGACCGCTAAGACATGGGAAGACCATTAGAGATCAGAAGAGAAAATAAGTCCAAGATACTTAATTTCTGATATAATTCCTATATTATTGTCGTCAATCTTAAAACTGTCATGACAATCGACGGCTTCTTTTCACTGTATTTTACATCTTAGGCTGAAATTAACAATTTGATATTTAGAAGGATTCAGTTTAAGACCGTCAGACTCAGACCATTTACTGACTCCCTCATTAACTCCTTTTGCCTCCATCACCAATTCAGTTCACCAGATTTGAACACAAAAACCTACCACACTGAACATACAAGGTCTATTTCACAAATGATAAACACCACTCAATTGATCTGTATTTCATGGATAATCCCCATCCACGCATTAATGAATACAAAACACGTAGACCAGCGAAGAGTCTCTTTTCGGCGAATTCATTTTCTTAGCTGTACAATCGCAAATATATATGTTATTTTGTATGTATGTGTACATTAAGTTTGTCAAACAAAATTACAATTGGTTATGTTTATTTTAACTAAACAGGTGAAGACTAGTAATACAAGTCAAGAAAAATTAGGTGTTAATGAAATTAGGGTAGTAACAAAGGTGATCAGTTGTCACAAACAGTTGTTGAAAGAAGTTATGTAATAATATGAACAGTTTAGTGAGTGAGTTTTATTCAGGATGCACATAGAAACAAAGCAGATAATACGAAATTACGTAAGAGTTCTGAATGAATACAAGAATTATAAGCAATTAAAGAACAGGCAAAGAAACGAAATGAAGTCATCAAAATCAAAAACGCAATTAAAATAAAAAAGTTGTTACCATGACAGTAGAAGTGGTTGAGTAATCTACTTATGTATGCACAGCTCCGGTTATTCAATGTGAATGGCCAGAGATTCAATGAAACAAAGAAGACAAAACCGTTTTGAGTCACTCCTATTGCACGTGTTGGGTGTAAATTATTCGATGAACCAGGATTCAATAATTATTCTCTCTCAAACCTACCTATATCAATTTATTTGAATATGACTATATCCCACCCAATCTAGTGTGTTTTTCTGCTCCTTTACGTTCCCAGGGGAACATTAGTCTTCAAGCGCGACGCTTGAAGTTTCGGTAGCAGTAGTATTTATTTTTGCGGTATGGGGTTGCCTTCCTCATGCTCAACCTTCTCTCTTTACCAGTCTTAATACTGGCTTAGCAAGGTAAACGAGTGTGTTGGCCGGGGATTGCACTCCGGATCACATGCATGGTCGGCACGTTTTCTTCAGCTGCGCCACCGACGTACGCGAGTTCCTGTAGCGATGCAAAAACATGCTCACATGATTAAAGCAATAAGAAATGGAGAAGTGTTCATACATTATACCGAATAAAATTTTAGGCAGCCCAGTGATTGAGGCAGTCTCCATACCAGCATAAATAAGTCATTTATTGAGATATGTTAAAGAGAGTTCAGGACCCTCGCCCTCATTTGTGGCTGTCAGGAACAACAGTGAAATGTGTCAGTCATATTTTCAACATACACCTAAAAATTTCAAGGTGATTTCGACAATAATAATATCACCACGAGATAGTAGATCTCTCCCTCCTCTGTGTAATAAGGTAAGAAGTTCATGAAGAAGTAAATATAAAGACAGATTTATTCACATAGCTTGTGAGTATTTAATGGTCAGAATGCGTGTTTTTAATTTGGATTGTTTCTGAAAGCATGACTGTCCTAGCTTCATAGCAGCACAATCTATTTCTGTAGTGAACATGCGTTTACTGATTCAACGCAAATATTAGTATTATGCAAATGCAATTCAAACTCATTTAATTTGCTCGGAATCGATAAACAGGTAAAATGTTTTCGGGATTTCACACGGCATTCTTCCTATATTTCTTGATGCAATCCCCACATACCTTCCTATCTTAATCCCCTGTTAAGTGATCTCACCACATATTCATAACTCTGGTGAATGCTTTGAATTTGTCTTGATTCGTTTTCCTTGTAATATTGTTAGAGTTAGAATGGGAGGTTTTAGGCTAGTTTCGGCCTTGGAACTTTTCACATTCTGGTAAAGATTGTATTTTCATTGTTTCACCTTGCTGCAACCGCCGATAATTTTTCAAGACCTTTTTAGTATCGATGTAATGAGTAGCATCAATATTATAGGCAGTGGAAGTGGTTACATAAGAAATCTCCTTAGTAAATGTGGGAGAAGCATTGTTATTAGTAGCAGCATTGGAGAACAAGAATCTTCAGACTGTAGAAAGCTAGTATGAAATCTACAATACTTAGCATATCACTACGGCTAGTTAAGATTCCATATGCCAACTGGATTAAATTTTGAAGATATGCAAGCTGACAATAACATTGTTCGCGAGTTTGTCTTAATTTTTCGAAATATCTTATCCTACTTTCAACAAAATTAAGTAAGTTAATCATGCTTAGGGAATTATAGTAATAATATATTTAAAACAATTAGTCCCTTTGATAAATTTGAATAAGGCATTAAGAAGACAAATTTCGCGAGATGATATCATTTCGTAGTTTCTTTACAACCGCTTTACAACTAACATGGTTAACAATAATAAAATAAAGTTCATGACAATTACTCAGTTAAATAAAAACAAAAGTACATACTAATGACCAATCATATTTAGATAGGTCAAGTAGTCCAGGGTAGGCGAAGATTGAAGTCTATTGACTTTTGTACACACAGTTTAGGCTGTATGTGATTAATCCAAAGTGCTTCCATCACCTTCAATAACCTTGAATTAGAGTTATGTGAAATAATTGTAAAACAGTCATTAATATTGATTTTGTGACCTCACACTAATAAGTGTTTTGCAATGGATGACGCTGGATTTCTATTCAGATTACTGGCATTGGGATTTACTATATGATTTAGTAGCCATTTTGGAACATGTTCTTTCCAACGACATTGGAACATTCTGTTGGTTCTACCTATATAGGTGTCACCGCAGCTGCAGGTGAACTTGTAGATACAGATTGAAGTAGAGTCCACAGAATTTCGTCCTTTAATCGTAGGTACAGGGATCGAAAATGTTCGGCAGGTGAGAAAAAGAGATGCGGCGTAGAATGTGCGTTTGATGGCTGACCGAAGTCTTTGAGCTGTCAACTGCATAATCTGGTCACCCTTGAATGGTAGGTTACTAAAGATAGCTTTCTTTGGTACCGATGCTGTCTTTCTTTACTGTCACAAGTGATAAAGTTTTCCGGATACGCATTAGCTAATAAAACTGAATGTATATGTCGAAACTCATCCATCACTGTGTCACTCGTGCATATTTTCAGGCCCTTGAGAACAAACATTTCACTAGGGAACGTTTATACTGGACAGGAACAAAACTGGTAAAATGAAGATATTGTCCACTCCATGTCTGTTTACGAAAGATAGATCTCTGAATCGTACCATCATCTCTCCTGGTCATTGTAATATCGAGGAAACCGAGTTTGTTATTCGATTCGCGTTCGGAAGTCACTCGGATATTTGGATGAATATGATTAAATAGAGTAATAAAGTTTTCAATAGATTTCCTATTATTAGCAATAATGAGAGTATCATCTACATGACGTTTATACAGCATAAATTCTCCAAGCATACCTTGGATTTGTTTCTCCGATTTCGACATGAAAATATCTGCTAACAGGGGCCCAAGAGGGCTACCCATCGATTTGTTTGTATGCATTTTCTTGAAAGGTGAACCTTATATTTTCTGTACACATTAAGATGATGTCTCTGATGTAAGTTACAGGAATAGGCAAGTTCATTTCATTGCTTGTGATGTAATCGCAAAGGAAATCAACAGTTTCATTGAGGGGAACATTGGTGAATAAAGATTCTATGTCAATTGAACACATGAACTTATCCTTGATGTTCAACGAGTCTAGCATATCTGTCAGATCAAATGAACTTTATAAAGAATGATTTGATAATGAGTATCTTACAGGCGTAAGGACTTCTGTAATCCATTTTGCGATTTTGTGGTATGGAGAACTCGATATGTCTAACATGGGTCTCAGTGGGTTAGCAGTTTTGTGGAAAATCGAAAGGCCATAAAGCTAGGGAGTGCGTAATATAGCTAAGATGTTTCATGAGGTTAAATGACGCGGACACCATGAAGACAAGTCATGTCGTATTCTCTGCAGTTCTCTTCAACTGGCGTCATGATTGCCCACTGCCTCTTATCTACTCCCTGAACACTCTTTTATGTCACCCTCAGGAATCCAACTCACCATTTATTAGTAACACCAGCCTCGAGGGCCCGGCGTACGATTACATTCGATGGTCTCCAATGAGAGTGTACAATCCATCTGCATCTTCTTCTTTACATTTTTTGAGCAATTCATTGTTGATCCATTTGGTAGCATAGTTTCTTGCATCTTGTTATTTCTAGCCATTTGATCTACAATATAGATTGAAGGTAGCTGTTGACAAAACTCTTCCCTGTCGCTCTGGCTGGGTTTCTTAACTGTGTAGAGGAACTAATTGACTTAACACTGATTTTAAAAATCCAAACTTTGTTGTAATTACCGAGCACAGAAGATTTCCAACTTTATTTCAGAGTGATTGAGGTCTGCTCTTTCTCCCCGATTCTGGCTATGATGTTCTACTATGTATCACGAATATTTGAAGCGATGCTTGACCTGGCGGCCTGTTCGAATTTTCGGGCCAGCTATTATAATATCTACATATTGCATCCAATCTACCGTTTACTCACATTTATTTATCACCTAAATGTGAATTCTAACAGGATCATTTACTCTCATAACTTCAGGTGAACATAGAGAAAACAGAGGCGATGAAGATTCCTGGCCAACACCAACAGCAGCAAAACAACAGACAACAATAAGCATAAATGGGAGGAACCCGAAAGAAGCTACCTCCTTTACCTACCTGGGAAGCATCGTTTCAACTACAGGCGGAACTGACGAGGATATCAAAGCAAGGATCGTGAAAGCAAGGCAAGCTTTCATTACTCTCAAGTCTGTGTGGAGGTCAACAGCATTCAGCGTCAAACATAAGATTCGGATTTTCAACTCCAATCTGAAGTCAGTGCTACTATACGGATCAGAGACTTGGCGCATCATATAGAGCATCTCAAACAAACTACAGACCTTCATTAACAGTTGTCTTTGCACAGTGCTCAAGATCAGATGGCCAGAAAAGATCAGCAACAGGGATCTCTGGGAGCCAACCAACCAGGAACCGATTGTGAAACAAATAGGCAGGAAGAAATGGAGATGGATTGGCCATACTCTTAGGAAACCATCAAGTGACATCACTAGACAAGCCCTTGAGTGGAACCCGAAAGGGAAGCGGCGAGTTGGTCGTCAGTGCGAGGGTGACTTGGAGGAGGTCATGTGAAGAGGAGATGAAAGCATGCGGGCAGACTTGAAGCCAGGTGAAAACTCTAGTAGAAAACCGAACGCAATGGTGACGCGCGGCTGAAGCCCTATGTTCCTCTAGGAATTAAAGGAAATAGTAATAATAATTAATCTTTTTAAGTCTTAATTTATCTTTTGATTTATATAATGTTTCTTTCTGCCTGCGTAGTTGTTTGAGACGAGGAGACGAGAAGCGGTAGAAGCGTTTGAATAGTGTTTGTTTGGGACAGCATATATCAAGGCAGAACTTAAGATGATCCGTTATATTGGCGATTGTGTCATCTAATGTACTTTCAATGAATAAATCCCAGTAAGTATTTTTAACATGCACCTCAGATTGAGTAAGTTGTCAGATGTGTAGCATCTTTGTTGTGCTTTCATAGACAGGTGTGAGAACACTTTAGTATGCGTTTTACTGTGTATTTTTGGTAAAACGCGAGCAATACAGTGATCAGAGTTAAGTATCGGTGCACGTTTACGTGTTTCATATACTCCTTCCTCCTTTGTAGAAACTAAATCGAGTGCTTTGTCAAGTAGAGTGGGAAATTTGACTATGTTTGTATGACCAAGTGCTTCAAGGAAAGAGCAGTCTGATGAGTTCAAGTCCTGAGTAATTACAGATAGAGAGTTGTCGAAGTTGGCAGCGGCAAACATGCTGAATTTGTCAGCAAAATTTGAAAGATCAGTTAATGAACAACTAGGAGAAATGTACATGTTTGTAACAAAGATATGTTCATATTTGTGGGACGACATTTGACAGTAGTACAACCTATGAAGTCATTTGAGAATGAGAAGCAAACATTATTAGAAATGGACCATTTGGAGTGAATGAAAGAATGTACAGCCTAGATGATGACTTCGTCGAAAAGAAAATTTCCCACCTGTAATTTTTATTAATTTGACCTTTGACCAGAAATTATTCTGGAACTTTCCCATCCATTTGATATAAATACACGAATGTACAGCCTAGATGATGACTTCGTCGAAAAGAAAATTTCCCACCTGTAATTTTTATTAATTTGACCTTTGACCAGAAATTATTCTGGAACTTTCCCATCCATTTGATATAAATACACGAATGTACAGCCTAGATGATGACTTCGTCGAAAAGAAAATTTCCCACCTGTAATTTTTATTAATTTGACCTTTGACCAGAAATTATTCTGGAACTTTCCCATCCATTTGATATAAATACACGAATGTACAGCCTAGATGATGACTTCGTCGAAAAGAAAATTTCCCACCTGTAATTTTTATTAATTTGACCTTTGACCAGAAATTATTCTGGAACTTTCCCATCCATTTGATATAAATACACGAATGTACAGCCTAGATGATGACTTCGTCGAAAAGAAAATTTCCCACCTGTAATTTTTATTAATTTGACCTTTGACCAGAAATTATTCTGGAACTTTCCCATCCATTTGATATAAATACACGAATGTACAGCCTAGATGATGACTTCGTCGAAAAGAAAATTTCCCACCTGTAATTTTTATTAATTTGACCTTTGACCAGAAATTATTCTGGAACTTTCCCATCCATTTGATATAAATACACGAATGTACAGCCTAGATGATGACTTCGTCGAAAAGAAAACTTTCCACCTGTAATTTTTATTAATTTGACCTTTGACCAGAAATTATTCTGGAACTTTCCAATCCATTTGATATAAATACACGAATGTACAGCCTAGATGATGACTTCGTCGAAAAGAAAACTTTCCACCTGTAATTTTTATTAATTTGACCTTTGACCAGAAATTATTCTGGAACTTTCCCATCCATTTGATATAAATACACGAATGTACAGCCTAGATGATGACTTCGTCGAAAAGAAAATTTCCCACCTGTAATTTTTATTAATTTGACCTTTGACCAGAAATTATTCTGGAACTTTCCCATCCATTTGATATAAATACACGAATGTACAGCCTAGATGATGACTTCGTCGAAAAGAAAATTTCCCACCTGTAATTTTTATTAATTTGACCTTTGACCAGAAATTATTCTGGAACTTTCCCATCCATTTGATATAAATACACGAATGTACAGCCTAGATGATGACTTCGTCGAAAAGAAAACTTTCCACCTGTAATTTTTATTAATTTGACCTTTGACCAGAAATTATTCTGGAACTTTCCCATCCATTTGATATAAATACACGAATGTACAGCCTAGATGATGACTTCGTCGAAAAGAAAATTTTCCACCTGTAATTTTTATTAATTTGACCCCTAACCAGAAATTATTCTGGAACTTTCCCATCCATTTGATATAAATACACGAATGTACAGCCTAGATGATGACTTCGTCGAAAAGAAAATTTTCCACCTGTAATTTTTATTAATTTGACCCTTAACCAGAAATTATTCTGGAACTTTCCCATCCATTTGATATAAATACACGAATGTACAGCCTAGATGATGACTTCGTCGAAAAGAAAATTTTCCACCTGTAATTTTTATTAATTTGACCCTTGACCAGAAATTATTCTGGAACTTTCCCATCCATTTGATATAAATACACGAATGTACAGCCTAGATGATGACTTCGTCGAAAAGAAAATTTTCCACCTGTAATTTTTATTAATTTGACCTTTAACCAGAAATTATTCTGGAACTTTCCCATCCATTTGATATAAATACACGAATGTACAGCCTAGATGATGACTTCGTCGAAAAGAAAATTTTCCACCTGTAATTTTTATTAATTTGACCCCTAACCAGAAATTATTCTGGAACTTTCCCATCCATTTGATATAAATACACGAATGTACAGCCTAGATGATGACTTCGTCGAAAAGAAAATTTTCCACCTGTAATTTTTATTAATTTGACCTTTGACCAGAAATTATTCTGGAACTTTCCCATCCATTTGATATAAATACACGAATGTACAGCCTAGATGATGACTTCGTCGAAAAGAAAATTTCCCACCTGTAATTTTTATTAATTTGACCTTTGACCAGAAATTATTCTGGAACTTTCCCATCCATTTGATATAAATACACGAATGTACAGCCTAGATGATGACTTCGTCGAAAAGAAAATTTCCCACCTGTAATTTTTATTAATTTGACCTTTGACCAGAAATTATTCTGGAACTTTCCCATCCATTTGATATAAATACACGAATGTACAGCCTAGATGATGACTTCGTCGAAAAGAAAATTTCCCACCTGTAATTTTTATTAATTTGACCTTTGACCAGAAATTATTCTGGAACTTTCCCATCCATTTGATATAAATACACGAATGTACAGCCTAGATGATGACTTCGTCGAAAAGAAAATTTCCCACCTGTAATTTTTATTAATTTGACCTTTGACCAGAAATTATTCTGGAACTTTCCCATCCATTTGATATAAATACACGAATGTACAGCCTAGATGATGACTTCGTCGAAAAGAAAATTTTCCACCTGTAATTTTTATTAATTTGACCTTTGACCAGAAATTATTCTGGAACTTTCCCATCCATTTGATATAAATACACGAATGTACAGCCTAGATGATGACTTCGTCGAAAAGAAAATTTCCCACCTGTAATTTTTATTAATTTGACCTTTGACCAGAAATTATTCTGGAACTTTCCCATCCATTTGATATAAATACACGAATGTACAGCCTAGATGATGACTTCGTCGAAAAGAAAATTTTCCACCTGTAATTTTTATTAATTTGACCCCTAACCAGAAATTATTCTGGAACTTTCCCATCCATTTGATATAAATACACGAATGTACAGCCTAGATGATGACTTCGTCGAAAAGAAAATTTCCCACCTGTAATTTTTATTAATTTGACCTTTGACCAGAAATTATTCTGGAACTTTCCCATCCATTTGATATAAATACACGAATGTACAGCCTAGATGATGACTTCGTCGAAAAGAAAATTTCCCACCTGTAATTTTTATTAATTTGACCTTTGACCAGAAATTATTCTGGAACTTTCCCATCCATTTGATATAAATACACGAATGTACAGCCTAGATGATGACTTCGTCGAAAAGAAAATTTCCCACCTGTAATTTTTATTAATTTGACCTTTGACCAGAAATTATTCTGGAACTTTCCCATCCATTTGATATAAATACACGAATGTACAGCCTAGATGATGACTTCGTCGAAAAGAAAATTTCCCACCTGTAATTTTTATTAATTTGACCTTTGACCAGAAATTATTCTGGAACTTTCCCATCCATTTGATATAAATACACGAATGTACAGCCTAGATGATGACTTCGTCGAAAAGAAAATTTCCCACCTGTAATTTTTATTAATTTGACCTTTGACCAGAAATTATTCTGGAACTTTCCCATCCATTTGATATAAATACACGAATGTACAGCCTAGATGATGACTTCGTCGAAAAGAAAATTTCCCACCTGTAATTTTTATTAATTTGACCTTTGACCAGAAATTATTCTGGAACTTTCCCATCCATTTGATATAAATACACGAATGTACAGCCTAGATGATGACTTCGTCGAAAAGAAAATTTTCCACCTGTAATTTTTATTAATTTGACCCTTAACCAGAAATTATTCTGGAACTTTCCCATCCATTTGATATAAATACACGAATGTACAGCCTAGATGATGACTTCGTCGAAAAGAAAATTTTCCACCTGTAATTTTTATTAATTTGACCTTTGACCAGAAATTATTCTGGAACTTTCCCATCCATTTGATATAAATACACGAATGTACAGCCTAGATGATGACTTCGTCGAAAAGAAAATTTTCCACCTGTAATTTTTATTAATTTGACCCCTTACCAGAAATTATTCTGGAACTTTCCAATCCATTTGATATAAATACACGAATGTACAGCCTAGATGATGACTTCGTCGAAAAGAAAATTTCCCACCTGTAATTTTTATTAATTTGACCTTTGACCAGAAATTATTCTGGAACTTTCCCATCCATTTGATATAAATACACGAATGTACAGCCTAGATGATGACTTCGTCGAAAAGAAAATTTCCCACCTGTAATTTTTATTAATTTGACCTTTGACCAGAAATTATTCTGGAACTTTCCAATCCATTTGATATAAATACACGAATGTACAGCCTAGATGATGACTTCGTCGAAAAGAAAATTTTCCACCTGTAATTTTTATTAATTTGACCCCTAACCAGAAATTATTCTGGAACTTTCCCATCCATTTGATATAAATACACGAATGTACAGCCTAGATGATGACTTCGTCGAAAAGAAAATTTTCCACCTGTAATTTTTATTAATTTGACCCCTAACCAGAAATTATTCTGGAACTTTCCCATCCATTTGATATAAATACACGAATGTACAGCCTAGATGATGACTTCGTCGAAAAGAAAATTTTCCACCTGTAATTTTTATTAATTTGACCCCTAACCAGAAATTATTCTGGAACTTTCCCATCCATTTGATATAAATACACGAATGTACAGCCTAGATGATGACTTCGTCGAAAAGAAAATTTTCCACCTGTAATTTTTATTAATTTGACCCTTAACCAGAAATTATTCTGGAACTTTCCCATCCATTTGATATAAATACACGAATGTACAGCCTAGATGATGACTTCGTCGAAAAGAAAATTTCCCACCTGTAATTTTTATTAATTTGACCTTTGACCAGAAATTATTCTGGAACTTTCCCATCCATTTGATATAAATACACGAATGTACAGCCTAGATGATGACTTCGTCGAAAAGAAAATTTCCCACCTGTAATTTTTATTAATTTGACCTTTGACCAGAAATTATTCTGGAACTTTCCCATCCATTTGATATAAATACACGAATGTACAGCCTAGATGATGACTTCGTCGAAAAGAAAATTTCCCACCTGTAATTTTTATTAATTTGACCTTTGACCAGAAATTATTCTGGAACTTTCCCATCCATTTGATATAAATACACGAATGTACAGCCTAGATGATGACTTCGTCGAAAAGAAAATTTCCCACCTGTAATTTTTATTAATTTGACCTTTGACCAGAAATTATTCTGGAACTTTCCCATCCATTTGATATAAATACACGAATGTACAGCCTAGATGATGACTTCGTCGAAAAGAAAATTTTCCACCTGTAATTTTTATTAATTTGACCCCTAACCAGAATTATTCTGGAACTTTCCCATCCATTTGATATAAATACACGAATGTACAGCCTAGATGATGACTTCGTCGAAAAGAAAATTTTCCACCTGTAATTTTTATTAATTTGACCCTTGACCAGAAATTATTCTGGAACTTTCCCATCCATTTGATATAAATACACGAATGTACAGCCTAGATGATGACTTCGTCGAAAAGAAAATTTTCCACCTGTAATTTTTATTAATTTGACCCCTAACCAGAAATTATTCTGGAACTTTCCCATCCATTTGATATAAATACACGAATGTACAGCCTAGATGATGACTTCGTCGAAAAGAAAATTTCCCACCTGTAATTTTTATTAATTTGACCTTTGACCAGAAATTATTCTGGAACTTTCCCATCCATTTGATATAAATACACGAATGTACAGCCTAGATGATGACTTCGTCGAAAAGAAAATTTCCCACCTGTAATTTTTATTAATTTGACCTTTGACCAGAAATTATTCTGGAACTTTCCCATCCATTTGATATAAATACACGAATGTACAGCCTAGATGATGACTTCGTCGAAAAGAAAATTTCCCACCTGTAATTTTTATTAATTTGACCTTTGACCAGAAATTATTCTGGAACTTTCCCATCCATTTGATATAAATACACGAATGTACAGCCTAGATGATGACTTCGTCGAAAAGAAAATTTTCCACCTGTAATTTTTATTAATTTGACCTTTGACCAGAAATTATTCTGGAACTTTCCCATCCATTTGATATAAATACACGAATGTACAGCCTAGATGATGACTTCGTCGAAAAGAAAATTTTCCACCTGTAATTTTTATTAATTTGACCTTTGACCAGAAATTATTCTGGAACTTTCCCATCCATTTGATATAAATACACGAATGTACAGCCTAGATGATGACTTCGTCGAAAAGAAAATTTCCCACCTGTAATTTTTATTAATTTGACCTTTGACCAGAAATTATTCTGGAACTTTCCCATCCATTTGATATAAATACACGAATGTACAGCCTAGATGATGACTTCGTCGAAAAGAAAATTTCCCACCTGTAATTTTTATTAATTTGACCTTTGACCAGAAATTATTCTGGAACTTTCCCATCCATTTGATATAAATACACGAATGTACAGCCTAGATGATGACTTCGTCGAAAAGAAAATTTTCTTCTTGTAATTTTTATTAATTTGACCCTTGACCAGAAATTATTCTGGAACTTTCCCATCCATTTGATATAAATACACGAATGTACAGCCTAGATGATGACTTCGTCGAAAAGAAAATTTTCCACCTGTAATTTTTATTAATTTGACCTTTGACCAGAAATTATTCTGGAACTTTCCCATCCATTTGATATAAATACACGAATGTACAGCCTAGATGATGACTTCGTCGAAAAGAAAACTTTCCACCTGTAATTTTTATTAATTTGACCTTTGACCAGAAATTATTCTGGAACTTTCCCATCCATTTGATATAAATACACGAATGTACAGCCTAGATGATGACTTCGTCGAAAAGAAAATTTCCCACCTGTAATTTTTATTAATTTGACCTTTGACCAGAAATTATTCTGGAACTTTCCCATCCATTTGATATAAATACACGAATGTACAGCCTAGATGATGACTTCGTCGAAAAGAAAATTTTCTTCTTGTAATTTTTATTAATTTGACACTTGACCAGAAATTATTCTGGAACTTTCCCATCCATTTGATATAAATACACGAATGTACAGCCTAGATGATGACTTCGTCGAAAAGAAAATTTTCCACCTGTAATTTTTATTAATTTGACCTTTGACCAGAAATTATTCTGGAACTTTCCCATCCATTTGATATAAATACACGAATGTACAGCCTAGATGATGACTTCGTCGAAAAGAAAATTTCCCACCTGTAATTTTTATTAATTTGACCTTTGACCAGAAATTATTCTGGAACTTTCCAATCCATTTGATATAAATACACGAATGTACAGCCTAGATGATGACTTCGTCGAAAAGAAAATTTCCCACCTGTAATTTTTATTAATTTGACCTTTGACCAGAAATTATTCTGGAACTTTCCCATCCATTTGATATAAATACACGAATGTACAGCCTAGATGATGACTTCGTCGAAAAGAAAATTTCCCACCTGTAATTTTTATTAATTTGACCTTTGACCAGAAATTATTCTGGAACTTTCCCATCCATTTGATATAAATACACGAATGTACAGCCTAGATGATGACTTCGTCGAAAAGAAAATTTCCCACCTGTAATTTTTATTAATTTGACCTTTGACCAGAAATTATTCTGGAACTTTCCAATCCATTTGATATAAATACACGAATGTACAGCCTAGATGATGACTTCGTCGAAAAGAAAATTTTCCACCTGTAATTTTTATTAATTTGACCTTTGACCAGAAATTATTCTGGAACTTTCCCATCCATTTGATATAAATACACGAATGTACAGCCCC
>OX235277.1:19409941-19455742 GCA_944472155.2 Trichobilharzia szidati | reverse complement strand
GAGTCCCATCTGTGACCTTCAGGTTACGACGAAATGCTCTTTCACCATTGAGCCACTTGGTCCGGAATAATTTGAACTCTACTTAAGATGCTTCAACCATCTTACTGCAAAGTATTTTTCAGGCTTTGATAAAGATATAAAATGTACCTGGTGTTCATGTTTAGAATTCACATATATCTTTCACACTAGTACTAGAACTTCATTCATATTGAAAGTGACCTTGGCGGCCTGCTTAAATCTTGGGCTACCAAATACCTTATTCATTACAAATCATATTGCATCTAATTGCTCATTTCCAATTTATTTTAAAATAATTAAATTTTATTCTAATATGTTCTCTAATCGGATTATTTATTCTCGTGAGTATTTAATATCCTTAAAACCTACTTATCGGAAATGCCATAAAAAAGACAAAAAAAAGCATCATGCCGGGTGGCAAAGAGCCTTAAAAAACACCCCTATTCAATTTATGACCGTTCCTGCAATCATGAGTACTAATTGTCGCTCCCTGCCAGCCAAGATTAACTGTCTTCAATCACTCGTGTCTTCCATTATATATCGAAATACTGGGATCATATCACTTCAAGAAACATGGCTACATGATCTATATGATGACAATCTAGTGTATCTGCATGATTTCAAATTATTCAGACAAGATCGATGTAGCTCTAGGAAGAAACGTGGTGGCGGTGTCGCCATCTTCATAAATTCACAATGGTGTACATCTAATAAAGTATGTTTCAAATTCTCTAGTGACAACATTGACTGCCTCACCGTCAAATGTCGACCTAAGCATTTGTCAAAATATAACTACATATACATCTCGAACATTTATATTGCGCCTGGATGCAATTCCACTGAATTGTCTTTATTTGCGGATGAATTTACCTCCCTTGCTGCCACCTCCTTCGGAAACTCCTTGTCTATAGTTACTGGAGATTTCAATTCTAGTGATCACAGTTTCCTTATTTCACTTGGTCATGATAACATTGTCAACTTCCCGACTCGAATGGATAATATTCTAGATCTTGTGTTCACAAATGACATTGGAATATTTGAAGCTCGGAAAAGAGCCCCACTACTCAACTCTGATCACTGCATCATAAGAGTATTGCCCAAGGTATATGGAAAGCAGCACAAAAGGGTCTTCTCCCACCTTGGAAAGAAAACACAACACAGATGTTATTCACATGACAACATACAGAATCTAAGGACAATGTTAAAAGACACAAACTGGGACCTGTTTACTGAACAAGCTCTTGACAACACAATTAGTAACATAACACATTATCTCAATTTCTGCCTTGATGTTTGTTGTCCAAAAGAGACAATCTTCTTAAAATTCGACCGTTTCGCCTCTTCTCAACTCAAAAAGCTTCGCCGTGAAAAAGAGAGGTTGTACAAAATGAGAAATAAATCTGGCGTTAAGAGAATGAACACTTTAATTAAAGCTGAATTACAAAGACTAAATGCTCTCTATAACCAGAAGTTTCTTTCATGTAAATCCTCATCTAATATGTGGAAGCTATTAAAGGAAATCACAGGTGGTAAGCAAATAATGAATGATACTTCCGTTGATGTTGATATGCTTAATAAATCCTTCATATGTATCCCTGCAGATGTTATGATTCCAAATCTAATAGTATAAATAATGACTGCTTCTCATGTTTTAACACGAATGATGTCCTCAAGTGTCTTCAGTCTCTCAAACCTACCCAGTCCCTTGGTCCTGATGGAGTTCCTGCTGTTATCCTTAGGAAGTGTGCTGACATCTTATGTTACCCATTAACCGACATTTTCAATGAATCTTTTTCCAAAAGTATTATTCCTGACTCATGGAAAAATATCAAGGTTGTTCCAGTGCCTAAATCAACAAGTGGACCTACTGTCAAGTTTAGACCCATTGCTATTACCTCACCTTTTTTAAAAGTTATGGAAAGACTTATTTTACTTAATCTTGAACCCTCTTTAAAGCCTTTTAATGACCCCAACCAGTTTGCCTATAAACATAGTAGGTGTACCTTAGATGCCGCTGTAGTTCTATATCATAATATAGTCTCTAGTTTAGATAGAGGAGCTAAATACGTTAGGTGTGCCTTCCTCGATTACACATCTGCATTTGACTCTGTACCTAGGTCTCTCTTGTTAAGTAAGCTTGCTGCAACACAGAGTGAGAGCTGGATAAATAAGTGGTTGTATTCCTACTTTTCTGATAGGAAGCAGTACACTGTCTACAATGGAAAGTCCTCCACTACCTCACTTACTTTAGCTGGTGTTCCTCAAGGTGCTGTTCTTTCTCCTTTTCTGTTTTCTTTTTTCTTACATGACTTGCCCCATTCTGATGTAGCCACTTTTGTCAAGTATGCTGATGACCTCTCTGTCTCCATGCCTGTCAACTCTCAGTCAGACTGTTCCATACTAAATAACTTTCTCTCGGAAATTAGTCAGTGGTCCTCTTCAAACGGTCTTAAGCTGAATCCGTCTAAATGTCAGGTAGTAAATTTCACTTTCAGACGAAAAAGTGACCTACAACAACTAGCTAGCTCACATGGTCCCACTATCATTGACGGCATAGAGGTTGAAACTACATCTAATGTCAAGTACCTTGGACTGAGTATTTCCTCCGATCTTTCCTGGTCCTCTCACATCTTGCTAGTGACTAGAAAGATGTTTCGCTTAACGTTCTACGTTAGGAAGTTTAGGCAGTCTGGTATAAAGCAGTCTTTGCTTTCTCAGTTTGTCAATTCCTGTATTCTACCCATCCCTCTTTACTGCTCCCCATTAATCTTTCCTGGACTACTTAAGAAAGACTTTGCTTCGCTGCGTAGGGCACTAAAAGCTGTTAGTAGGGCAAGTGGGATTTCGTCAAACCAACTGGTTAACACCGTTGTGGATAGACATATAATGTCATGTAAGAAACTAGCGAATTCTATATTGTCAGACCCCGAACACCCTCTCTATACGCAGCTCTCTCCTTGCATTTCATCTGGTAGAACTAGAAGCAACTATAGGAAGCTATATGCCAGGACTACCAAGTATAAAACTCCACAATACCTTATCTGGCACAGCTGTTATGTGATGAGAAAACTGTTAGGCATGACACGATCACCTTACTGCGGCACTCTAACAAATAGTTCCCATTAGCTTTTGTTCTCCTTTCTTTGTTACTATTATATTGTTGCTCATATATTCTATTACACACTAATTTTATATTTCATATCCTGTGGTGCACTGTTTAAATATGTGAATGCAATGCTGTTCTTTTTTATTTCTTTTATTTCTCTTCTTTTTCTTTTGATGTTGTTGCTTTTTATTTTTAAATTCTTATAAAATTTATGAGGTAATTAGATGCAATATTGTAATGCACGCTGAAAATTCCATACCTGTACCACAAATACTGTTTGGAATAAAGCCATTATTATTATTATTCTGTAGTAATACAGGATAGCTGTAATACCTTTGGTAATAAGAATATGTATACAGAATATCAGAGGAATTCTTCGGCTGCTTTGTCTACTTTAGCCAGTAACGGTCAGCGTGGTGTTTTGTCATATCTTCATTCGTCTTACAGCCAAGTGATAAAATTCAAAAGTGATCGACACAATTTGGACATGTATGACCTAAGAGTCAGCTGAATTCTAAGAGTAAAATAGCAGGCTGAATATGAAGTTAGGTGCTGCCGAGTTCTAAAGGAAGATGTGGTAATCAGTAGAATATTAATTATAATATTAAGGAGAACAACGGGAATCAGGATTATCACGGCAAACTATAAAAGCTTCCATGACATAAGCCAATCGCTGGCACGTATCAAACTACCGAATAACAACAGAACGGCAAATAACTTACCACGATTTCAGTCTGAAAAGCATTTTAAAAATGCGACAGTGTTTACACACAAGACCAGTAAAGAGTACGTGGGAGGAAAGAGAAGTGAAGAAATAAAAGTAGATATTAAGTGAACAGGAAACATGGATAAATAGATTGTAAGAGAGGATTATTTTGATTATAGCTTGATTCCACACAGTACTTTTGTTACAGGTGTGGAATTTCCAGCATCTGATGTCGGTAGCTCAAATTTTGCAGGCTGACCAATTCATAACAGGTGTTTGTCGGCTGGGGATGGAAACCCGGACCATGTGCATGGTCAGTGAAAGTTACAATCGCTGAACTACCTACTTAAATCAGAAAGTCCCGATTTCCCTACTCATTAAGCGTACGGAAGATATTCTCAGAGATTACTAAGACATGTTAAGTTGTAAAAAGCTTAGTAGAGAAAGATGAAACACGCAACACAGTTTAATAAAGCAGGATTCGATGGTTTCATCAAGTTTTAGTAGAACTCTTCAACTGAACACTTAACATACAGAGATGTGTTGACCATTGGCAGTACATTGATAGATATACGATCGATAAGAAAATGATCTAAAGTGAATCGATCATGCGAAAAGACGGGTTCGAATGTTTTCAGGTCGTGTTTGAGAGATTTGCAATGCGGAAATCTCGTGTTCTTTAACGTCACCTAGCGTGTGCTTTGTCGCACTGGGAAAGACCGGTCGATAATCCTTAAAACTATACAGTACATAAATCAGTATGAGTGCGTTTTTGGAAGTAAATACATAAGCTGTCTGATAAGTTAATAGTCTACTAGCATGTTGGAGCATTTGGCGAGGCGGTTGAGAACATATGAAGTCAAATTACCGTAATGTTCAATAATAAAGAATTTTCTGGACTAAAACTGTAACATTGGCACCGTCAAGTCATTCAATATTTTCAGCTCTCTTTTAGCATGATCGATTCAATGTGGATTATTTATTTATCAGTATCACAACTTCCGATGTATTTCTAATAGTATATATACATATATATGTCCCTGTAATTAGATTACTCAGCCAAAGAGTTCTTCAGAAATCTGATGAATTCATCAAGTCCCGTCATACTACGTTTTTTGGACTATTTTAAATTTATATAAGGAAATAAATGTAACCAAGTAGAAAATTAGTACTGAGAGACGTTACATATAGTTTGTTTGCTACCATGATGAAGCTGATGTTACAAGAATCACAGCATCACAGGATTCGTCTCAAGTGCTGAATACACCCGAAGTAAAATTATCATTCCTCTGCCTAAGTTTTAAAGTCCTTTGAATGCAATCACTTGATAGCCTCAAACAGGGAACTATTTATGTCAGAACATGCATACTGAAATTATTTTCTAGAGGATTACGTTAAGTCACAGAGAAATAAATAAAAGAGAAATGAAGAACCTGCAGCACCTTGAGGCAATTTCTCACCATGCGATACATGTCGCCACGATGAACAATATTTACGTTTGTCAATGAATGACAGAGGGCAGGCTTTACAAGTGATGTGTAAATCAAATGATACCAGTAAATTAGGTTTTATGTGACTAGTTGTTCGTGGGCCGTATATCTGCTAGCTTATGAATGATGGAATTATTCGAGTTACTAAAACATTCATATGCAGTGTAACGATTTCATGCAAGCAATATGATATTGCAACTGCTTAACAGGTATATAGACGCAACACTTATCAAAGCAGGAAGATAGTCTGGGCAGTTGTGTGCAATATTTAACTTTTATTCTACGTACGTTTCCTGTCTAACGAGACTTTCGCCGACAAATATTTTATTCCTCATACATAAGTGGATTTTACAGATTTTACGATAGCATCCACCATTCAGTGATTAAACCTCCACTGGACAAAAGCTGACACTGACGAATGAGCTGAATATAACCAGTCTCTATCTTTGCGCGACATTCGTCATCAAATGGGATATATTTCAGATTTCGTTATCCTACAACGACCTACTCTGTTGAGGGAATTTCGGGAGTAATGAAGAATAGGATGTAAATTATCAACGGATTTCAGGACATCATGACCTGCAGTCACCCAAAGTACGCATAACTCTGATTCAATTTTCCAGTAATTATCCTAACAGAAATTAGGGAACTTTCTTGAAACAAGTGAAAAACAAATGTCTTGTGCAAATTCACGCTTTTAATGCTCTTGAATGTATTTTTGGCTTAAGGGTTTTACTAATACTTGTCTTGATCAGCTATAATAATAATAATTTGCTTTATTCCAAAAACAGTACTAATGATACAGCAAGGAATTTTCAGCATTCAGTACAATATTGCATCTAATTTACTCAAAAACGACAACAACAAAAAATAAATAAACGAAATAATCATTACATATAATGATAACAAAACGTTTTTATAGCAGCTATGTGCGTATCAAGTATAAAATTATAATAATAATAGTAATAACAGCTAAAATAAAAATAGCAAAGTTATAATTAAATGATAGAAAGGGTGACATCATAAAATTACAAAAAGATGAACAATGAAAGGTTCGGTTCACTATGCTAATTACATAGTAACTTATATGTTTCACGTCTAACAGAGTCTTCATCACATAAAATACGGGCTAAATACGGTATTGTAGAATTTTTGTACTTAGTTGTACGAGCATATAATTTCTTATATTGACTTCTCCTTCTACCTGATGAGATACAAGGGGATAGTTGTGAATAAAGAGGGTGCAGAGGGTCTGACAGTACGACCTTTGCCCACTTTGTACAGGAATTTACGTGTCTCTCGACTATAGTATTGGCGAGCTCACGCAGTGGTAAACCACAAGCCCTACTCACAGCATTTAATACCCTTCGTAATATGACATAGTCTTTTTTAAGAAGCCCAGGAAAGATTAATGGAGAACAATAGAGTACAATAGGTAAAATACAGGAGTTTAAAAATTGCAGAACTAAAGGTTGGTTGATACCTTGTTGTCTTAACTTTTTAATGTAGAAGGTAAGACGAAACATTTTCCTAGAGATCAATAAGATGTGGGATGACCATGAAAGGTCAGAGGAAAGAACTAATCCAAGGTATTAATTGCTTAACTTGGTTTCAATTTCTGTGCCATCTATGCTACAGGCATCATAGGAACTAACTAGTTCATGTATTTCACGTTGATGCTTGAGAGTAAAGTTAACTGCCTGACATTTGGAAGGATTTAACATAAGACCATTTGACTTAGACCACTTGCTGATGTCCAACAGAAAGCTATTAAGTTTGGAGCAGTCAGACTCAGAAGTGATAGGCAGTGATACAGTCAGATCATCAGCATATTTGACAAAGTTAGTTTCGTTTAAATGTGGCAGGTCGTGTAGGAAGAAAGAAAAAAGAAAAGGAGAGAGGACGGCACCTTGAGGAACACCGGCTTTTGTAAGCAAAGCAAAAGAAGATTTGCCATTATATGCAGTATACTGCATTCTATCAGAAAAATAAGAATGCAACCAACTCTTAGCCCAGGATGCTGTGTGCGTCAAGGAGAGCTTATTTAATAAAAGGCCCCTAGGTACAGAGTCAAACGCAGATGTGTAGTCTAGGAAAGCACCACGAACATATTTGGCACCTTTGTCTAAACAAGAAACAACATTATGATATAAGACAACCGCAGCATCCAAGGTACTTCTACCATGTTTATATGCAAATTGCTTAGGATCATTAAAAGCTTTCAATGAAGGTTCAAGACGAAGTAAAAGAAGTTTTTCCATCAATTTTAAAAAAGGAGAAGTAATTGCAATAGGCCTAAATTTAATATCGGTACCAGAAGATTGTTTTGGTATAGGGATAATTTTAATGTTTTTCCATGCAGAAGGTAGAACATTACTGGAAAAGGAAGCATTAAAGATATTAGTAAGAGGGTAACACAAAATATCAGCACAGTTCCTGAGGACAATGGCAGGTACGCCATCAGGACCAAGGCTTTGGGAAGGCTTAAGAGAACGGAGACATTTAAGCACATCAATGGTATTAAAACCACTAAAATTATTGTCTATGTGATTTGTATCATTAGGAAGGATATCGACAGAGGAGCGTATGAAAGACTTATTAAGATTATCAACATTAAGAGATTGGACAGAAGTACACCGCTTACCGCTAGTTATTTCTTTAAAAAGTTTCCACAAACTAGAAGGGGTTTTACATGACAAGAATCTTTGGTTGTATAAAACATTTAGTCTGTGCATTTCGAGTTTTATCAGAGTATTTAGCTTTTTTACACCTGACTTATCATTTGTTTTGAACAACAGTTCTTTATCTCTACGCAGCTTTTTGAGATATGGAGAAGAGAAACGGTCAAATCGAGTGAATAATGTTTCTTTAGGACAACATATTTCGAAACAGAATTTAAGATAATCTGTAGTGTTTGTGATTGTGTCATTTAATGTTTGCTCTGTAAATAGGTCCCAGTTAGTATCTATCAACATGCATCTGAGTTTGCTTAGATTGTCTTGTGAGTAGCATCTCCGTTGAAATTTACTGTAGAGGTGAGAGAAAACACGTTTGTGTGATTTGGAATATATTTTAGGCAGTACACGTATGATGCAGTGGTCAGAGTTCAGTACAGGAGAACGTTTGCGAGCTTCATATATACCAACATCATTGATGAATACTAGATCTAGTGTTTTTTCGAGACGGGTAGCAAAGTTAACAATATTGTCATGGCCAAGTGATATAAGAAAGGAGTGATCACATGAGTTAAAATCGCCAGTCACTATTGATAAAGAGTTCTCGAAGCAAGCTGCAGCAAAAGCGGTGAATTCATCTGCGAACATAGATAAATCCGATATGGTACAGCCAGGAGAGACATAAACATTAGAAATATAAATGAATTTGTATTTTGACAAGTGTCTCGGGCGACATCTGACAGTGATGCAATCAATGTAGTCATTCGAGAATTTGAAACAAACTTTGTTAGAAATAGACCATTGTGAGTGAATGAACGTAGCTACACCTCCGCCGCATTTTTTCTTGGAACAAACACGGTCTTGTCGGAATACATTAAAATCATTTAAAGATACTATATTGTCATCATATGAGTCATGAAGCCAGGTTTCTTGTAGAGTTACAATACCAGTATTGTGATAAGTTTCGGATAACAACAGGGACTGAAAATCCAGAATTTTGTTAGGCAGTGACCGACAGTTGGTACTAACGATTACCGGAACAGTGGTTTGATGTATGGGTGTAGATTTTAAAGCACGTTGCCAACCACCATGGTGCTTTTTCTTGAGTTTATTGCAAATATGAAAGTTTTTAGGTTTTAAGCATTTTATATAAGTGGCATATCCAGGAATGTCCGCTACACTTTAACATTCTTTGGAGTGGCCAGCGTTAAAACGTCTACATATGTTATTTGACACACGCCACTTGATATTACTAAAAGTAGATAACCCAAGATCATACTTTTTCTTTTGCTTATGCATATCTGTCCGGAATTATTTCAACATATCAAATAAACCTAATTATCACATTGAAGTTGAAATCAAATGTATCACGCTAACATGTTCGAGGACACTCACATAGTTGATGTTTGCAGATTTTCACGATTACTTCCATCACCAATGATATACTCTAATGAATTCATGATTAACACATGAAGAGATAGTTTTAAAAGACTTCACAAATATGTGAGTGAACATAATGAAGCAAGAGTACATTTCCGATTGATTGAAACATAAACTAAAAGAGCAAGTCAAGGACATGTGCGCCTCAGTTAAAGACGATATATTCGGAGTCCAGACTTCCGACAGAACAATTTGAATGTTAAGTGACGATCTTACCGTGCATGGTAAAACGTCCTTCTCGAAAGAAATAACGGAAAAGAGGTCAGTTTCATGAATGAGTGATTGGCGAACAATGAGTATCCTAAACAATACTTAGAGGGAAACTGTAGGTATGATAGGAGGTAGGAAGACTTGTAGTACCCCTATACCAACTATAAACATACGCTTTTAATCTAATTTGCATAGTTACATTATACGTTAACAGAGACCGATTTTATATGTACTTCGTAAACATTTGTCAATTTACTGTTGAAGGTCACCTTGATACAATTTTGAAATTTGACTACTGCTATAATACACGATTACAATCTTCACAAGTGCCTTCTGATTTTACGTTAAGGGCGTCAAGTAGGCACAACGTCTACGCACACTGATAAACGTGAAGAAGTACTAGGAAATACTTGTACGCTAATTTAGTCAAATAGAGCACGCAACAGACTCAACTGCTTTCAAGGAGAAGAAAGTGTTGCTCAAATAAGAATTTAGTGTCTAAGGTATTGCAGGATGCGTTATGGCACAATTAAAAATCAAAACCTCACTGCTGGACTGGGTGTTTGCAGAAGTTGAAAAAATATTTGACTACAGAGATAAATTTAACATTTCAGAATGGCTATTGCAAATTAGTGGGACCTTCAAAATTCTGTGGTCATTTTATATGACAAAGATGTATTCTTATCAACTGATTTCAAGATTAGAGTGGATAGATGCAAAAAAATTGAGCCCAGAGTGAGAACCACAAATTTAACAAATAATGAACATTATAATTCAGAGAAATTACAATCATGAATACCAAAGATGCGTTCCGAAATACGGTAAGAAATATATAACAAAAACGCCAACAACACAAATGTAACTAATACACATACATTCAAACCGACACTACAAGTGCGAAAACAGCACAAACACAAATGCTACTATTCCACATACACTCACACTAACACTACTAGCGCGAAGACACCACAAACACAAATGCTACTATTCCACATACACTCACACTAACACTACTAGCGCGAAAACACCACAAACACAAATGCTACTATTCCACATACACTCACACTAACACTACTAGCGCGAAAACACCACAAACACAAATGCTACTATTCCACATACACTCACACTAACACTACTAGCGCGAAAACACCACAAACACAAATGCTACTATTCCACATACACTCACACTAACACTACTAGCGCGAAAACACCACAAACACAAATGCTACTATTCCACATACACTCACACTAACACTACTAGCGCGAAAACACCACAAACACAAATGCTACTATTCCACATACACTCACACTAACACTACTAGCGCGAAAACACCACAAACACAAATGATACTATTCCACATACACTCACACTAACACTACTAGCGCGAAAACATCACAAACACAAATGCCACTATTCCACATACACTCACACTAACACTACTAGCGCGAAAACACCACAAACACAAATGCTACTATTCCACATACACTCACACTAACACTACTAGCGCGAAAACACCACAAACACAAATGCTACTATTCCACATACACTCACACTAACACTACTAGCGCGAAAACACAACAAACACAAATGCTACTATTCCACATACACTCACACTAACACTACTAGCGCGAAAACAACACAAACACAAATGCTACTATTCCACATACACTCACACTAACACTACTAGCGCGAAAACACCACAAACACAAATGCTACTATTCCACATACACTCACACTAACACTACTAGCGCGAAAACACCACAAACACAAATGATACTATTCCACATACACTCACACTAACACTACTAGCGCGAAAACACCACAAACACAAATGCCACTATTCCACATACACTCACACTAACACTACTAGCGCGAAAACACCACAAACACAAATGCTACTATTCCACATACACTCACACTAACACTACTAGCGCGAAAACACCACAAACACAAATGCTACTATTCCACATACACTCACACTAACACTACTAGCGCGAAAACACCACAAACACAGATGCTACTATTCCACATACACTCACACTCACACTACTAGCGCGAAAACACCACAAACACAAATGCTACTATTCCACATACACTCACACTAACACTACTAGCGCGAAAACACCACAAACACAAATGTTACTATTCCACATACACTCACACTAACACTACTAGCGCGAAAACACAACAAACACAAATGCTACTATTCCACATACACTCACACTAACACTACTAGCGCGAAAACAACACAAACACAAATGCTACTATTCCACATACACTCACACTAACACTACTAGCGCGAAAACACCACAAACACAAATGCTACTATTCCACATACACTCACACTAACACTACTAGCGCGAAAACACCACAAACACAAATGCTACTATTCCACATACACTCACACTAACACTACTAGCGCGAAAACACAACAAACACAAATGCTACTATTCCACATACACTCACACTAACACTACTAGCGCGAAAACAACACAAACACAAATGCTACTATTCCACATACACTCACACTAACACTACAAGCGCGAAAACAACACAAACACAAATGCTACTATTCCACATACACTCACACTAACACTACTAGCGCGAAAACACAACAAACACAAATGCTACTATTCCACATACACTCACACTAACACTACTAGCGCGAAAACAACACAAACACAAATGCTACTATTCCACATACACTCACACTAACACTACAAGCGCGAAAACAACACAAACACAAATGCTACTATTCCACATACACTCACACTAACACTACTAGCGCGAAAACACCACAAACACAAATGATACTATTCCACATACACTCACACTAACACTACTAGCGCGAAAACACCACAAACACAAATGCTACTATTCCACATACACTCACACTAACACTACTAGCGCGAAAACACCACAAACACAAATGCTACTATTCCACATACACTCACACTAACACTACTAGCGCGAAAACACCACAAACGCAAATGCTACTATTCCACATACACTCACACTAACACTACTAGCGCGAAAACAACACAAACACAAATGCTACTATTCCACATACACTCACACTAACACTACTAGCGCGTAAACACCACAAACACAGATGCTACTCTTCCACATACACTCACACTAACACTACTAGCGCGAAAACACCACAAACACAAATGCTACTATTCCACATACACTCACACTAACACTACTAGCGCGAAAACACCACAAACACAAATGCTACTATTCCACATACACTCACACTAACACTACTAGCGCGAAAACACCACAAACACAAATGCTACTATTCCACATACACTCACACTAACACTACTAGCGCGAAAACACCACAAACACAAATGCTACTATTCCACATACACTCACACTAACACTACTAGCGCGAAAACACCACAAACACAGATGCTACTATTCCACATACACTCACACTAACACTACTAGCGCGAAAACACCACAAACACAAATGCTACTATTCCACATACACTCACACTAACACTACTAGCGCGAAAACACCACAAACACAAATGCTACTATTCCACATACACTCACACTAACACTACTAGCGCGAAAACACCACAAACACAGATGCTACTATTCCACATACACTCACACTAACACTACTAGCGCGAAAACACCACAAACACAAATGCTACTATTCCACATACACTCACACTAACACTACTAGCGCGAAAACACCACAAACACAGATGCTACTATTCCACATACACTCACACTAACACTACTAGCGCGAAAACACCACAAACACAAATGCTACTATTCCACATACACTCACACTAACACTACTAGCGCGAAAACACCACAAACACAAATGCTACTATTCCACATACACTCACACTAACACTACTAGCGCGAAAACACCACAAACACAAATGCTACTATTCCACATACACTCACACTAACACTACTAGCGCGAAAACACCACAAACACAGATGCTACTATTCCACATACACTCACACTAACACTACTAGCGCGAAAACACCACAAACACAAATGCTACTATTCCACATACACTCACACTAACACTACTAGCGCGAAAACATCACAAACACAAATGCCACTATTCCACATACACTCACACTAACACTACTAGCGCGAAAACACCACAAACACAAATGCTACTATTCCACATACACTCACACTAACACTACTAGCGCGAAAACACCACAAACACAAATGCTACTATTCCACATACACTCACACTAACACTACTAGCGCGAAAACACCACAAACACAAATGCTACTATTCCACATACACTCACACTAACACTACTAGCGCGAAAACACCACAAACACAAATGCTACTATTCCACATACACTCACACTAACACTACTAGCGCGAAAACACCACAAACACAAATGCTACTATTCCACATACACTCACACTAACACTACTAGCGCGAAAACACCACAAACACAAATGCTACTATTCCACATACACTCACACTAACACTACTAGCGCGAAAACACCACAAACACAAATGCTACTATTCCACATACACTCACACTAACACTACTAGCGCGAAAACACCACAAACACAAATGCTACTATTCCACATACACTCACACTAACACTACTAGCGCGAAAACACAACAAACACAAATGCTACTATTCCACATACACTCACACTAACACTACTAGCGCGAAAACACCACAAACACAAATGCTACTATTCCACATACACTCACACTAACACTACTAGCGCGAAAACACCACAAACACAAATGCTACTATTCCACATACACTCACACTAACACTACTAGCGCGAAAACACCACAAACACAAATGCTACTATTCCACATACACTCACACTAACACTACTAGCGCGAAAACACCACAAACACAAATGCTACTATTCCACATACACTCACACTAACACTACTAGCGCGAAAACACCACAAACACAAATGCTACTATTCCACATACACTCACACTAACACTACTAGCGCGAAAACACCACAAACACAAATGCTACTATTCCACATACACTCACACTAACACTACTAGCGCGAAAACACCACAAACACAAATGATACTATTCCACATACACTCACACTAACACTACTAGCGCGAAAACACCACAAACACAGATGCTACTATTCCACATACACTCACACTAACACTACTAGCGCGAAAACACCACAAACACAAATGCTACTATTCCACATACACTCACACTAACACTACTAGCGCGAAAACACAACAAACACAAATGCTACTATTCCACATACACTCACACTAACACTACTAGCGCGAAAACACAACAAACACAAATGCTACTATTCCACATACACTCACACTAACACTACTAGCGCGAAAACACAACAAACACAAATGCTACTATTCCACATACACTCACACTAACACTACAAGCGCGAAAACAACACAAACACAAATGCTACTATTCCACATACACTCACACTAACACTACTAGCGCGAAAACACCACAAACACAAATGCTACTATTCCACATACACTCACACTAACACTACTAGCGCGAAAACACCACAAACACAAATGCTACTATTCCACATACACTCACACTAACACTACTAGCGCGAAAACACCACAAACACAAATGCTACTATTCCACATACACTCACACTAACACTACTAGCGCGAAAACACCACAAACACAAATGCCACTATTCCACATACACTCACACTAACACTACTAGCGCGAAAACACCACAAACACAAATGCTACTATTCCACATACACTCACACTAACACTACTAGCGCGAAAACACCACAAACACAAATGCTACTATTCCACATACACTCACACTAACACTACTAGCGCGAAAACACCACAAACACAGATGCTACTATTCCACATACACTCACACTGACACTACTAGCGCGAAAACACCACAAACACAAATGCTACTATTCCACATACACTCACACTAACACTACTAGCGCGAAAACACCACAAAGACAAATGCTACTATTCCACATACACTCACACTAACACTACTAGCGCGAAAACACAACAAACACAAATGCTACTATTCCACATACACTCACACTAACACTACAACCGCGAAAACAACACAAACACAAATGCTACTATTCCACATACACTCACACTAACACTACTAGCGCGAAAACACCACAAACACAAATGCTACTATTCCACATACACTCACACTAACACTACTAGCGCGAAAACACCACAAACACAAATGCTACTATTCCACATACACTCACACTAACACTACTAGCGCGAAAACAACACAAACACAAATGCTACTATTCCACATACACTCACACTAACACTACTAGCGCGAAAACACCACAAACACAAATGCCACTATTCCGCATACACTCACACTAACACTACTAGCGCGAAAACACCACAAACACAAATGCTACTATTCCACATACACTCACACTAACACTACTAGCGCGAAAACACCACAAACACAAATGCTACTATTCCACATACACTCACACTAACACTACTAGCGCGAAAACACCACAAACACAAATGCTACTATTCCACATACACTCACACTAACACTACTAGCGCGAAAACACCACAAACACAAATGCTACTATTCCACATACACTCACACTAACACTACTAGCGCGAAAACACCACAAACACAAATGCTTCTATTCCACATACACTCACACTAACACTACTAGCGCGAAAACACCACAAACACAAATGCTACTATTCCACATACACTCACACTAACACTACTAGCGCGAAAACACCACAAACACAAATGCTACTATTCCACATACACTCACACTAACACTACTAGGGCGAAAACACCACAAACACAAATGCTACTATTCCACATACACTCACACTAACACTACTAGCGCGAAAACACCACAAACACAGATGCTACTATTCCGCATACACTCACACTAACACTACTAGCGCGAAAACACCACAAACACAAATGCTACTATTCCACATACACTCACACTAACACTACTAGCGCGAAAACACCACAAAGACAAATGCTACTATTCCACATACACTCACACTAACACTACTAGCGCGAAAACACCACAAACACAAATGCTACTATTCCACATACACTCACACTAACACTACTAGCGCGAAAACACCACAAACACAAATGATACTATTCCACATACACTCAGACTAACACTACTAGCGCGAAAACACCACAAACACAAATGCTACTATTCCACATACACTCACACTAACACTACTAGCGCGAAAACACCACAAACACAAATGCTACTATTCCACATACACTCACACTAAAAGACACTAAACGCGGAAACAACACAAACACAAATGCTACTATTCCACATACACTCACACTAACACTACTAGCGCGGAAACACCACAAACACAAATGCTACTATTCCACATACACTCACACTAACACTACTAGCGCGAAAACACCACAAACACAAATGCTACTATTCCACATACACTCACACTAACACTACTAGCGCGAAAACACCACAAACACAAATGCTACTATTCCACATACACTCACACTAACACTACTAGCGCGAAAACACCACAAACACAAATGCTACTATTCCACATACACTCACACTAACACTACTAGGGCGAAAACACCACAAACACAAATGCTACTATTCCACATACACTCACACTAACACTACTAGCGCGAAAACACCACAAACACAGATGCTACTATTCCGCATACACTCACACTAACACTACTAGCGCGAAAACACAACAAACACAAATGCTACTATTCCACATACACTCACACTAACACTACTAGCGCGAAAACAACACAAACACAAATGCTACTATTCCACATACACTCACACTAACACTACTAGCGCGAAAACACCACAAACACAAATGCTACTATTCCACATACACTCACACTAACACTACTAGCGCGAAAACACCACAAACACAAATGATACTATTCCACATACACTCAGACTAACACTACTAGCGCGAAAACACCACAAACACAAATGCTACTATTCCACATACACTCACACTAACACTACTAGCGCGAAAACACCACAAACACAAATGCTACTATTCCACATACACTCACACTAACACTACAAGCGCGAAAACACCACAAACACAAATGGTACTATTCCACATACACTCACACTAACACTACAAGCGCGAAAACACCACAAACACAAATGGTACTATTCCACATACACTCACACTAACACTACTAGCGCGAAAACACAACAAACACAAATGGTACTATTCCACATACACTCACACTAACACTACTAGCGCGAAAACACCACAAACACAAATGCTACTATTCCACATACACTCACACTAACACTACTAGCGCGAAAACAACACAAACACAAATGCTACTATTCCACATACACTCACACTAACACTACTAGCGCGAAAACACCACAAACACAAATGCTACTATTCCACATACACTCACACTAACACTACTAGCGCGAAAACACCACAAACACAAATGCTACTATTCCACATACACTCACACTAACACTACTAGCGCGAAAACACCACAAACACAAATGCTACTATTCCACATACACTCACACTAACACTACTAGCGCGAAAACACCACAAACACAAATGCTACTATTCCACATACACTCACACTAACACTACTAGCGCGAAAACACCACAAACACAAATGCTACTATTCCACATACACTCACACTAACACTACTAGCGCGAAAACACCACAAACACAAATGCTACTATTCCACATACACTCACACTAACACTACTAGCGCGAAAACACCACAAACACAAATGCTACTATTCCACATACACTCACACTAACACTACTAGCGCGAAAACACCACAAACACAAATGATACTATTCCACATACACTCACACTAACACTACTAGCGCGAAAACACCACAAACACAAATGCTACTATTCCACATACACTCACACTAACACTACTAGCGCGAAAACACCACAAACACAGATGCTACTATTCCACATACACTCACACTGACACTACTAGCGCGAAAACACCACAAACACAAATGCTACTATTCCACATACACTCACACTAACACTACTAGTGCGAAAACACCACAAACACAAATGCTACTATTCCACATACACTCACACTAACACTACTAGCGCGAAAACACAACAAACACAAATGCTACTATTCCACATACACTCACACTAACACTACAAGCGCGAAAACACCACAAACACAAATGCTACTATTCCACATACACTCACACTAACACTACTAGCGCGAAAACACCACAAACACAAATGCTACTATTCCACATACACTCACACTAACACTACTAGCGCGAAAACACCACAAACACAAATGCTACTATTCCACATACACTCACACTAACACTACTAGCGCGAAAACAACACAAACACAAATGATACTATTCCACATACACTCACACTAACACTACTAGCGCGAAAACACCACAAACACAAATGCTACTATTCCACATACACTCACACTAACACTACTAGCGCGAAAACACCACAAACACAGATGCTACTATTCCACATACACTCACACTAACACTACTAGCGCGAAAACACCACAAACACAAATGCTACTATTCCACATACACTCACACTAACACTACTAGTGCTAAAACACCACAAACACAAATGCTACTATTCCACATACACTCACACTAACACTACTAGCGCGAAAACACAACAAACACAAATGCTACTATTCCACATACACTCACACTAACACTACAAGCGCGAAAACACCACAAACACAAATGCTACTATTCCACATACACTCACACTAACACTACAAGCGCGAAAACACCACAAACACAAATGCTACTATTCCACATACACTCACACTAACACTACTAGCGCGAAAACACCACAAACACAAATGCTACTATTCCACATACACTCACACTAACACTACTAGCGCGAAAACACCACAAACACAGATGCTACTATTCCACATACACTCACACTAACACTACTAGCGCAAAAACACCACAAACACAAATGCTACTATTCCACATACACTCACACTAACACTACTAGCGCGAAAACACCACAAACACAAATGCTACTATTCCACATACACTCACACTAACACTACTAGCGCGAAAACACCACAAACACAAATGCTACTATTCCACATACACTCACACTAACACTACTAGCGCGAAAACACCACAAACACAAATGCTACTATTCCACATACACTCACACTAACACTACTAGCGCGAAAACACCACAAACACAAATGGTTCTATTCCACATACACTCACACTAACACTACTAGCGCGAAAACACCACAAACACAAATGGTACTATTCCACATACACTCACACTAACACTACAAGCGCGAAAACACCACAAACACAAATGCTACTATTCCACATACACTCACACTAACACTACTAGCGCGAAAACACCACAAACACAAATGCTACTATTCCACATACACTCACACTAACACTACTAGCGCGAAAACACAACAAACACAAATGATACTATTCCACATACACTCACACTAACACTACAAGCGCGAAAACACCACAAACACAAATGCTACTATTCCACATACACTCACACTAACACTACTAGCGCGAAAACACAACAAACACAAATGCTACTATTCCACATACACTCACACTAACACTACTAGCGCGAAAACACCACAAACACAAATGCTACTATTCCACATACACTCACACTAACACTACTAGCGCAAAAACACCACAAACACAAATGCTACTATTCCACATACACTCACACTAACACTACTAGCGCGAAAACACCACAAACACAAATGCTACTATTCCACATACACTCACACTAACACTACTAGCGCGAAAACACCACAAACACAAATGCTACTATTCCACATACACTCACACTAACACTACTAGCGCGAAAACACCACAAACACAAATGCTACTATTCCACATACACTCACACTAACACTACTAGCGCGAAAACACCACAAACACAAATGGTTCTATTCCACATACACTCACACTAACACTACTAGCGCGAAAACACCACAAACACAAATGGTACTATTCCACATACACTCACACTAACACTACTAGCGCGAAAACACCACAAACACAAATGCTACTATTCCACATACACTCACACTAACACTACTAGCGCGAAAACACCACAAACACAAATGCTACTATTCCACATACACTCACACTAACACTACTAGCGCGAAAACACAACAAACACAAATGATACTATTCCACATACACTCACACTAACACTACAAGCGCGAAAACACCACAAACACAAATGCTACTATTCCACATACACTCACACTAACACTACTAGCGCGAAAACACCACAAACACAAATGCTACTATTCCACATACACTCACACTAACACTACTAGCGCGAAAACACCACAAACACAAATGCTACTATTCCACATACACTCACACTAACACTACTAGCGCGAAAACACCACAAACACAAATGCTACTATTCCACATACACTCACACTAACACTACTAGCGCAAAAACACAACAAACACAAATGCTACTATTCCACATACACTCACACTAACACTACTAGCGCGAAAACACCACAAACACAAATGCTACTATTCCACATACACTCACACTAACACTACTAGCGCGAAAACACCACAAACACAAATGCTACTATTCCACATACACTCACACTAACACTACTAGCGCGAAAACACCACAAACACAAATGCTACTATTCCACATACACTCACACTAACACTACTAGCGCGAAAACACCACAAACACCAAATGCTACTATTCCACATACACTCACACTAACACTACTAGCGCGAAAACACCACAAACACAAATGGTACTATTCCACATACACTCACACTAACACTACTAGCGCGAAAACACCACAAACACAAATGCTACTATTCCACATACACTCACACTAACACTACTAGCGCGAAAACACCACAAACACAAATGCTACTATTCCACATACACTCACACTAACACTACTAGCGCGAAAACACCACAAACACAAATGGTACTATTCCACATACACTCACACTAACACTACTAGCGCGAAAACACCACAAACACAAATGCTACTATTCATCATACACTCACACTAACACTACTAACGCGACAAAACAACAAACCCAAATGATACTATTCCACATACACTCACACTAACACTACTAGCGCGAAAACACCACAAACACAAATGCTGCTATTCCACATACACTCACACTAACACTACTAGCGCGAAAACACAACAAACACAAATGCTACTATTCCACATACACTCACACTAACACTACTAGCGCGAAAACACCACAAACACAAATGCTACTATTCCACATACACTCACACTAACACTACTAGCGCGAAAACACCACAAACACAAATGCTACTATTCCACATACACTCACACTAACACTACTAGCGCGAAAAACACCACAAACACAAATGCTACTATTCCACATACACTCACACTAACACTACTAGCGCGAAAACACCACAAACACAAATGCTTCTATTCCACATACACTCACACTAACACTACTAGCGCGAAAACACCACAAACACAAATGCTACTATTCCACATACACTCACACTAACGCTACTAGCGCGAAAACACCACAAACACAAATGCTACTATTCCACATACACTCACACTAACACTACTAGCGCGAAAACACCACAAACACAAATGCTACTATTCCACATACACTCACACTAACACTACTAGCGCGAAAACACCACAAACACAGATGCTACTATTCCACATACACTCACACTAACACTACTAGCGCGAAAACACCACAAACACAAATGCTACTATTCCACATACACTCACACTAACACTACTAGCGCGAAAACACCACAAACACAAATGATACTATTCCACATACACTCACACTAACACTACTAGCGCGAAAACACCACAAACACAAATGCTACTATTCCACATACACTCACACTAACACTACTAGCGCGAAAACACCACAAACACAAATGCTACTATTCCACATACACTCACACTAACACTACTAGCGCGAAAACACCACAAACACAAATGCTACTATTCCACATACACTCACACTAACACTACTAGCGCGAAAACACCACAAACACAAATGCTACTATTCCACATACACTCACACTGACACTACTAGCGCGAAAACACCACAAACACAAATGCTACTATTCCACATACACTCACACTAACACTACTAGCGCGAAAACACCACAAACACAAATGCTACTATTCCACATACACTCACACTAACACTACTAGCGCGAAAACACCACAAACACAAATGCTACTATTCCACATACACTCACACTAACACTACAAGCGCGAAAACACCACAAACACAAATGGTACTATTCCACATACACTCACACTAACACTACTAGCGCGAAAACACCACAAACACAAATGCTACTATTCCACATACACTCACACTAACACTACTAGCGCGAAAACACCACAAACACAAATGCTACTATTCCACATACACTCACACTAACACTACAAGCGCGAAAACACCACAAACACAAATGCTACTATTCCACATACACTCACACTAACACTACTAGCGCGAAAACACCACAAACACAAATGCTACTATTCCACATACACTCACACTAACACTACTAGCGCGAAAACACCACTAAAAACAAATGCTACTATTCCACATACACTCACACTAACACTACTAGCGCGAAAACACCACAAACACAAATGCTACTATTCCACATACACTCACACTAACACTACTAGCGCGAAAACACCACAAACACAAATGCTACTATTCCACACACACTAACACTACTAGCGCGAAAACACCACAAACACAAATGCTACTATTCCACATACACTCACACTAACACTACTAGCGCGAAAACACCACAAACACAAATGCTACTATTCCACATACACTCACACTAACACTACTAGCGCGAAAACACCACAAACACAAATGCTACTATTCCACATACACTCACACTAACACTACTAGCGCGAAAACACCACAAACACAAATGCTACTATTCCACATACACTCACACTAACACTACTAGCGCGAAAACACCACAAACACAAATGCTACTATTCCACATACACTCACACTAACACTACTAGCGCGAAAACACCACAAACACAAATGCTACTATTCCACATACACTCACACTAACACTACTAGCGCGAAAACACCAGAAACACAAATGCTACTATTCCACATACACTCACACTAACACTACTAGCGCGAAAACACCACAAACACAAATGCTACTATTCCACATACACTCACACTAACACTACTAGCGCGAAAACACCACAAACACAAATGCTACTATTCCACATACACTCACACTAACACTACTAGCGCGAAAACACCACAAACACAAATGCTACTATTCCACATACACTCACACTAACACTACTAGCGCGAAAACACCACAAACACAAATGCTACTATTCCACATACACTCACACTAACACTACTAGCGCGAAAACAGCACAAACACAAATGCTACTATTCCACATACACTCACACTAACACTACTAGCGCGAAAACACCACAAACACAAATGCTACTATTCCACATACACTCACACTAACACTACTAGCGCGAAAACACCACAAACACAAATGCTACTATTCCACATACACTCACACTAACACTACTAGCGCGAAAACACCAGAAACACAAATGCTACTATTCCACATACACTCACACTAACACTACTAGCGCGAAAACACCACAAACACAAATGCTACTATTCCACATACACTCACACTAACACTACTAGCGCGAAAACACCACAAACACAAATGCTACTATTCCACATACACTCACACTAACACTACTAGCGCGAAAACACCACAAACACAAATGCTACTATTCCACATACACTCACACTAACACTACTAGCGCGAAAACACCACAAACACAAATGCTACTATTCCACATACACTCACACTAACACTACTAGCGCGAAAACACCACAAACACAAATGCTACTATTCCACATACACTCACACTAACACTACTAGCGCGAAAACACCACAAACACAAATGCTACTATTCCACATACACTCACACTAACACTACTAGCGCGAAAACACCACAAACACAAATGCTACTATTCCACATACACTCACACTAACACTACTAGCGCGAAAACACCACAAACACAAATGCTTCTATTCCAGATACACTCACACTGACACTAATAGCGCGGATACTCCGCAAGAACAAATGCTACGATTGCATATACTCTCATACTAACGCTAATACCTGGAAAACTTCAGAAGCGCAAATAATTCTATTCGACATTCATCCGCACTGACAATTCTATTCTGGAAACAGCAAATCCGGAAAGATATTATTCCACATACACTCACACTAACACTGCTAGCGGGAAAACACCACAAACACAAATGCTTTTATTCCACATACACTCACACTAACACTACTAGCGCGAAAACACCACAAACACAAATGCTACTATTCCAGATACACTGACACTGACACTACTAGCGCGAAAACACCACAAACACAAATAAATCTGTTCCATATACTCTCATACTAACGCTAATAACTGGAAAACAGCACAAGGGCAAATAATACTATTCGATATTCATCCGCACTGACAATTCTATTCTGGAAACAGCAAATCCGGAAAGATATTATTCCACATACACTCACACTAACACTGCTAGCGGGAAAACACCACAAACACAAATGCTTTTATTCCACATACACTCACACTAACACTACTAGCGCGAAAACACCAGAAACACAAATGCTACTATTCCACATACACTCACACTAACACTACTAGCACGAAAACACAACAAATACAAATGCTATTATTCCACATACACTCACGCTTACACTGATGGCTCAAAAAAACCACAAGCAAAATTGCTATATTTTCACAATCACTCGCACTGACACTTATATCGCAGAAACAACGAAACCAAAATATACAATTCCACAAACACTCATACTAGCACTAATAGCGCGAAAACACCACTAACACAAATGCTACTATTCCACATACACTCACACTTACACTAATAGCCCGATAACAACACAAACACATATTTGTTTTCCAGATACACTGACACTGACACTACTAGCGCGAAAACACCACAAACACAAATAAATCTATTCCATATACTCTCATACTAACGCTAATAACTGGAAAACAGCACAAGGGCAAATAATACTATTCGATATTCATCCGCACTGACACTACTAGCGCGAAGGACTGCAAGCACGAATTCAAATACTCTACATCCACTGACAATTACACTGCTAACGCGGAAGCACCCAAACACGAAATATATTATTCCACATACACTTAAACCAACACCACTATCGCCAAAGCATTACAAACAAACATACCACTATCCCACATACGCTTACACCAACACTTGTAACGCGAAAAAAAAACGCAAAATCAAACGTTTTTATTCTACGAACACTCACACTAACACTACTAGCGCGAAAACACCACAAACACAAATGCTACTATTCCAGATACACTCACACTGACACTAATAGCGCGAAAACACCACAAACACAAATAAATCTATTCCATATACTCTCATACTAACGCTAATAACTGGAAAACTCCAGAAGCGCAAATAAATCTATTCGACAACCACTCACACTAACACTACTAGCCCGAAAACCTTCAGGACAAATCCAAATACTCCACATTCTCTCACACTTACACTGCTAACGCGGAAACACCACAAGAAGCAAATAATACTATTCCACATTCACCCACACTGACAATTCTATCGCGGAAACACCAATTCTGGTAAAATATTATTCAACATACACTCGCACCAACACTATTAGCGCGAAAACACCACAAACAAAAATATTATTATTCCACAAGCACTCAAGCTTACACTACTAACGCGGAAACAACACAAATACTTTTCTTCCACATGCACTCACACTTACACTTATAGCGCGAATAAACCACAATCACATACAGTACTATACCACATTCACTCGCACTGTTACTGCTATCGCGGAAACACCATAACACGAAATATATTATTCCACATACACTCACACTAACACTACTAGCGCGAAATCATCTCAAACACAAATGCTACTCTTCCACATACACTCACACTAACACTACTTGTGCGAAAGATCACAAACACAAATGCTACTATTCCACATACACTCACACTAACACTACTGACGCGAAAACGCCAAAAGCACAAATGCTTCTATTCAACATACACTCACGCTTACACTACTAGCGCGAAAACACCACAAACAATAATGCTTCTCGTCCACATACATCACACTAACACCACTGTTGCTGTAACGTCACCATTTTGTTATAATTTCAATGTTATTCGAAACGTCTATATATGTAGTATCCTAGTAAATTGGTCAATTAAGAGGAAGTTTCCAAACAGTTTTTCCATTAGATGTGTGCCAGTGCCCATCAGTTTTACACCTCATGAACTCTTTTGCCTCCATCACCTATTCAGTTCACCAGATTTGAACACAAAAACCTTCTAGCAAGTTGAACATACAAGGTCTGTTTCTCAAATGATACACACCACTCAACTGAGGCATATTTGATAACACTCCACAGGTCGCTTCGCCCATTGTACGCAATTATATGTTAGATGATTAATATTAATACTATGAAATTATACCGTTTCCTCACTGATATCGACAATTCATTCAATGACTGCAGACAATTCTTATATTACGCCTTATCTCCTTAAAATGATTATTTTCAGATATTTTGCTACATGCACAGCAAATTGTGTGAAGTTTCATATGTATTAACCAAATTCCAATACGTTTATCAATGGAGACATGACTAAAATGGAAGTCCGATTCAACAGTGTGTTATATATACGATAACCACCTCAAACCCCAGACCTTTTAACCTTTTGTTCACGAAGCGCCTTACATTACCTAAAAGTCATCGCTGGCTGATTAATGATAATAAAAGGATTATATTCGTTGCATTATTTTTGCAAATGAGTGACACAAAGTTAATCAGGTACAATCCAAATAAGTTCCAATGAAAATATATATGCTTTAAATACAGCGCATACATTTTACAATCACCTGAATAATATCTCTGTTGATAGAATAAAAAAATAATTGCCAGTTTATAGGAGCAGGTACTGAGAGAAACTTTGCAGTTGACATAAACTCTTACTTGACGCGAAAAGCTGCAAAAATTATTTGGCACGAAAACGGTTGAATGTTTCTTCACTTCCATTCCATCGATAAAAATTATTTTCACTTTCACAAGTAACTCATACCGCAGTGCTAATCTTTCTAGCATACATATATATGCGTATAAACACTAGGTTGATATGGCCTTAAATAAATACTTTATTGGGATTTAGTTAGCAATAACGAGATACTGAAACGTGTGTCAAGCACGAACTCAATCAAAATGAACAAAGTATGCTGAGTAACATAAAACTGACAGGAATGTGTGAAGTGTATTCGAAATTTAAAGTGACTATCTATGTGATACAGATCAGATTTCTATTAAGATGGAAAGTAGGTAAACGTCTATTGTGATTATGATGTGTGGAAAAACGTCTGTGTGCAGAGTTGAGGCTATGGTGAATGCTTTGGCTTGGCGTCTACAGCTTGAGGTAGTTTGGTTCTCGCGCCCTAAACGAGGTGTGGTGGACCTTTTGCTCTGTTAGCTTAATAACCAAAATTCAAATAGAAAACAAAATACCAAATCAATTGAGTTTACGGGAAGAATATATTAAAGTTTTGTTACTTGGGTTTACAAAGATCCAAATTCCACAATAAACGTAATGGATTCCAGAAGTGCTGCGGGAAGACTGCTCCAGTTCTAATTCTCCAGAGTTGACGTTGCCGGAGGTCGACCAAAGTGCGTAGTAGGAGGCTACGGTGATCCTGCAAAAATCCGAGATAGAAAGCAGGTTGTTATAATTGATCGACGGCAGTTGAGATGGTGGAGAAGACGGAGAGTCGAAGGCAGAATTATATATTTATTTAAAACTCGAGGGAAGTTCAAAGTACAGAGTTTTTGGTTAAAACAAAGTAGTGTACAATATGTTCATTTTTTACATAATAGTAAAATTTGGATAAGTTTATTTTTGAGGACTCCACAGGGCTCCCCCCCTTAGAGGTCCGGAGGACCATCAGTACTGTCCTCGTGGACGATTACATGAATATAAGCAATATAAATAATGGGTAATGTCAACAATAAGGGTAACAAAAAAAAATAACATCAACAACAATAAGGATACAAAATTAGATCAGGGTGTACGGAATGCATCCGTGTTGTATAAAGTTTAGCACATGCAAGCAGGAATTTAGAAGAAAAAAATATCAAAGCTTGCTATAATTTTAAAGAAAAAATTTATGTACATAATAAACCATGAAATGTTCGTTAGCATTTGCAAAATTCATATACAAATAGATATATACAAATACTTGGTGAATGCGTGTGCTTGCAGCACAGTTAACGAACAGTAAACAATAATACTAGTAAATATTTATGGTTATAATGAAATGAATGTCGACAACAATAATAATAAGTATGTCGAAATGAGGTTACGTACTTTTTTTTTAATGTCAGTCAACAAAATGAACATAGCGGGCAGGTTTACAGATCTGCCGTCCACTGCGTGTCTGTACAGGGGGAAGTGTGAAGAGCGGGAGAGTTGGAGTTGCATTGACTTTCTGGTTGTTAACTGGTGCCGGCGTTGCTAGTGTTTCATATTCGCTGTCGGTGTACGCTGGTTTAAGACGATCGATAGAAACAGTCTCCGGTTTACCATGTTTATTCAGCGTGAAGTATTTATCTGTGCGCTTAAGTACTAGAAAAGGACCTTCATATGGATGTTGCAAACCTTTTCTAATGGCGTCGACGCGAATAAATACAAATCTGCAAGTGAGTAGACTCTTATTAACTTGAGCTTTCTGAAGTGATTGGCGAGGGGCTACTGGTCGAAGCTGGAGCATTTGCTGGGTAAGGCGGTTGGTGAAGTCGGAGATATTTACTTCAGTTGAATCATTAGACGGAACTAACTGACCAGGCAACGTGAGGGTAGTACCATACACAAGTTGAGCTGGTGTACATCCCAAATCTTCTTTGACAGTTGATCGGATACTGAGAAGAACTAACGGTAGGTGTTCACTCCACTTAGATGAGTCAGCTTGTGCCATTAATGAGCTTTTCAGTTGTCGATGGAAACGTTCCACCAGACCATTCGCTGCAGGATGGTAAGCTGTAGTGGAGATATGGTTCACTCCAAGGAGTCTCGCAAACTCTCGAAACAGAGTTGATTGAAATTGAGCTCCTCGGTCTGTTGTAATCGTTGTTGGTACTCCGTAGTTTGACACCCAACGATCTAAGAAAACCAAGGCGGTATTTTCCGCAGATATGTCGTTGAGTGGACAGACAATAGCCCATCGGGTAAATCGATCAATGGCAGTAAGTATATGAGTAAATCCTCTGGATGGCGGTAATGGTCCAATAATATCTATGTGTACGTGTTGGAATCGTCTATCCGGTAAACTGAACTGCTTTGGAGGTGTGACGGTGTGATGATGCACCTTGGATCTTTGACATTGCAAGCACTGGTGGGCCCATTTCCGAATACCGGAGTTCATCTTGGGCCAAACAAAACGTTCGCTGATCAACTTGACCGTAGCACGTATACCAGGATGAGACAAGGAGTGCAGATGTTCAAACAATGGTTTTCGACAACTTAATGGGACAAAAGGTCTACGAACGCCAGTTGAAACATCACAGACGATGGTTGTATCTGACAGAGGAATAGGTACGTCCTGCAACTGTAGGAAGGAGTTTCGTCTGCAAGAATGAAGTTCGGCGTCATTTTTCTGCAGCTTGGCTATATTGTCTAAGCTAATATCTATCGAAGATAGGTGATTGACGTCACATCGAGATAAAGAATCAGCTACGATATTGGAATCTCCTTTGATGAACTGGATGTCTGTTGAGAATTGTGAGATGTAATCCAGTTGTCTGGCTTCCCTCGGAGAGTGTCTATCCAACGAAGTGGTGAAAGCGTAGCAGAGAGGCTTATGGTCCGTTAAGATAGTAAAATGTCTACCTTGCAGTAGGAAGCTGAAATGTTTTACTGCTAGGTAGATGGCTAACAGTTCTCTGCTAAATGTGCTGTAACGAGTTTGTGCAGGTTCCAACCTTTTGGAGAAGAAAGCAAGTGGAGTGTTGTCATTATTGAACTTTTGTTGTAAAACTGCTCCCACTGCTACCTACGATGCATCTGTACATAAAAAGAGTGAAGCTTCTGGATTGATATGAGACAACATTACGACGTTGGATAAGGCATATTTTGCGTTATAAAATGCTGCTTTTGCTTCTTCAGACCACTGAAATTTCTTTGAATTGCGTCTAAGTAGGTCGGTCAGTGCCTGAACTATGGAGGCACATGATGGAATAAAACGTCGGTAGAAGTTGAACATCCCGAGAAAACGTCTAAGTTTCTTTAAGGAATCAGGTTCAGGAAAGTTCTTAATAGCTTTTATCTTATCTTCGGTAGGTCTGATGCCTTCGGCAGTTATTCGATGTCCTAAAAATTCGATGGATGGGGAACCAAAAATACATTTCTTTGGATTGATCACAACTCCAAATTGTTCAAATCTTTGAAATAACAAGCTTAAGTGTTCCATATGTTCTTCCACCGATGAGCTGGCAATTAAGACATCGTCGATATATACAAAGACAAAATCAAGACCTAGGGTAACTTGGTCAATAAAACGCTGAAAGGTTTGCGCGGCATTCTTTAGACCGAAAGGCATTCTCAAGAATTCGAATAAACCAAAAGGTGTGATAATTGCTGTTTTTGGAATGTCTTCTGGAGCGACTGGTATTTGATGATATGCTCTTGTGGTGAGACCAAGCTGCTAGCCGATTGGTAGACATTGATCTACGCTGATTGGTAGAAATTAATCTAGGCTGATTCAACAACCGATCACAGCTGACCTAGACGTGGACAAATATGATTTGCAGACAAGTGGCTCGCATTTCCGAGAAATATCGAAAACGAGAAAGCAGAAGAAGACTGCCTTTGTTTGCAAACAACCAATCAGAAGACCGCCTTCTTTCTGCGGGCAGAAGCCTATTAATGTACGTAAAATACATATAAATACCTGTTGGTTTTCGTAATAAAACTGATCTGTTGCCTGGCCCTTGTCTTCTGTTGTTACACTCTAACCAAGTCAACTTTGGTAAAAATAGTCTTTCCATGTAACTTCAAGGAGAAGTCGTGGAGATGAGGTATAGGATAACGGTCTGATACCGTAGCGTTATTCAGAGCGCGATAATCTCCACATGGTCGCCAGTCGTGATTAGTTTTGGGAACCATATGCAAAGGTGAAGACCATGGACTGTTGGATGGTCGGATCATCATCATATGTGTTCGAATTCAGCTTTGGCTGCTGCTAACTTGTCAGGTGGTAGTCGACGAGGACGTGCTCTGACGGGTTGACCAGTTGTGACAATTTTATGCGTGACGGAATGAGGAACATCTTCGATATTATAAGATGGCTTTAAAATTTTTGGGAAACGATGCAGTAATGCAGAAAACATGCAGTCATCTGGCTTCTCGATGCATATGTTATAAACAGAGTAGTTTGAGATGATTCCGTGGACTTGAAGCTGGGTGCAGTTATCAATCAGCTTTTTCTTGTTGACATCAACCAGCAGATTGAAATTGCTTAAAAAATCGGCACCCAATATGGCATGACTAACATCAGCTACTATGAATATCCATGTAAATCGACGACGTAAACCAAGATCCAAAATAAGTGATTGTTCACCGTAAGTCCGAATGCTAGTTCGGTTAGCTGCTCGAAGTGAAAGTTTTGCAGCTGTACTAGAAGATCGCCCGGAGAGTGAAGGAGGTATTACACTTACTTCGGCTCCTGTGTCTACCAGGAATAATGTGCCTGTGGTTTTGTCCCTCACGTAGAAAAGGCGACTTGAATGGTTGCCAGTAACAGCTGTCGCCATCACTGTCTGGCTGAGACGTTTCCCTGAGCCTGATTCTCTTCACTAAAGATGCACGGTTTGACACATTTCAGAGCATGACGTCCAAACTTCCTATGATACCAACATATATTACTGTCCCTAGAAGACATGCGGGAACGCTGTCGGGAGAGGGGTCGTCTATGTGATGGTGGCCTCGCACGTGAACTCCACCTCTGGACTCGTCGATCAGATCTTTTTGTTTCCAACTTGTCAATCCTTGCCGCTAAGTCTGCAATGGTGGCGAATATTGGTGTGTCTGCCATAGGTGTGGAATGAGATGATGTTGCACTGTCAGATGCAATCTGACCTATGGTGTTGTCTGATAAATCATCTACAATACTATCTGCCATGTCGCTTAGTGAGTCTAAATCATACGACTTTCCCGAGATGATTAAAATTTGTTGAACGTTCCTGGGTAAACGTTGCATCCACATTTGTCTCAGCACAACCTCATCAACTTTATGGTTTCCTATTAACTGGCGCATATGTCTAAGGAGCTGGGAGGGTTTACGCGCTCCTAGCTCGCAACCCGTGAGTAATTGTTGGATCCTTTTCTCGTCTGACAAACAGGTCCGTTGTATAAGAAGAGCTTTAAGTTTTTCATACTGGTTTTCCGTCGGGGGGTTTTCGATGAAATCACTGATTTCCGTTAACACTGACGGAGGAAGTTCTGCCAGCACGACGCCATATTTGGCTATCTGAGATTTAATACCCCGTGCTTCCAACAACGGCTCGACAACTCCAAACCAAATTCGTGGCTCTGCAAAGCCGTATTGTGGTAGCCGAAAATCAGATATGGCATTTATTGTGGCCTGTGCCTCGCTGCCAGATCTCTGTTCAGTTGATATACCGAGCTGAGTATGTGACGACATTATAGGTGTGAGAATATTGGTACAAAGGGGAATACAAATATGAGACCACCGACAAAAAATTGCAATGAAAGTACAAAATAGCAAAAATAAGTATATAGATACGTGAAAAAAATCCGTGTTCCAAAACGGGCTCACCAATTATTGTGGTGGACCTTTTGCTCTGTTAGCTTAATAACCAAAATTCAAATAGAAAACAAAATACCAAATCAATTGAGTTTACGGGAAGAATATATTAAAGTTTTGTTACTTGGGTTTACAAAGATCCAAATTCCACAATAAACGTAATGGATTCCAGAAGTGCTGCGGGAAGACTGCTCCAGTTCTAATTCTCCAGAGTTGACGTTGCCGGAGGTCGACCAAAGTGCGTAGTAGGAGGCTACGGTGATCCTGCAAAAATCCGAGATAGAAAGCAGGTTGTTATAATTGATCGACGGCAGTTGAGATGGTGGAGAAGACGGAGAGTCGAAGGCAGAATTATATATTTATTTAAAACTCGAGGGAAGTTCAAAGTACAGAGTTTTTGGTTAAAACAAAGTAGTGTACAATATGTTCATTTTTTACATAATAGTAAAATTTGGATAAGTTTATTTTTGAGGACTCCACAGAGGTCTCTACTCACGGCGTCAATGGTCAATAAGCTATTTTGCCAGTACAGTTTCAATTGAATTTCTTTGCTATAATAAGGACAAATGATTTCTTCGATTTTCTGACGAAAAGTTCCTAATATATTTCTGATTTCGCTAAAGAAGCTTATTTATGCTGGTATGGAGACTGCCTCAATCACTGAACTGCCTAAATTTCCATTCCGTATAATGCATAAACACTTTTTCGTTTCTTATTGCTTTCATCATGTAGGCATGTTTTTGCATCACTAAGGGAACTGGCGGACGTCGGTGGCGCAGCGGTAGAATACGTGCCAACCTCGCATGTGATCCAAAGTCCAATCCCCAACCGACACCCTCCTTTACCTTGCTAAGCCAGTATTAGGACAAGCAAAGAAGGAAGGTTGAGCATGAGGAAGGCAACCCCATACCGCAAAAATAAATAATACTGCTACCGAAACTTCAAGCGTTGCGCTTGAAGCCTAATGTTTCACTGGGAACGTGAAGGAGAAAAAAACACTTTAGGATGGGTGTGATATAGTCATATTCAAATAAATTGATATAGGTAGGCGGAAAGAGAGAATGATTATGGAATGCTGATTCATCGAATAATCTACACCCAACACGTGCAATATAAGTGACTCAATGCAAATGCCAGAGATACTGAAGACGTTACCACTGGGAACGAAAAGAAATAATTGATAAAATTACAGGAACAATTTTGGTTTGCTGTAATGCAGAGAACGTCTCAACGGAAATTAGGAAGTAATGTCGTAGATATTTGGATATTGCTTCTGATGGAATGACTTATCGTCACATGATGTACTTCCTAATGCCGCCATACTTGAAGATCCCTACGAAGGTTATGTATTTTGCAATATAAATAAGTTTTAAATTCTGACATATGTTTATGCATTGTCTAGAATAAAGTCGTTACTGTTGTATTACTATCAGTACAATTCACTAGGTAGAAAAGAGCTACCTATTTTCTTTCAGTTACGATTTAGGAAAAAGAATGAAGTCGAGAGTATTATTTATCCAACTGAGGCGGATCGCGACAGAATAAAGAAACGTCGATTTAAAAATACATTTTAGATGGACTAGAAGACATTTGACTGCATCACCGATTAGGAGGTGTCATTTGTATCTTTTGATTTCAACAGACTCATTCAAATTGCATACATTGAGTTTAATGCATTTGTAAACTTCAGACTTCGAGATGCATCAAAACAGTATGTCTTCATGAAACTCCATGATTCACTCTGATGCGCAACTCAAATGTACTGTGTCTCGGTTTCACATCTCTGAAAGCCAGACTTTTGAAAAACTAGAAAGTAGTTTGAACATCTGTTCATTTTTCTCTTGTTTAAGATCATTTGGCTAGAAGTTAAATAGGCAGTCATCAAGTGTTTGCTTACAACTATTTAACTCCGCATTCCAGTAATATGGGGTTCATTGCTCGCCAAATACACGGGCTTAACGTTTCAAAGAAAATTATCATAATTCAAGCTATTTAAGTAGTTAAATAGGTAAGTGAATTATTGTAGACTAAACAAATATTTCAGTCTATTTTCTTGATAATCATCTTTCATCTTCTTTTAAGTTCCCTTACCAATTTGCTTCCAAATGTTATCAGTCTGGTCAAAATCTGCTTGGCATAGGGATTATTTTATAAATGTTGAAGTGATTACCCAAGGTTATCCATGATGTTAGACATATAGTAAACTAAAACCGTACAAGATGGAGTTATCCAATGTGAAGACCGCAACATAATACACGCAAAATATTTAATTAACACGTTCAAGCATTATTATACTGGATTTACTGCCAAGAATCTGCTTAAGTGTTATATGGTACAGCGCGCACAGTGTCATGGAATAGCATTCAGCAACTGAGTAACCTACTATTTTAGATGAACTGATGAGAGGATGAAAGTGGTGCTGTCACAGTTTTCACGGAATTTGTAAGTACAGGTTGGGGATTATTGTGTTAATCAAGAGGCGGAAATCCCCTGGATGAATGACAAATCGCATTCTCACCTTCTACCTTTCCTTTCAAGCAATACCTTCGATTTTTGGACAATTATGACTTATTTTTGGCAGATGATTTGAAAGCAATTTAACAGTATATAAGAATTTTCGTTCACATATTATATGATCATCATTTATAAACTCTGAATGAATATTTCGGTAGTAATCTTTCTTGCAAAGTACACTATATTCATGACTGATTGACCTTCATTAATTCATAGTGCTGACTACGTCCGAAGAATCATTGTCACTCACATATATTACTACTGTAGAAAAAGAGTGTTGTCTAGTGAAAAGATAATTCAAAATTTGTCAAATGAATATATATATATGAGATAACCTAAAAATTATGTAGTGAGAAAGAGTTAGTTGCTTGTGAAAGAGAAACTAATATTTGAAAGTAGAATGGAAATGAAGTAATATGCTCCTGTTCTCCAGGTATCTGCTTTTAGGATTAACCACACAGAGAACTTGAGAACCGTTTCTCGCTTTAGGAGATCACGGCGTAGCCACTGAAGCTGCTCGCAAGGTTTTAGTGATATCTTTCTATGGGATCTATTTTTGCTATTTCAGTGTGTAACTATGAAGAAGTGTCTCGATTAGGCTATACTACATAATAGTTATTCGAGTGTGAAGTTTAATAACGTTTGAAAATTGGCTCACATATATGATTATTTCCTACATACATCACATAATATCAGAGTAAGCAGATCGATACAACGATAAGAATGAATGAAAATTATACAAGCCTACATTCCTACTCACCGTGGTTAATCTCTATCCAAAGAGTAGATGACAGTATTGTGGCGACTGACAATTTCTATCTCTGTATTGTTTAAATACTTACTGTTGTTTGTCAATATATTTATTATATGATTTGAATATAATTCCGCCAAATACAAATTCCTAAATTCATCCCCCTCTGTGTTTCGGTTGAATTCCTGTAATTCGGTCATGGCGAAATATAAAAACCACTATTACAAATAATTATCACATTTTGGCGTCGCTATGGAATCAAATAATCTTGGAAAGTTTCCTATGAATGGTTCGCTGCGGGAAATCTCTGATTATCTTGAATGTTTCAACGCATGGTGCATGTCGAAGAATGTTCGCGATGACAAAATTCCAGCTCATTTTGTTACTGCTATTGGACTAGATGCGTACAGCCTAGTGAAAACTCTGTTATTTCCACATAAACCAACTTCTCTGTCTTATGATAAACTCCGTGAACTTCTAACAAATCACTTCCACATCACAACTTTCGAAACTTGAGAGAGGGCTCAGTTCAACAAACTTGTCCTTGCTTCCAACCAGAAGAAAAGAGACCTTATTGTTCAACTTCAGATACAATCTCCAAAGTGCAATTCTGGAAATCAGCCGCATACTCAACTACGTGATCATCTAATTGCTGGAATCAATGTTCCTAAGTTGGAGAAAGAGTTGGTTCAAATTTATCACTTGTAATTCATTTCCTAAAATGACAAGAATCACATATATGATGAGATTTACATATTTTGAAATGAAGCGCCTGTCTGAGTGACCTCAAAGTGACAGAGCAAATAACACATCTGTTATATCGATGCGTGGATTCGAGATCTCAACAGCTTGTGCAGTACAAACTGGATGATTCATGAATTTACTGATCAGTCTGCCGTTAATTTCCTCAGATACTTACTTTTACATTCTTGATCTGGTGTGTATGATAACAGAATATTAAACAGAATGATAAACTGCGCAATATGTATAAGTGTAACTGAAATTAACATCAGAATAGACAGGAAATTAGTAAATGACGAAAAATCATTCATTCAAAACTCAAACTTATAGATAAGTTTCAAAAGTCTTTAGAACCTATTAACGGTGAGAACAGGAGACCTAGCTCTTCTATTGCGGAACATATTATAGAGATAGGATATAAAATTGACGTTAAGAGATCTTTTACACCTATCGATAAAACGTGTTTGGGGGAGGGTGTATCCTAAAGTTTGTGGAAGCCCTGGCAATTAGAAAGTTTAAAACCACCTTTATGCGTTAAAATCAATCCGTCATCACATTAAACCTTCCTTGGTGAATTTTATTTTGATGCTATAACAAATGTACTATTAACTCTGCTATTTGGTTTAGTGGTCTTCATTGTTATTTTGACCTTGAATATGTCCTTTTAACTTGACCTAAGTAGTCTATTTTCTCACGTCTTACCTCTTTATTAATTTCATATATATTCCTATGACAAGTCCGTGTGTGGCGGATCAGATTGTTCGAAATGTGTTGCGCACATACATTACACGATTCAGACATATAAATTACGTCTTCTCATTGCTTTATCCAAAAGTCATCCATTATTTTTTAACTGCTTACAACGCTGCAAGTAGTATGAAACAATATCAGTAAAACGTTTGAGCATTGTGGATTCTTTCAATAGTCTACACACAATGATAAGTTTTGTTATTTGTAGTATTTCGAGCAAAATTACTGCCCGTGTTCACACCACTGTTGGAATTGTTTTGTTCACACATTTATGATTTGTATTCATATGTAGATTTCATTATTTTTATTTTGCTCATTCATGTTTTGTATTCAGAATTATATTCCAAGTTGTTGATAGTTGTACTGAGTCAAACTTGTTACTTGTATCCGGTGTGACTTTAATGAATATCGACTCTGTTATAAGTCTTTCTTTCCATTTGTTCATGTCAGTTTTTAAGAATACACACATTGTTCCAATAGATATTGTGGTTTTTCTCCTATGCATGTGCAGCTATCGATGAATTTTTTTCAAGATTCTTCTAGGCTTGTGTTCCTGTTGGTTGAACTTTGGTTAGGCATTTATGTTCATTCACTCTTATTTTGATTGATCTGGACGTTTGTCCTACATATTTAGTCGGACAGTCAGTACAAGATATTTTGTAATTCAAATTGTTTTTATCCATCATTTTTATGGAATCTTTAAGTTGATTTATTTCATTTTTGATTGGATTTGTCGGTTAAAACATTGTCCGCATAACGACATTTTTGAGGTTTCTTTGAATTGCCTCTGATGTACTATTTTTATATAGTATTGTGACGTATTTTTTCGCATTCTTCCATCTTGTCATTCTCCGGTTTTACCTTCATTTTTCTGTCGTCCACATGTAACGGAATGCAAAGAGAAAGCAAAAACAATAAACCGTGTTTTTCCTGTGGAAAAAATTCATCTTCGAAGCACTTGCCATTTTCGGGGTGCTAAGTGCCATAAATGTGGTAAAATTGGGCACATCAAGTCTGTTTGCAGAAGTTCATATACTTATGCTACTCATGATTCCCCCGAACTGTCTGATAAAATGAAGTCAATTTCTCTTTCAACTTTTCACAATACTCAATCTCATCTAATGAGAACCTTCACTACAAGTTCAGGCAAGTCCCACTGTTTTATAGTTGATACTAGGAGCACTGAATCTATAATTTCTAAGAAAGATTTACCAACGCTTTTTCAGTATGCCCAGGTAAACCCTACTACTAGTTAAATTACAGGCAAAACGGGTCATAAACTACCTCTTATTGGTGCAACTAACATTTGTTTCAAGTCAGACAGTGGCAATTTTGTGAATATCCACTTTCTTGTTAGTGATTATGGTCCATCTTTATTGAGATTGAGAGCCCTTGGATTGCTAAATGTCGAAATCTCACTTTGTACTGAGTTGCTGGATGAATCTTTGTTCAGAGAATTAGTTTTTCAATGTTCACAGAGTGTAGGTGGCATGAAGATTCAGCTCATCCATCTTGAAATAGAGGGTGATCCTATCTTCCTAAAGCGCCGATTAATTCAATATGGTTTGCGAGATGCAGTTAAGAAAGAGTTAGACAAGTTGATTGAGCAGGACATGCTTATGCCAGTTGAATCTTCGAATTGTACCACTCTCATCGTGGCGCCACTAAAGGCTGACGGGAAAACACCGACAATTTGTGGTGACTACCGTCTTACACTCAATAGTCGTCTATTACAGCAAAGTTGCACTACGCTAGAAAGGGAAGACATTCTCTACAAGCTACATGGCTCAAAATACTTTTCCAAAATAGATCTAAAAGATGCTCATTTGCAAATTCCTCTTGACGAAGCGTCTAGTGCATTAACAGCCATTAATAATCCATTTGGATTGTTCAAGTATAAGTTCTTACCTTTTGATTTAAAGGTTTCTCCAGCAATTTTCTCAAAAAGTAATCAATCAGATGATAGACGGATTAGATGGTGTTGAGTCTTACCAAGATGACATTATAGTTCATGGTTCGAACATCGAATTCCATAATGAACGTCTTTTATTACTGTTCAGGCGTTTCTGTGAGAAAAATGTTCTTATTAATCCATCTAAATGTCATTTTACTTTGTCGTCCCTATCATGCTTGGGATACACAGTAGACTCTGAGGGTTTGAGACCTGATGCTAGTCGTTTGGCACCTCTAATTCAAGCACTGTCACCTAATAATATGTCATCGTTGAGATCATGGATTGGTACTCTTCAGTTTTACTCCAGATTCATTCCCAATTTCACTGAACTGTTATCTCCACTTTTTGATATTGTCTCCAGTAAACAATTAAAGTGTGAACAACAACATGAAGGAATCTTGCGAAAAACTTTGGAGTTTCTTAATAAACAAGTTTTCTTAAGACCTTTTTCATCGGAAGATAAGTCCGTTCTCACTACAGATGCTACTCCTACGGGTATAGCTGTAGTACTTGAGCAAAATGGACAACCTGTTATTTGTATTTCAAGACGTCTAAGTAAGAGTGAACAAGGGTACTCACAAACCCAGAAAGAGGCTCTAGCAGTTGTATGGGCAGTAAGACGCTTGCACAAGTATCTCTTTGGTACTAAGTTTCACATAGTTGCTGATTATCAGGCTTTGAAATTCATTTACAATCCTGAAAAATCTTTGAATAGATCATCTGCTGCTATGGTTCAGAGATGGAGTTTAGAACTAAGTGCATATGATTACACTATTGAACACAGATCGGCTAAGGATATACCTCATGCAGACTTCTTATCTCGTTATTCATTATTTGAAAATTCTGCTAATAACAATGATTGTCTGTTAGTCCAGCCGTTACTTGTGGATACAGTTCGACTTATAAATGATACTCGTAAATATTACGGATGCATTATAAATGCAACAAAAAGAGGTTGGAATATTCAGTGTAAGCGAAGATTTCCGGACTTTTATAAGCGAAGAGATGAGATTTCATTCCATCCTGAAGGATTTCTATGTCTGAATGTCAGAATTATTATTCCTCCGACATTAAGCTCTGCGATTTTCGATGATCTTCATCCTGCTCATCTGGGAGCTGATAATATGAAATCATTAGCACGCCTAACATCCTGGTGGCCGGAAAATGATGCTGACATTAACAAAAGATCGAAGAGTTGTTCCAGCTGTTTGCATAAAATGTCCTATGGGAAGTCGTCGTGGAAACCGTGGCCTACGTCTTGTGAGGTTTGGCAGCGTATTCATGCAGATTACTGTGGTCCATTCTTAAATTCATACTATGCTTTAATTATTGTGGATTCTTATTCTAGATGGCCAAAAGTCATAATTACAGACACTCCTAATGCAAAATTCACTCGCAGAGCGTTGAGAAAGATTTTTAGTCGAGAAGGAATTCCAGATGTCTTAGTTACTGATAGTGGTACTCATTTCACTGAGAAGAACTTAAATGAATGGCTTAAACATATAGGTTGTCATCATCTGTACACAGCACCACGTCATCCTCAGTCTCATGCATTGGCAGAAAATTTTGTACGAACATTAAAGAGTGCCATAGCATCAATGAGTCCTAAGAATTTTGATGAGCTAGAGTGATGTGTAGATAACTTCCTACCTGAATATCGCATTGAGGAGCATACAATTACCCATGAAAATCCTGCTTAACTGTTCAAATCTCGAATTCTCAGAAAGCACTTAATGTCCACGACTTCTGATGTACATTATTACAGAGGGAATGACTATAGACCTTCTGTTGGAATCATACTACAAAAATGGGAAATCGAATTATGAAAATACCAGTCATCGAAGATCATTCAATTCATAACAGACATCTGGATCAAGTGAAAATAAATGAAGTAGGTCGTTCTGATTATATTTTTAATGATTCCGCTACTAATCCTGATTTGGTAGATAATTCAGAAATAAGTCTGATGCAAATAATATCACAGAATCAGTTAGAAGATCGTGGAGACTTGCAAGAGAACCGACACATCATTATAAATACGCAAGGAGACATTCGACATGTGGCGGATGTGGCGCTTGACAACTACCATCTCTGTATTGTTTAAATACTTACTGTTGTTTGTCAATATATTTATTATATGATTTGAATATAATTCCGCCAAATACAAATTCCTAAATTCATCCCCCTCTGTGTTTCGGTTGAATTCCTGTAATTCGGTCATGGCGAAATATAAAAACCACTATTACAAATAATTATCACATTTTGGCGTCGCTATGGAATCAAATAATCTTGGAAAGTTTCCTATGAATGGTTCGCTGCGGGAAATCTCTGATTATCTTGAATGTTTCAACGCATGGTGCATGTCGAAGAATGTTCGCGATGACAAAATTCCAGCTCATTTTGTTACTGCTATTGGACTAGATGCGTACAGCCTAGTGAAAACTCTGTTATTTCCACATAAACCAACTTCTCTGTCTTATGATAAACTCCGTGAACTTCTAACAAATCACTTCCACATCACAACTTTCGAAACTTGAGAGAGGGCTCAGTTCAACAAACTTGTCCTTGCTTCCAACCAGAAGAAAAGAGACCTTATTGTTCAACTTCAGATACAATCTCCAAAGTGCAATTCTGGAAATCAGCCGCATACTCAACTACGTGATCATCTAATTGCTGGAATCAATGTTCCTAAGTTGGAGAAAGAGTTGGTTCAAATTTATCACTTGTAATTCATTTCCTAAAATGACAAGAATCACATATATGATGAGATTTACATATTTTGAAATGAAGCGCCTGTCTGAGTGACCTCAAAGTGACAGAGCAAATAACACATCTGTTATATCGATGCGTGGATTCGAGATCTCAACAGTTTGTGCAGTACAAACTGGATGATCCATGAATTTACTGATCAGTCTGCTGTTAATTTCTCCAGATACTTACTTTTAAATTCTTGATCTGGTGTATATGATAACAGAATATTAAACAGAATGATAAGCTGCGCAATATGTGTGAGTGGAACTGAAACTAACATCAGAATAGATAGGAAATTACTAAATGACGAAAAATCATTCATTCAAAAACTCAAACTTATGGACAAGTTTCAAAAGTCTTTAGAACCTATTAACGGTGAGAACAGGAGACCTAGCTCTTCTATTGCGGAATATATTATAGAGATAGGATATAAAATTGACGTTAACAGATCTTTTAAACCTATCGATAAAACGTGTTTGGGGGAGGGCGTATCCTAAAGTTTGTGGAAGCCCTGGCAATTAGAAAGTTTAAAACCACCTTTATGCGTTAAAATCAATCCGTCATCACATTAAACCTTCCTTGGTGAATTTTATTTTGATGCTATAACAAATGTACTATTAACTCTGCTATTTGGTTTAGTGGTCTTCATTGTTATTTTGACCTTGAATATGTCCTTTTAACTTGACCTAAGTAGTCTATTTTCTCACGTCTTACCTCTTTATTAATTTCATATATATTCCTATGACAAGTCCGTGTGTGGCGGATCAGATTGTTCGAAATGTGTTGCGCACATACATTACACGATTCAGACATATAAATTACGTCTTCTCATTGCTTTATCCAAAAGTCATCCATTATTTTTTAACTGCTTACAACGCTGCAAGTAGTATGAAACAATATCAGTAAAACGTTTGAGCATTGTGGATTCTTTCAATAGTCTACACACAATGATAAGTTTTGTTATTTGTAGTATTTCGAGCAAAATTACTGCCCGTGTTCACACCACTGTTGGAATTGTTTTGTTCACACATTTATGATTTGTATTCATATGTAGATTTCATTATTTTTATTTTGCTCATTCATGTTTTGTATTCAGAATTATATTCCAAGTTGTTGATAGTTGTACTGAGTCAAACTTGTTACTTGTATCCGGTGTGACTTTAATGAATATCGACTCTGTTATAAGTCTTTCTTTCCATTTGTTCATGTCAGTTTTTAAGAATACACACATTGTTCCAATAGATATTGTGGTTTTTCTCCCATGCATGTGCAGCTATCGATGAATTTTTTTCAAGATTCTTCTAGGCTTGTGTTCCTGTTGGTTGAACTTTGGTTAGGCATTTATGTTCATTCACTCTTATTTTGATTGATCTGGACGTTTGTCCTACATATTTAGTCGGACAGTCAGTACAAGATATTTTGTAAATCAAATTGTTTTTATCCATCATTTTTATGGAATCTTTCAGTAGATTTATTTTATTTTTGATTTCATTCGTCGGTTAAAACATTGTCCGAATGACGACATTTTTGAGGTTTCTTTGAATTGCCTCTGATGTACTATTTTTATATAGTATTGTGACGGGTATTTTTTGCATTCTTCCATCTTGTTATTCTCCGGTTTTACCTTCTTTTTTCTCTTTTTTATATTATCTTTTTTCAAATACTTTTGGGTAGTTGTTTTCGAGTAGCATTTTGAATAGGACGTTTATTTCTTTACACCATTTCGTTTAAGTGAATAGGTATGGAATATGAGTGAATGTGGGAATTGTATACGTCACTGTCAAGGATACTTTTATTCCTTTACGTTGCAGGGTGAACACAGAGCATCAACTTTGAAGTTTTGAAAGCAGGCTGTTTACATTTATGGGATGGGGTTGCTAGCTTCATGTCCACCCTTCCTTCTTCAAAAGCCTTAAGACTGGCTTAGCAATAGATATGCGCCGGCTGGGGACTGGATTCAAGAACCCAAGTGTGGTTGGCGAGCATTCTACTACCATGACACTAACGTATAATGTCAAAGATATTCTCGGATTATTTGAACACTCGTCGGTTAAACACGAATACACCACAGCGATGATCTGAAGTTGAAATCGTTTCTACCTGCAAATCTGTAGTCATGATATGTGCACATCAGCTGATGGCATTAAGTTGATTAATGTATACTTCTTTCTTGTACAAAATCTTTTCATTTCTGATCAAATTTATAGCACTAATCAATACTAGTAAGTAGCATGAACTCAAATTTAAATTCCTACTTTGTGATTCTATTAGTCTGATTTTCTACGACCATTTGAATAAACCTGCATTAAGTGTTTCTATTGTGATTTATCGATTCAAAATATTCAAAATCATGTTGTCGATTAAAAAAACTGTTGAAAGGTTAACTTTGGCAATTTTATCATAATAAGCTGTACTATGGAATTATATACAGACTTGACACAAGAATGGATACTAAAAAATGCTGAAATATCGTAATTTTAGTTGTTAATATAATTCAGTGCCTAAGATGAGTTGAATTACAGTTATATTTTAGAGAAAATAAAATTTTGTGGATCTCCATATAAGTCTATAATGATTTCGAAGTGTTCCCGAATTTATCAAGAACTTGAACGCAGTCCGATAGTGGGATGCTT
>OX235277.1:19352725-19409442 GCA_944472155.2 Trichobilharzia szidati | reverse complement strand
TTATTTGACAATCACTCACACTAACACTACTAGCGCGAAAGACCGCAAGCACAAATGCAACTACTCCACATACACTCACACTAACACTAAGAACGCGGAAACACCACAAACACAAATTTTAGAATTCCAGATAAAATTACACTAACACTTCTAGCGCGAAAACACCACGAACACAAATGCTACTATTCCACATACACTCACACTTACACTATTAGCCCGATAACAACACAAACACACATATTTGTATTCCAGATACACTCACACTAACACTAATAGCGCGAAAACTCCGCGAGCGCAAATGCTACTCTTCCATATACTCTCAAACTAACGCTAATAACTGCAAAACTACACAAGGGCAAATAGTACTATTCGACAATCACTCAAATTACCACTACTAGCGCGAAAGACCGCATGCACATATGCAACTACACCACACACTGTCAAACTTACAGTGCTAATGGGGAAACACCACAAGCACAAATTTTATAATTCCAGATAAACTACCACTCACACTTCTAGCGCGAAAACACCACGAACACAAATGCTGCTTATTATAGCGTTACGTCCTGCGTTTGCGTTATGTTTTTCCGTGATTCCTGTCATGAAATTTATCTTGTTGTTATACTGGCACAAGTACTCTTCTACCTCTCTACCTATAACTATTAACTCTCATATCAGATAGTTATGGTTAACCAAAGTAAAATGCAGCGAACTCAATCCTCCGTAAAACTGATGACTAATTTTACGTCGTTGATTGCTACATCAAGCAACACATTTCCTACAAATGTTTATAGTGAGCCACATAACCCACTAGTATGTCGCAAGCGTCGAGCTGAACCTGAGGATAAAACTGTATTGACAGCTAGTATTAGCACTACTCCCAAAAATTCAGTACTCTCTGCTCACACAGAAACCGTCCCTTCACCTTATGTACTTATCGAAAAGCTCCAGCCTTAAAGCACTGTTTCAGTACTTTCTTCTGAAATAGAACTTCTAACGTTGTCTATAGGAGAACTTAAGGCCGAGTTAAGGGAAATAAAAAACAACAAATCAGTAAATCTTGGAATTTCTGAAACTAATACCAAAATATCCAAATTATCAGATCAGATCAGCGATATCAGATCGCAGGTCTGTGAACTGACACCCTTAACTATCCTCATGAAAACTGTAGATCTTAACAAACTTCACACGGAATTGGTATCTAAGGTGGATAACCTCATTAACTTTGTTACTACAGAAGTAACAAAACGACTCGATCCTAAACTAAATGCTATTGTCTACAACGTCCCGGACAATGAGGCACTAAAAAGGGTACAGTGCATCTTACTTAGTGAGGCAAAAATGCCTAACTCCAAGACTAAGTGCTACAGGCTGAAGAAGAGTCAACATGAAAAGTGTTGTCCTATTCGTTTTCAGTTCGAAACACCGGCTGAGGCCAGAAAATTTATCCACTCCCAACACACCCTATCGCAAGCCAGAAATTACAAACTAATAAAGGTTGCGGTGGACAAGACCGTCATAGAAAGGCGCGTATATAACTATCACACTTAGTCTAATTGTGGAATAAACAATAGGACATTGCAAGCAGCAATTATACCCAACCCTTTGAGAGATACCATAGAATCCACCGCACCACCCCTCTCAAACCACACAGAATTATCTTCTCAGAGAGCGACACCAACCGCAAGGCCACTAAATTGTAATCAAATAGCCAATAAAACTATACCTCCTACCACCGTAGATATTGACATGTCACTAAATAATCTCGGAAAAAAAGTCAAAATCCCCCGAAAGTCGACCCTGCCCTCTCCTAGCCATAAGTCCATTGGAAAAAAAAGAATTTGACCCCAAATCATGCCAACATCAACAATGGCAGTATAAGTAAGCCCACATTCCCCACGGTCAATAGTATTGGCACCCACAACGTGCGAAATAGCACCATGGCCCACACTGATAACCAACGCCAAAACAATGCCACCCTCAAGAGTACAAGTGACAAAAGTCAGAACTCGACCACCAACAACTCAGGGCATTCACAGTATGGCACGCAAATAAATTTTATATTTTGATCGGATATATGGTATAAGTCTGCTGGGAACTAACCCACAAAGCAGTACATACGAAACCCTTAAAAGGGCACAACTAGTACCTAACAATAGGTGGAATAATAAACCATGGTCTCCACAAGGTCCCAATCATTTTTTATCCCCTGCGTCCCTGCCAGCGTTGAAAAAACAGCTGGTAGGGATGCTAACACTAGGGTCAATACTTAGTACTCTTAGCTCCATCTCGCAAGCTCACAACTTGCGTATGAGAAATGAAGAATGGACCGCACTAGCCAGCACCACCAGAGTAGGTGCTCTCACAGAAATACTAAAGAAACGAATGAATCGCCAAAGCCGTAAAATTTCTCTCCTTATAAACAAGGGCAAACTATACAGCAACCATGCAGACATCTGTGAACTGTTTAATGAGACGTCTGCAGCTAACTACCTTAAGCCTACAAGTCCACTTCTCGGTTAACAATCTACAATAGAACTCCTTTCATCTTCAACGCTGAAACAAATCACTACAGTTCATTTCACTTATTCTAATATTAACCAAGCCATTAATACTCCTAAAAGCTCTAGTAGTGCCGGTTTTGACGGTATACAATCGTATCTTTATAAACACGGTGGTTGTGACATTTCCGTTTTATTACTTGAGATTTTTACAATGTCCCTAGAAAGCCAAACATATCCAGATAAATGGAAAACGACATTTATAGTACCTAAACACAAATCCGGATCAAAAACTGAAGTCAACAACTATAGGCCAATCAATATTACACCCATAGTATCTAGGATCATTGAACGAATAGTTAAAGATGATATCCTCAAACATATGCTCAGCTGCAATATTCTAAGTCCAAACCAACATGGATTCCTAAAATCCAGATCATGCATGACATGTCACCTTGACTTCTTTAACTATATGACTAGCATCCGAGACAAAAAACAACTAGTACTAGTCATCTACTTCGACATATTATTATTCCACAAACACTCAACCTAACACTGCTAACGCGAAAACAACACAAACTTAAATGCTACTATTCCATATACTCTCATACTAACGCTAATAACTGGAAAATTCCACAAGCGCAAATAATACTATTTGACAATCACTCACACTAACACTACTAGCGCGAAAGACCGCAAGCACAAATGCAACTACTCCACATACACTCACACTAACACTAAGAACGCGGAAACACCACAAACACAAATTTTAGAATTCCAGATAAAATTACACTAACACTTCTAGCGCGAAAACACCACGGACACAAATGCTACTATTCCACATACACTCACACTTACACTATTAGCCCGATAACAACACAAACACACATATTTGTATTCCAGATACACTCACACTAACACTAATAGCGCGAAAACTCCGCGAGCGCAAATGAAACCATTCCACACACAGTCAAACTTACACTGCTAACGCGGAAACACCACAAGAAGCAAATAATACTATTCCACATTCACCAGCACTGACAATTCTATCGCCGAAACACCAAAACACGGAAGATATAATTCCACATACACTCACACCAACACTACTAGCGAGAAAACACCACAAAGACAAATGCTACTATTCCACATACACTCACACTTACACTAATAGCCCGATAAGAACACAAACACACATATTTGTATTCCAGGTACACTCACACCAGCACTAACAGCTGGAAATCTCCGCAAGCACAAATAAAACTATTCCATATACTCTCATACTAACGCTAATAACTGGAAAATTCCACAAGCGCAAATAATACTATTTGACAATCACTCACACTAACACTACTAGCGCGAAAGACCGCAAGCACAAATGCAACTACTCCACATACACTCACACTAACACTAAGAACGCGGAAACACCACAAACACAAATTTTAGAATTCCAGATAAAATTACACTAACACTTCTAGCGCGAAAACACCACGAACACAAATGCTACTATTCCACATACACTCACACTTACACTATTAGCCCGATAACAACACAAACACACATATTTGTATTCCAGATACACTCACACTAACACTAATAGCGCGAAAACTCCGCGAGCGCAAATGCAACTATTCCATATACTCTCATACTAACGCTAATAACTGAACCACACACAGTCAAACTTACACTGCTAACGCGGAAACACCACAAGAAGCAAATAATACTATTCCACATTCACCAGCACTGACAATTCTATCGCCGAAACACCAAAACACGGAAGATATAATTCCACATACACTCACACCAACACTACTAGCGAGAAAACACCACAAAGACAAATGCTACTATTCCACATACACTCACACTTACACTAATAGCCCGATAAGAACACAAACACACATATTTGTATTCCAGGTACACTCACACCAGCACTAACAGCTGGAAATCTCCGCAAGCACAAATAAAACTATTCCATATACTCTCATACTAACGCTAATAACTGGAAAATTCCACAAGCGCAAATAATACTATTTGACAATCACTCACACTAACACTACTAGCGCGAAAGACCGCAAGCACAAATGCAACTACTCCACATACACTCACACTAACACTAAGAACGCGGAAACACCACAAACACAAATTTTAGAATTCCAGATAAAATTACACTAACACTTCTAGCGCGAAAACACCACGAACACAAATGCTACTATTCCACATACACTCACACTTACACTATTAGCCCGATAACAACACAAACACACATATTTGTATTCCAGATACACTCACACTAACACTAATAGCGCGAAAACTCCGCGAGCGCAAATGAAACCATTCCATATACTCTCAACTAAGCTAATAATACAAATATACTATTGACAATCACTCAATACACTACTAGCGCGAAAGACCGCAGCACAATGCAACTACCCACACACAGTCAAACTTACACTGCTAACGCGGAAACACCACAAGAAGCAAATAATACTATTCCACATTCACCAGCACTGACAATTCTATCGCCGAAACACCAAAACACGGAAGATATAATTCCACATACACTCACACCAACACTACTAGCGAGAAAACACCACAAAGACAAATGCTACTATTCCACATACACTCACACTTACACTAATAGCCCGATAAGAACACAAACACACATATTTGTATTCCAGGTACACTCACACCAGCACTAACAGCTGGAAATCTCCGCAAGCACAAATAAAACTATTCCATATACTCTCATACTAACGCTAATAACTGGAAAATTCCACAAGCGCAAATAATACTATTTGACAATCACTCACACTAACACTACTAGCGCGAAAGACCGCAAGCACAAATGCAACTACTCCACATACACTCACACTAACACTAAGAACGCGGAAACACCACAAACACAAATTTTAGAATTCCAGATAAAATTACACTAACACTTCTAGCGCGAAAACACCACGAACACAAATGCTACTATTCCACATACACTCACACTTACACTATTAGCCCGATAACAACACAAACACACATATTTGTATTCCAGATACACTCACACTAACACTAATAGCGCGAAAACTCCGCGAGCGCAAATGCAACTATTCCATATACTCTCATACTAACGCTAATAACTGGAAAATTCCACAAGCGCAAATAATACTATTTGACAATCACTCACACTAACACTACTAGCGCGAAAGACCGCAAGCACAAATGCAACTACTCCACATACACTCACACTAACACTAAGAACGCGGAAACACCACAAGCACAAATTTTAGAATTCCAGATAAAATTACACTCACACTTCTAGCGCGAAAACACCACGAACACAAATGCTGCTTATTATAGCGTTACCTCCTGGGTTTGCGTTACGTTTTTCCGTGATTCCTGTCATGAAATTTATCTTGTTGTTATACCTGCACAAGTACTCTTCTACCTTTTTACCTATAACTATTAACTCTCATATCAGATAGTTATGGTTAACCAAAGTAAAATGCAGCGAACTCAATCCTCCGTAAAACTGATGACTAATTTTACGTCGTTGATTGCTACATCAAGCAACACATTTCCTACAAATGTTTATAGTGAGCCACATAACCCACTAGTATGTCGCAAGCGTCGAGCTGAACCTGAGGATAAAACTGTATTGACAGCTAGTATTAGCACTACTCCCAAAAATTCAGTACTCTCTGCTCACACAGAAACCGTTCCTTCACCTTATGTACTTATCGAAAAGCTCCAGCCTTCAAGCACTGTTTCAGTACTTTCTTCTGAAATAGAACTTCTAACGTTGTCTATAGGAGAACTTAAGGCCGAGTTAAGGGAAATAAAAAACAACAAATCAGTAAATCTTGGAATTTCTGAAACTAATACCAAAATATCCAAATTATCAGATCAGATCAGCGATATCAGATCGCAGGTCTGTGAACTGACACCCTTAACTATCCTCATGAAAACTGTAGATCTTAACAAACTTCACACGGAATTGGTATCTAAGGTGGATAACCTCATTAACTTTGTTACTACAGAAGTAACAAAACGACTCGATCCTAAACTAAATGCTATTGTCTACAACGTCCCGGACAATGAGGCACTAAAAAGGGTACAGTGCATCTTACTTAGTGAGGCAAAAATGCCTAACTCCAAGACTAAGTGCTACAGGCTGAAGAAGAGTCAACATGAAAAGTGTTGTCCTATTCGTTTTCAGTTCGAAACACCGGCTGAGGCCAGAAAATTTATCCACTCCCAACACACCCTATCGCAAGCCAGAAATTACAAACTAATAAAGGTTGCGGTGGACAAGACCGTCATAGAAAGGCGCGTATATAACTATCACACTTAGTCTAATTGTGGAATAAACAATAAGACATTGCAAGCAGCAATTATACCCAACCCTTTGAGAGATACCATAGAATCCACCGCACCACCCCTCTCAAACCACACAGAATTATCTTCTCAGAGAGCGACACCAACCGCAAGGCCACTAAATTGTAATCAAATAGCCAATAAAACTATACCCCCTATCACCGTAGATATTGACATGTCACTAAATAATCTCGGAAAAAAAGTCAAAATCCCCCGAAAGTCGACCCTGCCCTCTCCTAGCCATAAGTCCATTGGAAAAAAAGAAGAATTTGACCCCAAATCATGCCAACATCAACAATGGCAGTATAAGTAAGCCCACATTCCCCACGGTCAATAGTATTGGCACCCACAACGTGCGAAATAGCACCATGGCCCACACTGATAACCAACGCCAAAACAATGCCACCCTCAAGAGTACAAGTGACAAAAGTCAGAACTCGACCACCAACAACTCAGGGCATTCACAGTATGGCACGCAAATAAATTTTATATTTTGATCGGATATATGGTATAAGTCTGCTGGGAACTAACCCACAAAGCAGTACATACGAAACCCTTAAAAGGGCACAACTAGTACCTAACAATAGGTGGAATAATAAACCATGGTCTCCACAAGGTCCCAATCATTTTTATCCCCTGCGTCCCTGTCAGCGTTGAAAAAACAACTGGTAGGGATGCTAACACTAGGGTCAATACTTAGTACTCTTAGCTCCATCTCGCAAGCTCACAACTTGCGTATGAGAAATGAAGAATGGACCGCACTAGCCAGCACCACCAGAGTAGGTGCTCTCACAGATATACTAAAGAAACGAATGAATAGCCAAAGCCGTAAAATTTCTCTCCTTATAAACAAGGGCAAACTATACAGCAACCATGCAGACATCTGTGAACTGTTTAATGAGACGTCTGCAGCTAACTACCTTAAGCCTACAAGTCCACTTCTCGGTTAACAATCTACAATAGAACTCCTTTCATCTTCAACGCTGAAACAAATCACTACAGTTCATTTCACTTATTCTAATATTAACCAAGCCATTATTACTCCTAAAAGCTCTAGTAGTGCCGGTTTTGACGGTATACCATCGTATCTTTATAAACACGGTGGTTGTGACATTTCCGTTTTATTACTTGAGATTTTTACAATGTCCCTAGAAAGCCAAACATATCCAGATAAATGGAAAACGACATTTATAGTACCTAAACACAAATCCGGATCAAAAACTGAAGTCAACAACTATAGGCCAATCAATATTACACCCATAGTATCTAGGATCATTGAACGAATAGTTAAAGATGATATCCTCAAACATATGCTCAGCTGCAATATTCTAAGTCCAAACCAACATGGATTCCTAAAATCCAGATCATGCATGACATGTCACCTTGACTTCTTTAACTATATGAGTAGCAGCCGAGACAAAAAACAACTAGTACTAGTCATCTACTTCGACATATTATTATTCCACAAACACTCAAGCTAACACTGCTAACGCGGAAACAACACAAACACAAATGCTACTATTCCAGATACACTCATACTGACGCTAATAACTGGAAAATTCCACAAGCGCAAATAATACTATTTGACAATCACTCACACTAACACTACTAGCGCGAAAACACCACAAACACAAATGCTACTATTCCACATACACTCACACTAACACTACTAGCGCGAAAACAACACAAACACAAATGCTACTATTCCACATACACTCACACTAACACTACTATCGCGAAAACACCACAAGCACAAAAGCTACTCGTCCGCATACAGACACACTGGCACCACTGTTGCTGTAACGTCTCAACTGTGTAATAATTTCAAAGTTATTCGAAACGTCTATATATGTAATATCCTAGTAAATTGGTCATCTAAGAGGAAGTTTCTAAACGGTTTTCCCATTAGATGTGTGCCAGTGCCCATCAGTTTTACACCTCCTGAACTCTTTTGCCTCCATCACCTATTCAGTTCACCAGATTTGAACACAAAACCTTCTAGCAAGTTGAACGTACAAGGTCTGTTTCACAAATGATACACACCACTCAATTGATGTATATTTGATAAAACTCCACAGGTCGTTTCGTCTATTGTACGCAATTATATGTTAAATGATTAATATTAATACTATGAAATTATACTGTTTCCTCACTGATATCGACACTTCATTCAATGACTGCAGACAATTCTTATATTACGCCTCATCTCCTTCTGAAAATGATTATTTTCCGATATTTTGCTACATGCACAGCAAATTGTGTGAAGTTTCATATGTATTTACCAAATTCCAATACGTTTATCAATGGAGACATGACAAAAATGGAAGTCCGATTCAACAGTGTGTTATATATACGATAACCACCTCAAACCCCAGACCTTTTAACCTTTTGTTCATGAAGCGCCATACATTACCTAAAAGCCATCGCTGGCTGATTAATGATATTACAAGGATTATATTCGTTGCATTATTTTTGCAAATGAGTGACACAAAGTTAATCAGGTACAATCCAAATAAGTTCCAATAAAAATATATATGCTTCAAATACAGTGCATACATTTTACAATCACCTGAATAATATCTCTGTTGATAGAATAAAAAAATAATTGCCAGTTTATAGGAGCAGGTACTGAGAGAAACTTTGCAGTTTATATAAACTCTTACTTGACGCGAAAACCTGCATAAATTATTTGGCACGAAAACGGTTGAATGTTTCTTCACTTCCATTCCATCGATAAAAATTATTTTCACTTTCACAAGTAACTCATACCGCAGTGCTAATCTTTCTAGCATACATATATGTGCGTATAAACACTAGGTTGATATGGCCTTAAATAAATACTTTATTGGGATTTAGTTAGCAATAACGAGATACTGAAACGTGTGTCAAGCACGAACTCAATCAAAATGAACAAAGTATGCTGAGTGACATAAAACTGACAGGAATGTGTGAAGTGTATTCGAAATTTAAAGTGACTATCTATGTGATACAGATCAGATTTCTATTAAGATGGAAAGTAGGTAAACGCCTATTGTGATTATGATGTGTGGAAAAACGTCTGTGTGCAGAGTTGAGGCTATGGTGAATGCTTTGGCTTGGCGTCTACAGGCAGCCTGTCGACGGCCGTAATTTTGAGTGTCCGCGAGTGAGATAAACAAGTGATTTGCTCGCTTGTGATTGGCCGGTTTGTCATTCGACCTGCGGTAATTTCAAACATCGTTTAACTGCTTGGTTAAGTTCGCAATTGCCAGGAGCGTTTTATCAAGTCGGGTGCATAATTGACAGCACATACTATTACAGCTCATGATAGATTTAATTAACCAGAGGATTTATTTGCTGAATTCAATGAATTCATCCCATATCAAGATCAAAACAGTATATGTAGGTAAACCTACATTTACTGTTTTCCTGTCATGAAGATCGGAAAAGCAGGTATCGAATGTCTCAGTAAGCAGTGTAATGCATGTAGGCTACATGTTTTTAGTTGAAATAAACTGGGTGTCCATTCCCTTTCAGGATTAATCTTGAGTTCATTTGAAATAAGCTAGTTGACCACATCAGTATTGCGAGAATGCAGTGAAAGTAAGTAAACACCTGCTTCATAAGATTAAGTGATACATTTAATTGAAATGATTGTATAATAAGTAGTTGTCTATCTAAGTTAATGATGAATTCGTTGCGATAATAATACCTGTTATTGCTTTTATAGTCACTATGATCATGAACGTTATTATTATTAATGCTGTCAGAACTCGTATTATTTGTCATAAAGCTGTTGTCACTTTTGTTAAAATCTTTGTTCAAGCTTTGGAAACTATTGCATAACTTGTCGTTAAATAATTTTTCATTTCATGATGCTTCGATGGACCTACTAGATATCGACCGACGATAAATTGTGAAGTCCCTTGAGTTTAGTGAAAACTATTTAGCTACTTATATATATTGTTTGTGAAGTGATTACTTGTAAATGCTTATGAAGAAACATTTTTTATTCAGATCATACATGTACCACCTAAGTTAATAATGCTTTTCTTAAACCTTTTCAGGCTTATAGAGAAACATATGTGCTGGTACGCAGATGGAACCTACTGACAATTACGGAGGACTACTCATGTGAATTATCTGTACATCTCAAATCTAATTTTTGTTTAATAAACACTTTTTTAATGAATCTGTGTTCCTTCTGCTGTAACGCGGTTGTGTTCCAGTGACGTTAGTAACACGTGCTAAGTTAGGAATTAAGGGCAAACTTTTAGGAGTAAATGCGGCGTCTGGGAAACTGTTGTTTACGCGATTACATGAACAGATAGCAACGTACCGTGTTCTGTAGCTGCGAACCGTAGGTATTCTAATGAAGTATAATTGTATTTCAATAGTAGGCATTCTGTTTTTAATTATTACGATAACCGTAGTTGCACTGAGTTGTAAATATATCAGTATAGGTACATTATTCCCATCTTGGTTTATTACGATAAGTAGAAATCGCAAGCTCACTATCTCAGGTAGATTTACTTTTAACCTTGTTTAACTATGAATCCGAAGTCAATTAATAGGTTCCTACTAAGACGATATATAACTAAGCGCTTATAACCTCAATATTTTCTTTTACAAGTGGACGCAGTAACTTTATTACGGCACGACATAGTCTTTTTATCAATAAGCCTCTCCAAATATCTAATTTTACCTAGCATTTTTAAGATCACGTCATGTACTCCGTACCTCACAAATTACGCAAAGGCTAGAAATCAGCTTTATCAAGTAGAATACACAAACGAATAACGAGGAATACATTTATTAATGAATAAACATGTGATACATAATCAACAACACGGCAGATATCTTTTTCTTTATCGCCCAAATCCATGAAATTCCCGAAAGTAGATATTATCTGAAAAAGAACAAAAGAATTCTAAAGATGTAGACATTGTTACCACTGCAAATGCAGTAAATAACTACTTAGCATGTTTAAAATTATGAAATAATCAGTTTAATTGTATACAATTACATCAGTCAATATTTTTCAGGAAGAAAAAATGGATATTGCATCTACCTGTAAACATCAAGTATATGCTATAAAATAAGTAAATACTATGCGTATATAATTTCTAAGTATTTCTGTAGATTTACTTTAATGAAATGCATGTATAGGAGCTTTGACAGCATTAGTAGAAGTAAACAACAAAGTAAATCAAATAATCAACAAAACCAACTATCCCACCTCATCATGTCCATGTATAATCCTTTAAACTGCAAAAAAGATTCACTAAAAGTCGTTATAATATGTCTATTCAAGTAAATCGACGTTTTCTGAACGGAAAAGTACGTAATTCAACAATTTGTAAATTGGCCGTAAATTACGGCCGGATAAGGACACCATCATTTCCCGTTTATGCTAAAAACGCCTTATTACATCAACTTTTAGCAGCAAATAGGTGTAAAAGTGTGTAAAACAACGAAAAATCACCTATTTTCGAAGTTTTTTCATTAAATAAAGCCGCTAGACATCAGCTGATCAAATGACCTACGGCCGTCTACAGGCTGCCGTACAGTTTCATTTGAATTTCTTTGCCATAATAAGGACAAATGATTTCTTCGATTTTCTGACGAAAAGTTCCCAATATATTTCCGATTTCGCTAAAGAAGCTTATTTATGCTGGTATGAAGACTGCCTCAATCACTGAACTGCCTAAATTTTCATTCCGTATAATGCATAAACACTTTTTCATTTCTTATTGCTTTCATCATGTAGGCATGTTTTTGCATCACTAAGGGAACTGGCGGACGTCGGTGGCACAGCGGTAGAATACGTGCCAACCGCGCATGTGATCCAAAGTCCAATCCCCAACCGACACCCTCCTTTACCTTGCTAAGCCAGTATTAGGAAAAGCAAAGAGGGAAGGTTGAGCATGAGGAAGGCAACCCCATACCGCAAAAATAAATACTACTGCTACCGAAACTTCAAGCGTCGCGCTTGAAGCCTAATGTTTCACTGGGAACGTGAAGGAGCAAAAGACACATTAGGATGGGTGTGATATAGTCATATTGAAATAAATTGATATAGGTAGGCGGAAAGAGAGAATGATTATTGAATGCTGATTCATCTACACCCAACACGTGCAATATAAGTGACTCAATGCAAATGCCAGAGATACTGAAGACGTTACCACTGGGAACGAAAAGAAATAATTGATAAAATTACAGGAACAATTTTGGTTTGCTGTAATGCAGAGAACGTCTCAACGGAAATTAGGAAGTAATGTCGTAGATATTTGGATATTGCTTCTGATGGAATGACTTATCGTCACATGATGTACTTCCTAATGCCGCCATACTTGAAGATGCCTACGAAGGTTATGTATTTTGCAATATAAATAAGTTTTAAATTCTGACATATGTTTATGCATTGTCTAGAATAAAGTCGTTACTGTTGTAATACTGTCAGTACAATTCACTAGGTAGAAAAGAGCTACCTATTTTCTTTCAGTTACGATTTAGGAAAAAGAATGAAGTCGAGAATATTATTTATCCCACTGAGGCGGATCGCGACAGAATAAAGAAACGTCGATTTAAAAATACATTTTAGATGGACTAGAAGACATTTGACTGCATCACCGATTAGGAGGTGTCATTTGATTCTTTTGATTTCAACAGACTCATTCAAATGCATACATTGAGTTTAATGCATTTGTAAACTTCAGACTTCGAGATGCATCAAAACAGTATGTCTTCATGAAACTGCATGATTCACTCTGATGCACAACTGCAATGTACAGTGTATCGGTTTCACATATCTGAAAGCCAGACTTTTGAAAAACTAGAAATTAGTTTGAAAATCTGTTCATTTTTCTCTTCTTTAAGATCATTTGGCTAGAAGTTAAATAAGCAGTCATCAAGCGTTTGCTTACAACTAATTAACTCCAAAGTCCAGTAATACGGGTATCATTGTTCGCCAAATACACAGGCTTAACTTTCCAAAGAAAATTATCCTAATTCAAGGCATATAAGCAGTTTAAAAGGTAAGTGAATTATTGTAGACTCAACAAATATTTCAGTCTATTTTGTTGATAATCGTCTTTCATCTACTTTTAAGTCCCCTTATAAATTTGCTTCCAAATGTTATCAGTCTGGTCAAAATCTGCTTGGCATAGGGATCATTTTATAAATGTTGAAGTGATTACCCAAGGTCATCCATGATGTTAAACATATAATATACTAAAACCGTACAAGATGGAGTTATCCAATGTGAGGACCGCAACATAATACACGCAAAATATTTAATTAACACGTTCAAGCATTATTATACTGGATTTACTGCCAAGAATCTGCTTAAGTGTTATATGGTACAGCGCGCACAGTGTCATGGAATAGCATTCAGCAACTGAGTAACCTACTATTTTAGATGAACTGATGAGAGGATGAAAGTGGTGCTGTCACAGTTTTCACGGAATTTGTAAGTACAGGTTGGGGATTATTGTGTTAATCAAGAGGCGGAAATCCCCAGGATGAATGACAAATCGCATTCTTACCTTCTACCTTTCCTTTCAAGCAATACCTTCGATTTTTGGACAATTATGACTTATTTTTGGCAGATGATTTTAAAGCAATTTAACAGTATATAAGAATTTTCGTTCACATATTATATGATCATCATTTATGAACTCTGAATGAATATTTCAGTAGTAATCTTTCTTGCAACGTACACTATATTCATGACTGATTGACCTTCATTAATTCATAGTGCTGACTACGTCCAAAGAATCATTGTCACTCACATATATTACTACTGTAAAAAAAGAATGTTGTCTAGTGAAAAGACTATTCAAAATTTGTCACATGAATATATATATATATGATTTAACCTAAAAGTTATGTAGTGAGAAAGAGTTACTTACTTGTGAAGGAGAAACTAATATTTGAAAGTAGAATGGAAATGAAGTAATATGCTCCTGTTCTCCAGGTATCTGCTTTTGGGATTAACCACACAGAGAACTTGAGAACCATTTCTCGCTTTAGGAGATCACGGCGTAGCCACTGAAGCTGCTCGCAAGGTTTTAGTGATATCTTTCTATAGTATCTATTTTTGCTATTTCCGTGTGTAACTATGAAGAAGTGTCTCGATTAGGCTATACTACATAATAGTTATTCGAGTGTGAAGTTTAATAACGTTTGAAAATTGGCTCACATATATGATTATTTCCTACATACATCACATGATATCAGAGTAAGCAGATCGATACAACGATAAGTATGAATGGAAATTATACAAGCCTACATTCCTACTCACCGTTCTTAATCTCTATCCAAAGAGTAGATGACAGTATTGTGGAAACTGACAATTTCTATCTCTGTATTGTATAAATACTTACTGTTGTTTGTCAATATATTTATTGTATGATTTGAATATAATTCCGCCAAATACAAATTCCTAAATTCATCCCTCTCTGTGTTTCGGTTGAATTCCTGTAATTCGGTCATGGCGAAATATAAAAACCACTATTACAAATAATTATCACATTTTGGCATCGCTTTGGAATCAAATAATCTTGGAAAGTTTCCTATGAATGGTTCGCTGCGGGAAATCTCTGATTATCTTGAATGTTTCAACGCATGGTGCATGTCGAAGAATGTTCGCGATGACAAAATTCCAGCTCATTTTGTTACTGCTATTGGACTAGATGCGTACAGCCTAGTGAAAACTCTGTTATTTCCACATAAACCAACTTCTCTGTCTTATGATAAACTCCGTGAACTTCTAACAAATCACTTCCACATAACAACTTTCGAAACTTGAGAGAGGGCTCAGTTCAACAAACTTGTCCTTGCTTCCAACCAGAAGAAAAGAGACCTTATTGTTCAACTTCAGATACAATCTCCAAAGTGCAATTCTGGAAATCAGCCGCATACTCAACTACGTGATCATCTAATTGCTGGAATCAATGTTCCTAAGTTGGAGAAAGAGTTAGTTCGAATTCCTTCCTGTACCTTTCAAACTGCCAAAGACTTATGTAATACATATGAAGATGTCAACAGTGACTACCCAGCTACCACTACGTCAGAGTCTGGTGTCATGCTGTCCAAAGTTGATAATAAAAGTGTTCATAGAAAGAAATCCAAACTGTCGTCCACATGTAACGGAATGCAAAGAGAAAGCAAAAACAATAAACCGTGTTTTTCCTGTGAAAAAAATTCATCTACGAAGCACTTGCCATTTTCGGGGTGCTAAGTGCCATAAATGTGGTAAAATTGGGCACATCAAGTCTGTTTGCAAAAGTTCATATACTTATGCTACTCATGATTCCCCCGAACTGTCTGATAAAATGAAGTCAATGTCTCTTTCAACTTTTCACAATACTCAATCTCATCTAATGAGAACCTTCACTACAAGTTCAGGCAAGTCCCACTGTTTTATAATTGATACTGGGAGTACTGAATCTATAATTTCTAAGAAAGATTTACCAACGCTTTGTCAGTATGCCCAGGTAAACCCTACTACTAGTTAAATTACAGGCAAAACGGGTCATAAACTACCTCTTATTGGTGCAAATAACATTTGTTTCAAGTCAGACAGTGGCAATGTTGTGAATATCCACTTTCTTGTTAGTGAATATGGTCCATCTTTATTGAGATTGAAAGCCCTTAGATTGCTAAATGTCGAAATCTCACTTTGTACTGAGTTGCTGGATGAATCTTTGTTCAGAGAATTAGTTTTTCAATGTTCACAGAGTGTATGTGGGATGAAGATTCAGCCCATCCATCTTGAAATAGAGAGTGATCCTATCTTCCTAAAGCGCCGATTAATTCCATGTGGTTTGCGAGATGCAGTTAAGAAAGAGTTAGACAAGTTGATTGAGCAGGACATGCTTATGCCAGTTGAATCTTTGAATTGGACTACTCTCATCGTGGCGCCACTAAAGGCTGACGGGAAAACACCGAGAATTTGTGGTGACTACCGTCTTACACTCAATAGTCGTCTACTACAGCAAAGTTGCACTACGCTAGAAAGAGAAGACATTCTCTACAAGCTACATGGCTCAAAATACTTTTCCAAAATAGATCTAAAAGATGCTCATTTGCAAATTCCTCTTGACGAAGCGTCTAGTGCATTAACAACCATTATTAATCCATTTGGATTGTTCAAGTATAAGTTCTTACCTTTTCTTTTAAAGGTTTCTCCAGCAATTTTTCAAAAAGTAATCAATCAGATGATAGACGGATTAGATGGTGTTGAGTCTTACCAAGATGACATTATAGTTCATGGTTCGAACATCGAATTCCGTAATGAACGTCTTTTATTACTGTTCAGGCGTTTCTGTGAGAAAAATGTTCTTGTTAATCCATCTAAATTTCATTTTACTTTGTCGTCCCTATCATGCTTGGGAAACACAGTAGACTCTGAGGGTTTCAGACCTGATGCTAGTCGTTTGGCACCTCTAATTCAAGCACTGTCACCTTATAATATGTCATCGTTGAGATCATGGATTGGTACTCTTCAGTTTTACTCCAGATTCATTCCCAATTTCACTTAACTGTTATCTCCACTTTTGATATTGTCTCCAGTAAACAATTAAAGTGGGAACAACAAAATGAAGATATCTTGCGAAAAACTTTGGAGTATCTTAATAAACAAGCTTTCTTAAGACCTTTTTCATCGGAAGATAAGTCCGTTCTCACTACAGATGCTACTCCTACGGGTATAGCTGTAGTACTTGAGCGAAATGGACAACCTGTTATTTGTATTTCAAGACGTCTAAGTAAGAGTGAACAAGGGTACTCACAAACCCAGAAAGAGGCTCTAGCACTTGTATGGGCAATAAGACGCTTGCACAAGTATCTCTTTGGTACTAAGTTTCACATAGTTGCTGATTATCAGGCTTTGAAATTCATTTACAATCCTGAAAAATCTTTGAATAGGTCATCTGCTGCTATGGTTCAGAGATGGAGTTTAGAACTAAGTGCATATGATTACACTATTGAACACAGATCGGCTAAGGATATACCTCATGCAGACTTCTTATCTCGTTATTCATTATTTGAAAATTCTGCTAATAACAATGATTGTTTGTTAGTCCAGCCGTTACTTGTGGATACAGTTCGACTTATAAATGATACTCGTAAATATTACGGATGCATTATAAATGCAACAAAAAGAGGTTGGAATATTCAGTGTAAGCGAAGATTTCCGGACTTTTTTAAGCGAAGAGGTGAGATTTCATTCCATCCTGAAAGATTTCTATGTCTGAATGACAGAATTATTATTCCTCCGACATTAAGCTCTGCGATTTTGGATGATCTTCATCCTGCTCATCTGGGAGCTGATAATATGAAATCATTAGCACGCCTAACATCCTGGTGGCCGGAAAATGATGCTGACATTAACAAAAGATCGAAGAGCTGTTCCAGCTGTTTGCATAAAATGTCCTATGGGAAGTCGTCGTGGAAACCGTGACCTACGTCTTGTGAGGTTTGGCAGCGTATTCATGCAGATTACTGTGGTCCATTCTTAAATTCATACTATGCTTTAATTATTGTGGATTCTTATTCTAGATGGCCAAAAGTCATAATTACAGACACTCCTAATGCAAAATTCACTCACAGAGCGTTGAGAAAGATTTTTAGTCGAGAAGGAATTCCAGATGTCTTAGTTACTGATAGTGGTACTCATTTCACTGAGAAGAACTTCAATGAATGGCTTAAACATATAGGTTGTCATCATCTGTACACAGCACCACGTCATCCTCAGTCCCATGGATTGGCAGAAAATTTTGTACGAACATTAAAGAGTGCCATAGCATCAATGAGTCCTAAGAATTTTGATGAGCTAGAGCGATGTGTAGATAACTTCCTACCTCAATATCGCGTTGTGGAGCATACAATTACCCATGAAAATCCTGCTTAACTGTTCAAATCTCGAATTCCCAGAAAGCACTTAATGTCCACGACTTCTGATGTACATTATTACAGCGGGAATGACTATAGACCTTCTGTTGGAATCATACTACAAAAAATGGGAAATCGAGTGGTGAAAATATTAGACATCGAAGATCATTCAATTCACAACAGACATCTGGATCAAGTGAAAATAAATGAAGTAGGTCGTTCCGATTATAATTTTAATGATTCCGCTACTAATCCTGATTTGGTAGATAATTCAGAAATAAGTCTGATGCAAATAATATCACAGAATCAGTTAGATGATCGTGGAGACTTGCAAGAGAACCGAGACATCATTATAAATACGCAAGGAGACATTCGACATGTGGCGAATGTGGCGATTGACAACTTCCATCTCTGTATTGTTTAAATACTTACTGTTGTTTGTCAATATATTTATTGTATGATTTGAATATAATTCCGCCAAATACAAATTCCTAAATTCATCCCTCTCTGTGTTTCGGTTGAATTCCTGTAATTCGGTCATGGCGAAATATAAAAACCACTATTACAAATAATTATCACATTTTGGCATCGCTTTGGAATCAAATAATCTTGGAAAGTTTCCTATGAATGGTTCGCTGCGGGAAATCTCTGATTATCTTGAATGTTTCAACGCATGGTGCATGTCGAAGAATGTTCGCGATGACAAAATTCCAGCTCATTTTGTTACTGCTATTGGACTAGATGCGTACAGCCTAGTGAAAACTCTGTTATTTCCACATAAACCAACTTCTCTGTCTTATGATAAACTCCGTGAACTTCTAACAAATCACTTCCACATAACAACTTTCGAAACTTGAGAGAGGGCTCAGTTCAACAAACTTGTCCTTGCTTCCAACCAGAAGAAAAGAGACCTTATTGTTCAACTTCAGATACAATCTCCAAAGTGCAATTCTGGAAATCAGCCGCATACTCAACTACGTGATCACCTAATTGCTGGAATCAATGTTCCTTAGTTGGAGAAAGAGTTGGTTCAAATTTATTACTTGTACGACATTTCTTAAAATGACAAGAATCACATATATGATGAGATTTACATATTTTGAAATGAAGCGCCTGTCTGAGTGACCTCAAAGTGACAGAGCAAATAACACATCTGTTATATCGATGCGTGGATTCGAGATCTCAACAGCTTGTGCAGTACAAACTGGATGATTCATGAATTTACTGATCAGTCTGCCGTTAATTTTCTCAGACACTTACTTTTACATTCTTGATCTGGTGTGTATGATAACAGAATATTTAACAGAATGATAAACTGCGCAATATGTATAAGTGGAACTGAAATTAACATCAGAATAGATAGGAAATTAGTGAATGACGAAAAATCATTCATTCAAAAACTCAAACTTATGGACAAGTTTCAAAAGTCTTTAGAACCTATTAACGGTGAGAACAGGAGACCTAGCTCTTCTATTGCGGAACATATTATAGAGATAGGATATAAAATTGACGTTAACAGATCTTTTAAACCTATCGATAAAACGTGTTTGGTGGAGGGCGTATCCTAAAGTTTGTGGAAGCCCTAGCAATTAGAAAGTTTAAACCACCTTTATGCGTTCAAAAACAATTCGTCATCACATTAAACCTTCCTTGGTGAATTTTGTTTTGATACCATAACAAATGTACTATTAACTCTGCTATTTGGTTTAGTGGTCTTCATTGTTATTTTGACCTTGAATATGTCCTTTTAACTTGACCTAAGTAGTCTATTTTCTCACCTCTTACCTCTTTATTAATTTCATATATATTCCTATGACAAGTCCGTGTGTGGCGGATCAGATTGTTCGAAATGTGTACGCAAATACATTACACGATTCAGACATACAAATTACGTCTTCTTATTGCTTTATCTAAAAGTCATCCATTATTTTTTAACTGCTTACAACGCTGCAAGTAGTATGAAACAATATCAGTAAAACGTTTGAGCATTGTGGATTCTTTCAATAGTCTACACACAATGTTAAGTTTTGTTATTGGTAATATTTCGAGCAAAATTACTGCCCGTGTTCACACCACTGTTGGATTTGTTTTGTTCACACATTTATGATTTGTATTCATATATAGAGTTCATTATTTTTATTTTGCTTATTCATGTTTTTGTATTCAGAATTATATACCAAGTTGTTGATAGTTGTACTGAGTCACCCTTGTTACTTGTATCCGGTATGACTTTAGTGAATATCGACTCAGTTATAAGTCTTTCTTTCCATTTGTTCATGTTAGTTTATAGAATACACATTATTCCAGTGGATATTGTGGTTTTTCTCCCATGCATGTGCAGCTATCGATGAATTTTTTTAAGATTCTTCTAAGCCTGTGTTCCTGTTGGTTGACCTTTGGTTAGGCGTTTATGTTCATTCACTCTTGTTTTGAGTGATCTGGACGTTTGTCCTACATATTTAGTCGGACAGTCAGCACAAGATATTTTGTAATTCAAATTGTTTTTATCCATCATTTTTATGGAATCTTTCAGTTGATTTATTTCATTTTTGATTAGATTCGTCGGTTAAAACATTGTCCGAATGACGACATTTTTGAGGTTTCTTAGAATTGCCTCTGATGTACTATTTTTATATAGTATTATGACGTATTTTTTCGCATTCTCCGGTTTGACCTTCATTTTTCTCTTTTATATATTATATTTTTTTAAATACTTTTGGGTAGTTGTTTTCGAGTAGCATTTTGAATAGGACGTTTATTTCTTTACACCTTTTCGTTTAAGTGAATAGGTATAGAATATGAGTGAATGTGGGAATTGTATACGTCACTGTCAAGGATAATTTTATTCCTTTGCGTTGCAGGGGGAACACAGAGCATCAACTTTGAAGTTTTGAAAGCAGGCTGTTTACATTTACGGGATGGGGTTGCTATCTTCATGTCCACCCTTCCTTCTTCAACAGCCTTAATACTGGCTTAGCGATATGCGCCGGCTGGTGACTGGATTCAAGAACCCGAGTGTGGTTGGCGAGCATTCTACCACCATGACACTAACGTATATTGTCAAAGATATTCTTGGATTATTTGAACACTCGACGGTTAAACACGAATACACCACAGCGATGATATGAAGTTGAAATCGTTTCCACCTGCAAATCTGTAGTCATGATATGTGCACATCAGCTGATGGCATTAAGTTGAGTAATGTATACTTCTTTCTTGTACAAAATCTTTTCATTTCTGATCAAATTTATAGCACTAATCAATACTAGTAAGTAGCATGAACTCCAATTTAAATTCCTACTTTGTGATTCCATTAGTCTGATTTTCTACAACCATTTGAATAAACCTGCAGTAAGTGTTTCTATTGTGATTTATCGATTCAAAATATTAAAAATCATGTTGTCGATTAAAAAAACTGTTGAAAGGTTACCTTTGGCAATTTTATCATAATAAGCTGTACTATGGAATTATATACAGATTTGACACAAGAATGGATACTAAAAAAATGCTGAAATATCGTAATTATAGTTGTTAATATAATTCAGTGCCTAAGATGAGTTGAATTACAGTTATATTTTAGAGAAAATAAAATTTTGTGGATCTCCATATAAGTCTATAATGATTTCGAAGTGTTCCCGAATTTATCAAGAACTTGAACGCAGTCCGATAGTGGGATGCTATATTGAACGACTGAACCACAGCTCACAGAGTCACGATCTAACAGTACGAAATTTATCTGAGACAAATAAAGTTGGAACGATCATTTTCTCCTTCATAACCAAAGATCGGAATACTTGTACCAACAACACCTAATACTTTTAAATAAAAGAGAGGACAATCAGTTGTCCTGATCAAGAGCAGGTTATCATCATAAATACAATAACTTCAAATCTTCATTGTCACCCGTATAATATCATCACGACAATATGAAATAACCAGAGTTCTGGAGTGAATAATGCAGAGAGATACAGAAACAAACACTCGACGTGGTGAGCTCCCATCTCTCAGATCGCTTCTCTGATATTGAGCGTAATTAGAAATATCTGCATCTTCATACGAAAATCTTAATTTAGTAAGTACAGAGATAAACAATTTCATGTTCCTTTGAATCATTCTGAGGCCTTCATCTGGTGTACGTGTGCCACGTCCATTCATTATCCATCTCTTCACTATTTAGTAACTTCACGCTGTTTTTCTAAACAACAGAAGACAAAATGTTGACTTCTTTGATGCATAAAAGCAGTGAGATAGGAGCACAAAAACAAAACACTGCTGACAAACAACACTCATTTCACAAGCGGCGACATTGATATTATGCGCCAGATCATGTCTTTGTTTTTTTGAATTTATTGATACTAAATAAGGAAAAAGAGATAAATTCTCTATGTATTGTCAATATGCATGCACATAAGGACAGATTTGTTTTCACTCAAATCGTTCTAATGTTTTCAGTGATTTGAAGTGTACTTCTAAATTGGGTTTCAATCATCTCAAAATTATCTGTGCATTGATTGTTTCTGCAGTAGAAATGAAGTCGTACTCAGTGTTTTTCATATATGAATAAATATTGTGATATGTAAGCAACTGAATTGTATATGCATAAGTAGTATGTGTATTCAGAAGATCAACGTTTCATTCACATTAACCATATTCACACTTTAGCTTATGCTTCATCTAACTCTAGGATATAACCTGGATAATTTCTACTCAATCTTCAGATCAGCGCTCGAATTAAGATTATTTTACTTGTTTAACTATAATTTCATCACATTTGATGGCGTTTTTATCATCTTCTCAGTTATCTCGACCGATCGGTGTAACACGTTTCCACCTCATAATAAAACTCTTAGTAATTTTCTCTTATTAGTTACTTTATTATTATTATTGTTCCCTTGGGTTCCTAGTGGAACATAGGGCTTCAACTGCACGCCTCCACTTGCTTCTGTCTTGTGCTGTACTTTTCACTTGCATCTATGTTAATCCATACTGTTTCAGTTCCTCTTCACACGATCTCCTCCATGTCACCCTTGGATGCCCCACTCGTCGCTTCCCTTTCGGGTTCCACTCGAGGGCCTGACGCGCAATGTAACCCAATGGACTCCTCAGGGAGTGTCCAATCCATCTCCACTTTCTCCTGCATATTTGTTGAGCGATTGGTTCCTGTTTTGTTTGTTCCTATAGCTTCTTAATTGTGATTCTTTCCGGCCATCTAATCTTCAGTACAGAGCGAAGACAGTTGTTGATAAAGGTCTGCAACCTGTTGGAAATGTTCCTCGTGACCCGCCAAGTTTCTGATCCGTATAGCAAAACTGACTTGACGTTTGTATTGAAAATCCGAATTTTGTTGTTGATGCTGAGTGACGAAGATTTCCAGATTGGTTTCAGGTTGATAAATGTGTTTCTCGCCTTTCGGATTCTCGATTTGACATCCTCGTCCGTTCCTCTCCCTCCTGTAGTTGATACAATGCTCGCTAGATAAGTGAATGAAGTAACCTCTTTCAAATCCCTCCCGTTGATGGTGATTGGCGCTGGATGTTGCTGCTGCTGTTGTTGTTGGTTGTTTATTTTCATAACCTCCGTCTTGTCTATGTTTACCTGGAGTCCTGTCTTCACCGGCTGCTTCTTCGACCAGTTTGTCGGTTTTCGCTTGTAAGTCTTCGATTTTGTGTGACATCAAACATAAATCATCCACGCGCGAAATCCAAGTCTTCTAGGTTTTTCACGTCGGTCCAGGATATCCCTGTCTTCTCGTTTCCCACTGTCTGACGCTTAATCCAGTCCACCACAATTAGGAATATCATTGGTGGTAATAAGCACCCTTGTCTGACTCCTGTGTTTGCTCCAAACGCTTCGCTGAGTTTTCCCTTGCGGATCACTTGACATGTGCCGTTGTCGTACAGTTGTTGAATAAGGTTGATGAATATTTGGGGTACGCCGTAGTACTCGAGTAGTTTCCAAATTACTTCGCGGTCAACGCTGTCGAAGGCCTTCTCAAAGTCTATGAAGTTGAGGTAGAGATTTGATTGCCATTCCATGCTTTGTTCGATGATAATGCGTAGAGTTGCAATTTGGTCAGAACATTATTTGCCTTTCCTGAATCCAGCTTGTTCTGGTCGGTGTTCTGTATCCAGTGCCTCCTTGATTCTCTCCAGGATGATGCGACTCAGGATTTTACTTGGCGTCGATAGGAGCATGATTCCTCGCCAGTACTTGCAGAGTCTTAAGTCGCCCTTCTATAGTAGTTTCACCATGTAACCTTTCCTCCAGTCAGTAGGCACCTTTTCCTATTTCCAGATCTTTTGCAATAATGGAGTCAGCATATCTGCTGTCGTTTCTGGGTCCGCTTTCAGTGCTTCAGGAGGTATTCCATCTGGTCTAGCTGCTTTTTCAGCTTCCAGAAGCTTGATTGCATTCAAGACTTCAGCTTTCGTTGCAAGATCAGTGTCAACTTGCAGTTGTGTACGTGCTGTTGTTGGTATTTCTGGACGGGTTGTAGGTGGTGGTCGGTTCAAGATACTTTTGAAGTGGTCCGCCCAACATTTAATCTGTCTTTCTTCTTTGGTAATTGGGTTCCCTTGGCTGTCTTTTACAGGTTTCACTTGTGTTGATCTCTTCCCGGATAGAGACTTGGTTATCTGATATAGTGTCCTCAGGTCCCTTTTGCCTGCTGCCTTCTCAGCTTCACTAGTCAGGTTGTCACAGAATTGCCTTTTATCCTTCCTCGCACTCTTCTTCACTTCTTTGTCCAGTGCTATGTAAGTTAAGCTCAGCGTCTCTTTCTCTTGTCCATCTTTGCATTGAATCATTTTTTCTTTCACCATTCTCCCCTCCTCCATTAGCTTCGAAGTGTCTGTTGAGAGCCATTCCTTGTCTTGTTTCTTCTTTCTTCCTAAAACCGTTGAACACGTTTCGTTGAAAATTACCTTCACAGAGTTCCAGTGGTCTTCCACGGATGATTCCTCAGTGGTGCCAGGTAGTTTTCTTGCTTTGCTCTGACAGTTGCAGTGAAAATGTCCTGTGTGATTGTGTCCTTCAGTTTTTGAGTGTTGAACTTGCATTGTGGCCTATCCCCAGGTATCCTCGAGGCTTTCAGCTTCACCTTGAAAGTCCCTTGTACTAGATAGTGGTCTGAACCCAAATCTGCTCCTTTCCTCGATCTTGTGTCCAGTAGGCTCCGTCTCCACTTCCTTGAGATCGAAATGAAGTCTATCTGATTTTTGGTGTTTCCATCTGTTGAAATCAATGTCGCCTTGTGTATATCCCTGTGTTTGAAGACACTGCCAACAATCACCAAATCATTGAAGGCGCAGAAGTCTGAGAAGAGTTCACCATTGTCGTTCATTTCACCGAGGGCCTCACGACCCATGGTGAGTTCTCTTCCTGTATTGTCTCCTCCCAGTTTCGCATTCATGTCTCCAATCAGGATTTTGATATCGCTCTTTGGGACATTGTCCATTACTGTTTGTAGTTGACTGTAGAAATCCTCCTTCTTCTCTTGTTCTGAGACGTTTGTAGGCGCAGCCTTTCTAGTTTCGTACATTGTACGAATGTTCCACGTCCCCATCCTTATTTTTGCTTTCATCGAAATAAGGCACATCGGCTGACTGGCTTTCCGAAGATTTTCACCAGCCTGCGTCATTTCACTTCCCCGATTCCAGCGAAAAATAAGGTTATTGTTTGCATTTTTAGAATTTTTAATATATTTGTGCGTTGAAGTTTTTGTAGTAATTTAGTTAGGTTTTGGTGGTGGAGTTGCTAGCACCACGCCCCAACCCTCCCTCTTTATCCGGGCTTGGGACCGGCTAGAATACTAGTGACCTAGTAATCTAGGCGAGGTTATTAGTTACTTTAATTTTGAGAATTCCGTGTTTAACAAATTCGTCGCATTAAGAATTCAAGACTTCACTCACAGGCTAATGTCGCTTGCAGTAACGAAATTTCCACTCGTTGATTCAATAACAACCTTTGAATTGTTTTATAATCCTATAATTTTAATAAAATAGTTATTCACGAAACCGCTGCTAGTTGAGTAACTCTCTTGTTTCCTAGCCGGTTTCAAGCTCGGGTTAAGAGGGAGGTTTGGGCGTGTGGTTAGCAATCCCACACCACTAAATCTTTCAAACCGCTAGATAATCTTCAACACAGAAAATATATCAAAAATTTAAAAACTTCAAGTAAAAATCCTATTTTTCGCTCGAATCCGAGAGTCAAAGTGACTTGCTTTGGTGTAAGCCTTCAGGAAGCCAGTCAGCCAATTCGTCTCCTCTTTTAGTTTGTTTCCAAGTAACTTGTGACTGTTCAGAGATGCTTGCGTCGCTACACTGGTATTTGTCATTGACAAGTCTCGAATAACATATACATGTGAAAGAAAAGATATTTCATTTTACTCAATTTACTATTCAGTGGAATAATATACTTTTCCTCAGGTGAAATCTCTTCACAACTATTAACTCCAAGTAATACACAACCTCCAGATATACAGACGGATACATCGAAACAAATTGCAATGCCAGTATATGGTAGTTCTTTCACATCTCTTCATCATCACATTTAAATTTGTGGACAAATGTAAAGTACTTATTACTAATAAGCAGCATGGTTTATTTATCATTCCAGATTTAGAAATCCACGTCAGTTCGTTGACAATTCTCAAATAAATCTGAAATCTTTGAGTGACACTATGTTCATGATATTCCACGTAAACGGAGATTTTCTAGTTCAGCAGAACCATCAGTGACGTTCATTAAGCATTGTTTGAAATTGAAAACTAATCTGTTAGCCACAAGTCATTTTACGAAGATAATAACAGATACACTCTCAATTCTCTTGATAATTATTTATCCCGAAAACCTCAGCTTAGTATATGGAGGCAACTCACTTCTACATATGTTACCTACAACCGATAAACAAGCTGAGAACTTATTCGTTGCACACTTTAAACAATGCTTGAATTCGGACAAACATACGCAACGTGAAAATGAATGAAGCGCTAAAAAAATTAGCATCCTGAAGCAGTCGATACATTACATTGAAATTGATAAAAAGGCATTCAGTGTATAACATGTGCAAGAAGTTAAATTTTCGTCATGTAAAATGAAAATATGTAACTTAGGCAGATTACACTTCTTTCGAAAACTAAATAAAGCACGTTTCTTTTGCTTTTTCAGATATGTTCGACGTTCGCCGTCAGTTCATAAGAAATTTTTGGTATCTCTCATTAGAAGTCTCTATTGATTTGACAGTGTTCCTGAATTTATCAAGAACTTGAACGCAGTCCGATTGTGGGATGCTATATTGAACGACTGAACCACAGCTCAGAGAGTCACGATCTAACAGTACGAAATTTATCTGAGACAAATAAAGTTGGAACGATCATTTTCTCCTTCATAACCAAAGATCGGAATACTTGTACCAACAACACCTAATACTTTTAAATAAAAGAGAGGACAATCAGTTGTCCTGATCAAGAGCAGGTTATCATCATAAATACAATAACTTCAAATCTTCATTGTCACCCGTATAATATCATCACGACAATATGAAATAACCAGAGTTCTGGAGTGAATAATGCAGAGAGATACAGAAACGAACACTCGACGTGGTGAGCTCCCATCTCTCAGATCGCTTCTCTGATATTGAGCGTAATTAGAAATATCTGCATCTTCATACGAAAATCTTAATTTAGTAAGTACAGAGATAAACAATTTCATGTTCCTTTGAATCATTCTGAGGCCTTGATCTGGTGTACGTGTGCCACGTCCATTCATTATCCATCTCTTCACTATTTAGTATCTTCACGCTGCTTTTGTAAACAACAAACGACAAAATGTTGACTTCTTTGATACATAAAATTGGTGAGATAAGAGCATAAAAACAAAACACTGTTGACAACAACACTCATTTCACAAGCGGCAACATTGATATTATGCGCCGGATCATGTCTTTGTTTTTTTGAATTTATTGATACTAAATAAGGAAAAAGAGATAAATTCTGTATGTATTGTCAAAATGCATGCACATAAGGACAGATTTGTTTTCACTCAAATCGTTCTAATGTTTTCAGTGATTTGAAGTGTACTTCTAAATTGGGTTTCAATCATCTCAAAATTATCTGTGCATTGATTGTTTCTGCAGTAGAAATGAAGTCGTACTCAGTGTTTTTCATATATGAATAAATATTGTGACATGTAGGCAACTGAATTGTATATGCCTATATAGTATGTTTATTCGGAAAATCCATTTTGTATTCACGTTAACAATATTCACACTTTAGCTTATGCTTCATGCATCTCTAGGATTTAACCTGGTTAATTTCTACTCAATCTTCATATCAGTGCTCGAGTTAGGATTATTTGATTTTTTAAACTATAATTTCATCACATTTGGTGGCGTTTCTTCTCATCTTCTCAGGTAGCTCGACCGATTAGTGTAACACCTTTCACCCTCATAATCAAACTCTTAGTAATTTTCTCTTATTAGTTACTTTTATTTTGAGAATTCCGTGTTTAACAAATTCGTCGCATTAAGAATTCAAGACTTCACTCACAGGCTAATGTCGCTTGCAGTAACGAAATTTCCACTCGTTGATTCAATAACAACCTTTGAATTGTTTTATAATCCTATAATTTTAATAAAATAGTTATTCACGAAACCGCTGCTAGTTGAGTAACTCTCTTGTTTCCTAGCCGGTTTCAAGCTCGGGTTAAGAGGGAGGTTTGGGCGTGTGGTTAGCAATCCCACACCACTAAATCTTTCAAACCGCTAGATAATCTTCAACACAGAAAATATATCAAAAATTTAAAAACTTCAAGTAAAAATCCTATTTTTCGCTCGAATCCGAGAGTCAAAGTGACTTGCTTTGGTGTAAGCCTTCAGGAAGCCAGTCAGCCAATTCGTCTCCTCTTGATGAAAGCTGGCGTACGAATGTGTATGTGGAATGTCCGTACAAAGTATGAGAGTGGGAAGGCTGCCCAGGTAGCCAACGAAATGCGGAATTATAGTACAGAAGTGTTGAGAATCTGCGAAAGCAGATTGAATGCATGTGGATCCACAACATTGTCAACAAGAGAGTCAATAATCTACTTCGATCACTCAGAAGACAACCACGAACACACTACAGGGAGTGGCTATAATGATGTCATCAGTAGCAACCGAAGCCATAATGCGAAGGGAACAAATGTTATCCAGAATCATGTCAGCAAGCGTCTTCTTTGTCCCACCTCTTGAGTAGTTAGGTAATCTCTATCGTCTTTCACTGACTTCATTCGCATAGGTATAGCTGTTAGGACGCTCGCCAACCATGCATATGGTCCGGGTTTCGATCCCCGGCCGGAGCACTCCTTTACCTCACTAAGCCAGTAATAAGACTGGTAAAGGGGAAAGCTCGGACGTGAGGTTATCAACCCCATCCTGTAAAAAATAAACACACAGAAACTTCAGTCCCCTGGCTTGAAGCCCTATGTTCAACTGGAAACGTGAAGGAAAAAAAATCTTATATATATATATAGACCTTCAGTATTTTTCTGTGCCGATCGACGTTACCTGTATTCACCGACTAAGGGAAGGCCAAGAAGTCCGTGCAGAGTTTTCCGTTCTCATTCATTCTACAGGGTGACTCTCGACTGGTGATGATTTCTCCTGTGTTTTCTATTCTCAGTTTGGCGTTCATGTCACCTGTCATGATTTTGGATGTTGCCATTTCAGGTCTCGTCCGTCAATATTTCCATTCGTCAGCAGTTACACCCTTTCATATCTTGTACTTCTTTGTTTTTAAATGCATAACACTGGGCTGTTTTCAATCTTCCACCTTCTCAGATGAATTGTTATGTAATTAAGCTGGAAGAGAGACACAATGCAGAGCATGACAATTACACAAAATATGGGAGGTTCTGGTAAATTCCGAGGCTACGACTGACAGAATTCCTGCAGACATCATGGTTTCACCATCACATTTTATATGCAATTATTTGACTGGTCGTTTTATTTCACTAAGGCAGTTATAAAAAGAAATGAATTTTATTACATGTATATGAACCCAAGCTATAATGGTTAAATGTATAAAAATATAATTCCTTTTTTAGAAACCCTATAAATACTGATAATTAACATTTGAAAATTTGTGTTCTACTACATTTAAACTGAAACTGGTGAGAATGAATTTTGAACAATATACATATATACATATTGATGAACTGAATAAAAGTGCCGGTTGTAAGATTTCCTTAAGGAAAGAATTGTAATTAAAACTTAAGGATTCTTGCTCATCACATCAACAGAGTTTAAGGTGTTATTAAATGTATCCCAAGGCAATATAATATTTGGCCACCATTTAAGACTGTTCACCATCACAATGCACTGTCAATTGTTGAAGACAATAGTCAGGAAGGTTTGAACCTAGGTTTCTTGCTAGTTTGCACTAGTTAGAAAGGCGTAGCTGGAGGAACCCATGTCGCTTACTAAATCCAAAATTGTGTCATGAAGCACTGCGGTCAAAGAGGTCACCACTGAATTAATCGTGCTCTTAATTTATCTCCTGTAGCTCGGTGATTACATTTCTCACTGCATATACTGGTGAAACAGTTTAAATTTTAAGACTGACATAAGTTCTTTCATGGTTACAGATGCTTCTTGCTAGCGAGTGCTGACAATATCTCGGTACAGACGATTGCCTGCAATCATCCAACATCAACAATTCACAGTGCACCATGATATGAAAATACCGAATGTTGTGGCCACATTGCAAACCTGTCTCAGAATTCAGTCTAAACCAAAGAATGAAATAGACACATGAGACTAGTTTTTATTGAGGATATCAAGAGATATTTATCCATTATGTATATTATTATTCATTATTATTAGCAGAGAAACAGAGTTTTCCGATTGGTTGTTTTCTCGGTGAAAGTTATTCTGTCAACTCTTTGTGGCCATTTCTTTGACGGTCAAACTATATATCTGCGAATCATATCTGCCCATGGAAAGTTTGCTGTGATTACTTGTTGATTTCGTCTTTGTTCTTGTTCTTTTCTCATGACCAAGATATGAAAAGTAAACTGCTGTCGAACAATTTCGGCCAACAGACAGCTGTCACCACAATGTCATTTAGACAATCGAATCCGGGTTCTTCCATTGTTACACTAGTGAACTCATATAGGAAACTAACAAGAATCTAAGGTGAACATCTTCTTGAGACCAGTACACGCTGATTACGGCGAAGTTGCACTGAACAAGAACCTGAGGATACTCTTTGGGAAGTCAGTGGCCTGAAACGAGTTGCTAAAGTAAATTCATAGTACGCTTATTTGTGGATCCAACATGATGAATCATCTAGATAAATGACAACCATTCATTAAGAATAAGTTGTCGTCTATTGACTTAACAGTAAGTTCTGCTATATTTCAAAAAACAACATATGCTAAGACATTGAAACTCGCAAAGACAACATTACCGCCTATCTCCTAAATACCGAATCGCATGATTGACATATTATGCAGTTGCTTAGACTTTTCCATGATGGAAACTGATGTGGTTAATCCATCCGAATGTCATCTCAATTTATCGCCTGTAGCATGCTTAGAGTATGTTGTAGACTGCGGAGGATTATGTGCCGAAGCTAGTCGTCTGGTCCCTCAAATTCTATTGACTTCACAGACTAGTATTTCACCTCTGAGTACATGGAGTGGCAGTGTTATATAAAACACCAGATTTATCCACCATTGTATTGAGCTATTATCCTCAGTTTGACACTACCTCCAGTCAACAGTTTGTATGAAAACAATGTCATCATAATACATTTTGAAAACTCTTAATTTTCTATGAAGTTAAGCTCTCCAGAAAACCTTATTTATCAACAGAGAAGTCTTCTCTAATACAAATACTTCTGCAGTGGGTATGGCCACAATATTTTGGCAGAATGAAAAGCCTGTTGTTTGCATTTCCAGGCGCTGAAGTGCGAATGAACACGATAAATCAAAGATACACACCGGAAAAAGGATGCACTCACCACTTCGTATTCCGTAATCAGTTTCCTATATTTCCACTTGTGTGGCAGTAATATAAGTGAAAATAAAATTGTTTATTTCCACACGTTCATTGTTTACGCATATAAATTGTTGTTTTTTTTCAACTTAAATGATGTAAATACACAGCATATCTTGAGATAATAAAATGAATTCTCTTTCAGTGTATTTTGTTATCTATGAAATTACTAGACATCCATAAGTGATTGAGAAATAAATAACAATAATCATAACAAGATTATGAATGATCACGCCATAAAGTGATGTCTGTTGTGGGCCAAATCACTTTGGAAATGTGTGTTTCGTGTTTACCCTGTACATAGTTTGTGTTCACATCTCCTTCCATTTTCATTTCCAGGAATCCTATTCTTTTCCTATCTGCATACAACAGAAAAATTATTGATCGGAATACTATCTGAACATAGGAGTTTATTTTCAGGGAAGGAGAGTAAGCTGACATTGATATTAGAGAACTTTAACAAAGACCATCCTAAAGTAAATTATGCTAAAGAAACAGAAGTGAATGAGTTTTTTCTGGTTTTCGAATGTCCAAGTGACAGCGCGAGAGCTGGAACAAAATGTAGAAGCTTAAATCATAAATTTATGTCTCCTATGCAATGTACTCGCTTTATGACTTTTATTTTGATGAATTCTGTTTAGATGATTACTGCACCGTGCTAGAGTTAATTTTTTCTGAGAAAATATACGAGACGAATATGGCTATCTTCGTGACTGACTATTCAGAAACTCATATGCGATCAAATTTAATAAAATAAACACTATATTTTGTAAGCACAAAATTCAGTTGGCCTAAATGTATGTTCCTGAGACTGTGGTTCGCAGAAGTAATCGGTGGTGTAGTTGGATTATAGTTTTTCAAAAGAAATGAATGCGTCTATTCTATTTCTATTCCTGATAAGCCATTCATTCAGATTCGAGATTCAAGTAAACTGATGCCTTATTCATTTGCAGAGGATACGAACCACAAAATCGCACTCCTCGTAAGCTGGTTCCCATTTACTTTATTTTCCAAATCATGTTTTCTCTTGTAAACCGATTTGTAGAATCAACATTTTATGGAAACAGTAGATACGTTTATGAAATCATACATTTTTCAGTGTTTAATAGATGTCAATTATACGCTTCTTAGTTTACAAAATCACTGAAGATTCTATTTTATTTTCTCCATTCTAAAATTGGAAGTATTTCAAAATAGATGATAAACTAGTGAATTGCGTCAAAAGTGGGCCGAAATACAATAACAAAACACCATGTTTGGTTTATATTTGTATTTTATTTTTAAAATTATATGTATTAGAGTTGAGCCTGATGACAGCTTATTGAAAACAATATTGTTCGCTTAAATGTGTTTTTCTAAAATACAATTAGAAATAATCTTTGAAAGTATCACAACAACTCTGAAGTTGAAATGGAGACATTTTCTTTGATGGCAATGAATGATTAGACTTGTAAACAATAACAAATATCAGTATATAAGGAGACGTGGAATTAGCTAGCACATTGATCACAATGAATTTCTGCAAAGAAATACTACTTCTTTTCTGCATTTCGTGCCTAATTCATGATAGTGAATGTGGTAAGTTAAACAAATTTGTAATCACATTTCATCATTTCATGTATATCATACTGTTGGTGTTGCCTGCCCTGAAATCTCTACAACTAATTTCGACTTTGTTGGCTAGCTTCAGATTATTCCTCATACAGCTCTTACTATGCTATAATATATCCTGAAACATTCCTCTTCGTTTTCTAAGTTGTACTAGAGAGTCACTTGTGTGATGCCGCTCGGCAACCTCTTCATCACATGTCTTAACCACCTACATTTTATTCCGCATTTTTATTAGGCAATACTTTCTCTGTTAGTTCTCTGCCAGCTAGATTTCCTTATCTCTTATTCCTTCTTGCTTCTCATCTGATCTTCGGTTTTGGGTGGATACGACTGTCAGTGACACTTTGCAAACTGTTGTGAATGCTCTCAGTGAGGTGTGCACGAAATCTATGAACCGCCTAAGAGAAATGACTTGACATTGGTGATGGAAATTAGGAACTTATTCGGTGTTGATTAACGCGGTGCCCCTCACTTATTTCCGAGTAGTAAACGTCAATATTGCTTTCTCAATCATAAATTTGACATCCAAATCAATGTCGCTTACATTTGATCAAATGCTATCCGTGTTAGTAAAAGACATGAATTCCCAAAGATTTCTCTCATTTTATAAGATTGGTGTTTTGTGACTGGCTGTGTATCTCAATCATGTTTGTCTTCCTAATGTTCACCTTAATTTCTGGTTTCACTGCTTTTCCTTTCAGTTTGTTGTTTTTCACATCAACAGCCTTTAGTTTGTATGACAGCATGATATAAATCATACATTCAGACTTCAGTCCAACATATCCTCATTATCGAATGCCCCGGTGTGTCTTATGATTACCTTCACCAAATTAAGGAACATCAATCGTGATAGCAGATAAACTATCTTATCTTCGCCATGAACGCTTCATATTGATTTCAGTTGTGAATCACTAGAGACGCATCACCATCATACAGCTATTAAATGCAGTACTGCATTCTGTTATGTCGAGAGAGTTCACAAATTACTTCGCAGTAGATAACTATTTCAGAATCCACGGAAAAGAAATAAAAACATGACTTTGTACGAGACTGTATGATGTGATAATGCACACTGGTATCACTTCGATACACGAAACACTCGGTTTCGCTAAATCGACCCTGCTTCAGTATAATTCTTCTTTCCCAGAATGTAGGTATCCAAAATTTCCATTTGAACGTAAAGTAGCCTGATACCGGTACAGTTATCTCATTCATAAAAATCGTCCTCCGGTTGTTTCACACGGCAATTTTGTTTCCAATCTACAGGTGAATGAACTTGCATCAAATTCTCTTGTAGCACTGGTGTTAGCATGGCATTGGAAATAACATTATTACGTAGAAAAATTACTAATCGATTATTGCATGATTCGCTGATGTTGCTCATATTGCATCTCAATTTATCACAAATGTTTGTCTTATTTATCCGCAGTCTCAATGTGTTTTATACGTATCCAGATCATTTAAAATTTACATATAAGGCAAATTCATTCATTCTTGCATGTAAACATTTCACGCTTATGTTAATACTGTGTTTTAAATTTCATTACATAACAAAGGAAGTAAGTTTTCGATGCTGTTTTGTGTATTCAAATATTTGTGTCAGATGCAATAGCGTCCAACAGAATTCCACTATTTCCTAAATCCCCACAAATTACAATTTTTCTCAAACATTTAGATGACTAAGAAAATATATAGTCTCGAATATGGCCTGACAATGAACAGGCGGACACTCAGCCTTCATCTCTCAAAATGGTAACTTCAATTTGAATGAGATTACTGACTTGGAATTTGCGATGCCTGTTTAAATTTAGTGAATTTCGGAATATTCAGGAGCGAGTGGGCAACTGGAAATTGCTTAATTTAGAACTCAAACGTTGAATCACTTTGAACAGACGCAATCTCTGTCTGGAGAGGGTTATTTTGAAATAGCATTTGAATGAAGCTATATGTGGATGTAATTATGGTTGGTGTAGGGTCACACCCTATTGTATTCATGAGACTTTCATTATTTGATGATATTAGATGGTTGAAGGTAATCGACAGGTAGCCTTGGATCTAAGTGTCGTGCTAGTTGGCACTCACCAGTCAGCAAGGCGTATCTGCAACCTGGAAGGAACTCATGTCCCTTCTGAGATTCGAACTCGCGTTACACGGTGGTGAAGTCAAAGACGTTACCACTGATCTATTCTGACTCACCACTTACCTCCTGTAGGACTGTATTGCATACTTTGATTGAACACTAATATCTTGTGTGATTTGTCCAGTCCTGACTGATAGAATTATGTCTACGTCAAAGAAAGAACTAGACAAATCACACTAGCTATCAGTGTCCAATCAAAAACTTTCATTATTTTGTGCTACTACCTCTATAAAGCATGTTTAGTCGCAATCAAAATTGTCAAAACCTACTGATAAGTTGATTGTTTTATTTCAAATGTTCTTTAACAGCATGTAAGTCAATTATTACTTTTCTAATAAGGTCCTTATAAATTCACAATATAATACAGAATCCTATTGAAATCATAGTGTAATAACAAACAAATTTTACTAATATCAACCGTGAATCCTTTAGAAAACAATCGACCACTACCAGTTTATTTAGCATCCCAATATTTGGGATGAGAGCCAGTTTACGATAATATATATTGTGATTCAATCCTACAGTTTTGACTAATCAGTTCATGGAGTATCACCTGTGATTACGCTGAATTGATGTAGTATACTCAGTCGTCAATTACATGAAAACGGTACACATAGTGCGGTAATTCACAACTGAATTCATTTTAATCAGTAGTGAGATTTTCATTGTCAATGCAGTGTTCTGTCTGTGATTTCTCCGTATAATTTCGGTGTTATTCTAGAAATATTTTATTCTGCTGACTGCTATCTGGGTTTTCGATTTCCGTCTCGAGTTTGTTTGTGTTCCTTCAAATGGCTGTAATACTTTGTGTTTTTCTGACAAATTAAGTTTGCGTGCAACTTCGCATTCTACAAATCTTTCCTACGTTTTAAATTACAATGCTAATATCGACGACAATGTAGGCAAAGTAAATAGATAGCGATGGGTACAGAATTTTTCCAAATTGATGAAGCTTAAAACTAAAAACAATACTGCCCTCATTACACCACAACACATCAATCGAAAATGATTCCTTTTGGCTTGTGTTCAAATGTCTTTCATTTCCAGGAAATAACAATGCTTATAGGCGATTCATCAGCTGAAGCACTTCATTAGGAATATAATATCTACTGTGTATATAAACATGCATCCTGTCGTTCTTCGTAGTTTCAACTACAAATTATGTTTTGAAGAGACCCAATTTTTATTCATTTTGGACTGTTTTACATCATTTTATACCATCCTTGTCGTATTATATCGGTGGAGTACTTCGAGGAGTATTCAGCAGACGTCCTATTGTGTCTGTGTCGTTGATTGTTACAACAGTAAGGAACTTGACTGTTGGCCTAATACGCCTATTCTTCTAGTGAGCTCTCTGCTTCACCGGGCCACGCAAATATCAAATGACAATGGCTAGTATTCGAATGTAAGATAATCTTTATTTATTACGAAACAACACATCACATTTATTCGATATCTTTACTGCAATAAAGTCGGCTCACAGCTGTAGGAATGCGTTGTTTCTAATGGGTGGCAACAGCTATTCTGACTGGTTGGCGATTCGACAAAGACCAAGGTGAGACAAAAGATAATGAAATGATCACACAATAAATAGCCGTATGCTTGAGAGATGACGGATTAATATCGTAACTCCGTCACAAGATAGATCACAAGATTCGTGGAAAAGGATGATATATCGTTTTATGCTGGTTACTATCGCATTCACTATTCAGGAAGACTTTATCCTGGATATATTACACTGAGGCTACAATTTCGCATTAAACATGCTTTCTCTGTTTTTTCAACATCTGCACATCTTGAAGAATAACATACAATCGCATCATCTACATATATTTTCAGACTATTATCGTAAGTAGTCAATTATTCTGTGAATAACCGTAACTTTGGTATTTCTGGTGGGCCGGAACTAAATTTCTGGCTGTGGAATAGGGTGCACTGAGAATGTTTCTAGGTCGATGTATAAGGATAATTTAGTCCTGTTTGAAAGATATTACACATTGAAACGATGCACATAATTAACTAACTAAGGTGAACGTGTTTGGCTTATCAGAAAAGTATTTATTAGCTGTCAAAAATAATTGCAAACACCTATCCGTGAAATTGATAGAAAATGTAATGTAATGAAGCAACATGTCTGTTATTCCGAGATTGAATTTTGTGATTTGGTAGACAGATATAGGCAAAATACGTCTACCGCGTATTAGAATCACGCTATGCATATATCTCTGGGTTTCTTCTGCCTTGTCTTCCATATTCCTCTTCTTTGTTTTCCTTTCTTGTTTCACATGTTGTTCCTGAAGCATCACTCACTGAATCCATCTCTCTGTCATTCAATATTTTTGACTCGTCATCTTTATACTTCTTGTAAATCCAGTCAGCAACATCCACCATATGTTAAGCGAGATGACATTTGGTTTTATTGTATAATAACGACCAAAAATCTATGAATAAAATACTTACGAAGTTGTCGCATGACGTTACTTTCAGCAATTTATTCATGTACTTAAACTTCCTGTAAATAATTGTGAAATTCACGACATCATCAACTAAGAGCGAATAGAGCTTCGTGACAGCGTCACATTCAAGAGAGTTTTGCAGTCAGATATTTCACAAACACTTTCAAAATTGGTCTCGTCTGAGAGAATTATGAATACTGGAATCCTGTGAACGATACTGCCGCTGATATTGCAATATTATCAAACAAATATGATATTTGTTATGAACAGAAAGTAACACTTCCTGTGATTTTCTCCCTCAGTGGTATAATCACTGTTGGAATAATGTGTTCCTGTCAGATCATACCAATATTAACACATTGCATTGAGAAAGTGAATTGAATATTCAACGCAGAACTTTCATCTTAAGTGTAAGACATCAAGTTTTCACACTTCATAATCAGCACGTGTAAGACGAGGAAGAAAGTAAATGGTAATAAACGTTATTAACCACAAATTAGTGGGAGATAAGATAATTGAATGGAGAATAATGGGAATTCGTATGTCACAGGCTCAACCGCATAGCGCTCACCAGCCCTACATGTGGTCTAGGTTTCAGTTGTCAGCCGACGCACTCAAAAACCCCGCCTAGCCGATTGCAAATCCAATAAAGAGGGACGGTTGGACATATGGATAGCAGATTAGTCCCGTAAAACTGAAACGCCAGCTATGGAAACTTCAAAGCTTTGTCTTGAAGCCCCATGTTTCATCTGGAACCTAAACGAATAAATTATGCAAAACAAACAATAGTGCGATTTGATAGACCAATGAAGCATGCAACAGTGGTGCTTCTGTACCCATTGTGGCTCACACCATGACCCACAGTTATGATTGATTGACTCCATTTTTTCAGCCTGGTCACCACTAACGTATTTGTGACACTGCCATACGTCGGCTAACAAGGAAAGAAATAGCATGGCATGTGTAACACAAATGCCAGTCATTCTAATTTGTAGAACTTCCATTACAACCCACCACTACGTCTGACCACAATATACTACCTAATGTGTGAGTGCACGAGACAGAGTCACAAGAATCTAGTTTGTTAACAACTACTTTCCGACACCAAGTGCCCAGTCGTAGAGAAGGACAGGGCGAACTGCATACTCAGCAGATGAGGTCAGTTTGCAAAATTCCAAAACAGACTTTTGTATCCTAGCTGGGATTTCAATCCAATAGGTATGAAGCAACCTTCCAGATAGGTGAAGTGGTCAACACAATCAACCACTCCATCCTTAAATTCAGAGTGGGTGCAAGACACACAATATCCTATCTCATCTGACAGGAACTAATAACATATTAAACATATTGTGACTTCCTATCAATGCGTTTGGAAGAATCCGTTATCAGTATACAGTTCCTTCGTGACAAGCAAATCTTTGTGTTGTGGATGACTATTAGCCTCACATCCATCGCTACATTGACTAATTAAAATGAAAATGTTGAAGGTGGGCATTCTTGACGGGCAACGATGCTCACAGGTGGATTTTGCATGTTGAACGACATTAGTGTTGCTTTATGCAAGTTGAATTGCTCTTCTTGCTATTCTATCATCTATACCAGGAATTAACTAAGAAACTGCGCATCCTTAAAATCATTTCTGTACCCGTAGACTTTTAGCGAAACATTTGCGTTATCAGTGTTTTCTGGAGAATTCCAAGATGAACAGATTTTTTCCAAGAAAATCGTGTAATGACAAACGAATTCGGAGCCTAAAGTTTTCATAAGAGAAGATGCTTTGATTTTAACATTTTGTCAAACATTTTATGAATGCTGTGGTCGATATCTCAAATGAAACAGTTTTTCGACTGTAATTTCAAAATAGTGGTCTGAAAAATGGTGGCATTTGCATAAATCATCATTATCTCCAGTGTGCATCACCGAATGAGTGACAGTATAATTGACGACGTATTCATATCTGGCATGCATCTACTAGTTATTGACGCATATCTTCTTTAATGGATATTACAATTGTCATTGTCACAACTACGGGCGTAAATATAAATAACAGCCTATAAATATCGTTTCAGTTTATTAAACAAAATCAATATCAAAGTGATAATTTTAAAATACATTTCATCTGTTATAATTAGATTGTGAGTCCATTTATCATATAATAATATTTTCACATATAATTCTCACAAATGTTTGATGTGCATAATTCGTCTTCTTCTGCATTATACTCGGATAGTTTAAATTTTTCCCCATGAATATGAGATTTAGTTGAATTTTCGTATTATGAATACATTTCTCCCCTTGAAAATAGTTGTGTTTTATTCGGTGTATCGTGAAACACTTTGTGTGTGAATGATGAATGTGAATCCAAAAATATACTCAGGACTGCTATTCGATGACATTTGCTGCAGCAGTAGCATTTTTTGCACCGTATTATATATATATATATAATGCATTTCCCGATCTAAGATTAGTCTACTTCAGTATTCAACAGATACATATCACTCAGCTTGAAAAGTCACCTACGATTACAGATTAATTGGACTTCATTGTTGTTTAACCACTTATAAACCTGACACTTCAGAGTCTTTCACCTGAAATACCTCTTCACCTCTATTCCTAATGTGAACGATACTCTCTGTAGAACTTAATGAAGTATGAATTGCAATCAGCTGATAGTCTTGATGAACTGAGTCAGCAAGCTCGAATTTATACACTCATCTCGACAGCAATAATTTAAATGTTTGTAGGCGCTGTGAAATGTATGTCACAGAGCAGCAAATTTTGTAAAACAGTCATTATCCAGACAGAATCAATACATTGTTTCGAATCGAATTTCTTAAAAGTATTGCGTTATCACATCATCATTTCCGCCAAATCATGTCTGATGTTTGCCTTCAGACATCGTGTTAATCCAACAGAAATAGTAACATGAAGTGCACTTCCCTACACCAAAAGTTGGACATATTCGAAAATTACTGGAACCAAAATAAAACAATCAAGTCTTGAGGGGACGAAAAAATACAAATGATCATGAACGAAGGAAGCAGGAGGAATTTTCAATTAGCGTCTTTCACTTACAAACACACTGGAGGATTGCATCAGGATAACATATTGTGTGATCTTTAATGCCAATATTTTATAAAACAAACGTAATCCTTTCACACACTATTCTTTGGAATATATTTGAATTTTGCCAGATGGGGCGAGCGGTGAGTGTAGTAAACGTTGCATTGCAAATTTTCAATACAAATTCATTAATTAAGGCTTAAACTGCTGAATTTTTCGTAACTTAACAGTGATTATGACGTCTTCGATAGTTTAGGCCATCTGGACGTTCCTACGTTTCTAGACTTTCAGGTTAATTTACAATTATTTGAAGTATTTACATTTTCGGTGGAATTAATTAGGTTCTTTTGAGTGAAATTATTTTATAATTCTTCCTGATGATTCACTTTATAAAGTTTATGTATCTGATCAACTTACATCTTTGTTCTTTAAAGACGGTGATGGTAAGCACAACTGTTCTCCTTTTTCATTTGCATGCGATTCTTGCAGAAATCTTTGTTCGTGTGTTGTAAATCCGAATGCGTCTTGTTCATATATTTTAACTATTTATGTAAATGCACCCGTTTCAATGACTCCCAACCCATCAATCCTCAAGCTTATGCCGCTGCAAGAAGGTCAACAGACGCAACTCAGAATACTATGAAGGTCAGTCAACTCGAATATATCAGAAGACGAGCTGGTGACTTTGAGATTTAATGTTCCACTGACAAATAAACCAGTGTGACATGACATCGACAGCACAAATGGTTACAGTAACAAGAGTTACAGTTTAAGAGCCAATATTTCGATGAAAATAATTACTCAGATTATCGACCGACGACTTGTTATATTGCGGAAGATTATTGCTGTTTATGAACCTTTATTTTCGAAAGTACGGCAGGGGTATTTGAAGCTGGGAACACCTATTCAAACACACGGAGGGGCAGTCATCATTCAATAGATAAAGAAAGCCGTACAAGTCACAAAGTAGATTTACATCCTACCTGTTTGGTTGTTTCGTCCTTCTGAATTCCTTACTTGCTGACTGTATCTGAGTGACAATCACATACTGTGTTGTATAAGCCCACGAGTAGCTTCAAAAGTTTTACGGTTTCAGACGACTACAGGTTCAAGTTTGCAGCTTCAAAGTCTATGAAACAACGTCATTATAATTCACAATACCACTTCTGATCGTATTGCTCCAGTCTTCTGATGAACAACAAGCAGCTAGACCAAAGAAGAATTTTTCATTTACAAAGGAATCGAAGACCGTTATATTATGCCTAGTCACTCGAAATTCATTCAATATTAACACAACTGACAGTTAATTATTTCTCTTTATATTAGCCTTATGCACTTACGCTGATTTAGCCACAACTGTTGAGTGACTTAGTTTTCGGATATTTTGCCTGATCACAGATAAATTCTGTCAAAATATCATTCTTTATTCGCATTTGATTTGAGATTGTTTTGCACAGTGCACCATAGTCTCGAGCATATTTTAGTGGCAATAAAATAAAGGTATATAATTGCGGACCGAGAAATTCTCAGCGGAGTTAATTTTGAGATTGACATATTTTTGTCTCTAAACTTTTAAGTTATTATACAGTTATCTGAAGTATTTCATTTTCATTGGAATAAATTAGTTTCATTGAAGTGAAATACAATTTATCACTTCTTTTCTCAGGTTATACTACTTTATAGAAGTTTATCTGCGAATTTGATTTCCTTATCTTACTTTCACCTTTCTAGTCTATATTTGTAAGTACAGCTGCTGTCCTTTCTCATTTATATGCGATTCTCGTATCAAAATGTTCTTGTTCATCGTTGACATATTATGAAAATGAATTATTTTACCTTCATAGTTTTACATTTAATGAAGTGATATCTATTGAATGCTTTTGTTTCACCACTGGTTTATATGAAGACATCTATTTTTGTTAGTAGTCATTTCGCTATTAGTTTAGTTAATGCATTATATTAAAAATGCTCACTTCCGACTGAAGCTAAAGTTCACTTTCTGCACTAAAATCAAGGAAATGAAATTGGAGACTAAATATTTGTCCATACCGTAGATGTTAAGAATTTCCTGAAATAATTTGAACGCCAATTCAGTGCGAATCATTATAAATTATTTGAAGTAGTCTCATTGTGTCTGAGATAAAGACAAAACAAAACTTCTCAGAACGTTTCGCCGTGTAAGTCATGGCTGCCAAAGCAAAATCATTCGAAGTTTATTTAACATCAGAATACATAGTCAAAACATTACATAAACTGAAGGTCACTTGTTGATAGACATTTGTACCAACAGAAAACTGTGAACATTCATCATGTATTTGTTATGCCTAATGACAGATTGTAACACATGGGAAGTCTTGACTAGTGTGGTACAAGAGGATGGGTGTCAAGACAGTTACTAGCCGATGGTATTAGGTAACACTTGCGGTATATCGCGAATTGGATGGAGTCAGAGCTCACTGTCCATTGGATCGTGTCCGAGTGACTCGTCTTGTAAAAAGAAATTTATAAAGTAGATCCCCTTTGGGTGTGTACTACTGAATTGATCCAAAAAAGGACGAAAAAGCTTTTCATTGGTCACTGGTTTTCCAACAGTTCTGCAACAGATGTCAGCCCATGATGGAAATCCAGTAACCGGCCAAATCCCTGCGAGTCGACACTTGAATACATTTTTATTTTCTCTCTTCTGCTTTGTGTCATTAGAGTCTGCCATATAGATGAAAAGTCTATCCCTTCTCTTATATTTGTTGCATTCGATGTGGTTAAAATATGCAAATCTTCAGAGACTAGTCCTTCTCTATGTGAATGAAAGCTTTTCCCCAGAATTTCGAGGTTTTCGAAATCGATCTTAAGTCCATTGTCTATAGCGTGGGTTGTTATGGCTGATTTCATTTCGAGACTTTAATTCTACTACATTTTTTGGAGGACATTTCGTGCACAGTATGTGTGCATTCACTCTAACATTCACTTGTCTACTTGTTTTCCCTATATAGCAAGCCTCATATTCTGAACACTTTATCTTATGAACCCAGGTGGTTTGTGTCATTTTAGGAAACAAATCTTTAACATCCATCAAAGCTGTCTTATTGGATAATCCGATTGGAAGTTAAAATATTTTTTTGAAAGTACCCGTCTCCCGAATATGGTGAACTTTAGTTTGTCGTCAGTTTGCTCTAACAAGACAATCCAGAAAGTTAAGTGTTCTCTCACTCAGTTTAACTTCATTAGTTATTTATTTATTTCCTTCACGTTCCCAGTGAAACATAGGGCTTCAAGCTGGAGGCTTGAAGTTTCAGTAGCAGTATTTATTTTTAAGGATCGGGTTGCTAGTCTCATGCCCAGCCTTCCCTCGTTACGTGTCTTATTACTGGATAAGTGAGGCAAAGGAGTGCGTCGGCCGGTTATCGAACCCCGGATCATGTGCATGGTCGGCGAACATGCTAACCGCACAACTTCATTAGTAAGCTATATATTGAGACTGAGTTAATGTGTTGTAGGAAGTTTCCGTTTTCAGCTTTCTTAATGAAGATAAATGTGTCATTCACATATTTTTACTATATACATACATATATACGTATTTTGATATAATATATATTATATTATATATATTATGTTATAGATAATATATATGTTCTAGGATGACATAAGACTTGTCAGTACTTTTCCTTCCACACTTTTCATACGAAGACCTGCTACAGACAAAGATATTGGCAGTATAGTTTGTCTTTAAGGGAGAGTAAGTAGATTCTAAACAAAGTTTTAGGCATTTTACAATTGTACCGAAGAAGCTATGGCCTGCACAGCACGTTCATTTTATATAATTCATAATGAAGGCTAGATAATTCTTCATATAAGTATTTTGAGATAATTGTTTGAAATATGCCAGTATCATTCACTTAGATAGTGTGCCTGAGAAATCTTTTCACACACATAAAAATGAAATGTAAAAATATAGTGTAGGCAGATGATGTCACTAATTTCAACAAAACACTTAGACAAACAAATAAGGATTGACTAAATGTAATTTTACACATGAGTAAATAACTAACTAATCATGCATGATATATGGTGAAATAATTTAAAGTTTTAAAAGGTCATATGAATATACACCCTCTTAAATTCTCAATCTTATCTCCAGTATCCTTAGTTTCCACACTACCTGCAATCACTAAATTTTAGTAGTGCAGAAGTTTGAAAAGAGTCTTCTGTTTTCAGTCATTTCGCTGATATCATCCCCGATCATAATGAGTTCTCTTCCAGTGTTGTTTGATCATGGCTTTGCTTGCGTTGATACCACCAGCTGAAATTCGATTTAGACATCGGTCTGTTTTACTGTTCACACTTATCTGTTAGAGTCTCTGTTATTCTCTTGGCATACGTTGTTAGCAGTTGTGTAGCATTGTATAATTGTAACTTTTCTTCCTGTTCAGTCAAAATTATATTGTCATGATTTCAAAGGAGATTGGTTGTCATTGCCTGAGGCTCACAGCCAATCATATCTCCTTTCACTGATGTAAGATAGGATAGTAAACTAGTAAACGAGTTTGCGTTTATGAAATGCTGGATTACTGCAAAGTGATTACCGTAATAGTTTGTTATCAGGAGAACTAATGGTGAATGTGAATATATTGTTCACTATTCTCACGAATTCCGCAGCCAACAATTTCAGGCGTTTATTTTAATGTTATATATACTTTTGTGCAATACAGATACAACTCAAATTAGTAAGTTACATTTTTGCATTCACATAAACTGTCACAACTATGATCTATCTATTGAGTTATGTCGATACGTGTTCAGCTGGAATCCTTTTAACTTTATGAAGTCTTTGACTCTTCTTTGCCAAAGACCTGATCGCTTTAAATGCTTATCATCAAGGTTATTTTTATTAAAGATACATTTTGATGAGAATAGGAATTCGTAATTACGCGATTCCCATAAATTTTATAATAAATGTTTATAAGTATTTCGCCGAAAGAGTAATGACTGTCACTTCCCGGTCCAAAAATACCTTTTCAGGAGAAATTTCGTTTGACATTATTTATTCATTCCATTCTGATTTTTCTTCGATTTCTGTAAACTCCAAAGATCATTTCTTTAGGTGTCGGCATGTCATTTCTAGAGTCAGTTAGAAGTTTCCTCTGCATGACGCTTGTATATTTTAAATTTTTCTTAACTTAATCAACTTAACAAAGGATTTATATATTTACCCTACGGAATGCACTACATTATATGACTACACAGTTATAGTGAGGCGGCCTGCTTAAACCTTCGGCTACCAGAAACTCCCAATTGCATATATTTTCTCTCATTCACTTTGTTTCAATCGATTAAGATATGACCTCTAATGGTATCTTCTCTTGACTGTATTTAGAATTTCCTGCTAAACTTGAGAAAAGGCCTTATTGCTGGTGACTGTGTGTTCCAATGCATGAGATATCTGTTCTTTAGTTTAGTCCTTGAGTCTCAAAATGTACTTCTGAGCTTCTTACAACTGGCTTTCAACTAGATGTTGCGGATTTCTTGAAGGAGACAAAGCAGAAATATCATAATGGGATGGTTTGTGCTTCAGCTCAGAGAGCATTGTGTCACAGGCTATACTACCAGTCAATATTTTACTTGATGATATTTTACGAAGAGAAAATATCATGCAGTATACTCCTCTGAATATTCTGTACATTATATAAATACTGTCCAGAATAAAACTGTTATGATTATTAAAGTGCGAAGATATACAAATCAGAGTGATTTCCACACTGAAAACTAACCCAGTTGATCAGTGTGCAGATATAAGTGATCTTTTCTGCAGACAGTTATTTTCACCGTACTTTAAACACAATTTCTATTGACCGTTAGCACGTAAGTCCATAAACCGAATGCTCTCTTCATGCTTTTATGCCAACACTGTTCATTTGTATGTTATATGATGTCCGTTTATTCTCTCTAAGTAACTGAATACAAGACTATGATTTTGAATAAAGCCGATTATCTTACAAGTTAAGAGAAAAAGCTCGTCACATCAGGTAAACTGATGTCTCACTTGAAAAATCCACGAGTACAATGAGTGTATCTTCATTAACTGCATTGGACCTGCTTTCTTGCAGATAGTGCAGTAACGATTATTACCGTTGAGAATTTACAAACACAAGAATGTTATCTGTGAAGACAATGAGAATTAAACTTCATTTTGTTTCAATTTAACAACATTATCGAAGGATCCTGTTTAATATGTCGTTTTCTTACAATTTCATTATGAAATCAAACAAATCCAGTTGTGCACGGTTTACATGTTGTCATTTACAAGTATTAACTGTCAACAATGTTTTTGTCAAACGTTTTCATAATTCAAAAGAAAACCACATGAATAGACGTAAGTATGATTTTACTTTCAGCATATTAGGCTGAGATTGCTATGATAACTTTGGTGACAAAAAATATTGAAAATCTTTAAAGTGTGATGACTTAGGTTGAACTGACTGTCACTATACAATAAAGACAGAATATTTTAATTTATACTATCCAAAGTTAAAGAATGGAGGAATGTAAAAATACAATATCATTACTGGAGAAATACATGGCTTGTTTCCACGCACACTTTTCAAATCATTTAGTCACTATAGATGGAGTTTACAAGGATGATTTCAGTTGAAATATAACTGCCTAATAAAACATAAATGAATACGTTTTTAATAACTTATGTGTATCTACATAGTTGTGAGCATCGCAAAAGAATGTAAGTCATTTGTCGTATATTTTTGAATAACTACTGGTTACCAATCTCAGGTTATTCAGATATGATGTCACTGATGATAAATTTACACCTCCCGGTTGATGATGAATCGTACACATGGAGATAACGATTTTCGGCGTTTCATTGTCAACATGATATATTTGTTGGTATGTCATTCTGAAGATTTAGCTATGAAAGCGCGGTGTAGTTTAAAAGCACTGATAGTTATCATGGTGATTTAGTAGGGAGAATTTTATATGACATCACTAAGGCATTTCTCAGTATTACACCAACTTTTGTATTATTTCGAATGCCACATCTAGGTCGACGTGAAAGTAAGTAAAGTAACAGTGATGAATTTAGATCTTTAGTTTAAATGTTTAAGGTCCGTTAACTGATATCCACTTTCGTTTCGGTAAAACGTGATATGAAACGAAACCTCATGGTGGTGTCCTATACACTTAGGTTGCTTAGATATTGAGAAAACGAATGACTTACCTTGAAAAATTATAACAAACTTTGAGAACGTTATTCATTGAAATCCCGTGAACAAAGCTCAGAAGAAATGGCCTGAACGTCTAAAACAAAGCCAACAAGCATTTGGTGAAATTGTATCAGCAAAGCGTCTTTAGTTTGACAGATTCACCGTTTGGTTAAATATCTTCATTGGATTAGGTCTTAGTGGCTAAATGCTTTACGAGGTTGACTAGCAAGTAGAAGGTCCTGGGTTCCAACTTCACCGGGTACATGTTGACGAATGGTCACAAACCGGAAAGTGACAACTGTCGAGTACTCCCAGGCTTCTCAATGATTCTGAACTTGAAGTCAGCCAGTGATCAGACCTGTAACCAATCAGATCAAATTCACTCAAGCCAACACTTGATATACTTATATATATCCACTTAAATTTATAAGCAGAGATTGTCGGATATTCACAAGTTTAAACAGTAAATATACAATCTGGAAAACGACTGGTAAATAAATAAATAAGGGAACAAATAGCCATTGCAAGCTTTGAAAATTACAAAATAAATTTGCGTCTTTTATGTGGCACACAATTCTGAGATCCGTGCAGAATCGGCTTACATTATTCCGTACACTTATTTGCTAACATATATATATACTGCAAGTCATTAGTTGAATTTGCAAGGCAAAGAGATTAACTGGATATCATTGTTTCAGTAATTTTGTCATCACGTTCTGTTGTCATGCATTCATTATACACTAAGAATAATTGCTGGTGACAGCATCAATCTCCTGTAAATCAATATCCGGCCGTTACACTTAACAGATTGCAATGCCATGCATTTTCTTATATGCACAAGTGTAACACTAGATTCAGTAACAAATAAAATAAAGAAAATTAATGTGGCAACTGAACGGTAGAAATATTTGCGAAATTTAAACAAATGTCTAAATGATGCATCCCATCTTAGAGACAAACAATAGGAATCAATTAATGTTCATACTCATTACTTCTGAAAAAAGTAATGATAAAGTTGGTAGAATGACAAGATAGTCAAGATAGTAGTAACTTGTAAATAATTTAGGAGGATAGGATCTGATCAGAGTATCACATTAACTGAATGATGGTCTGAACAAGAAAGTTGGCTGTGCTACTTTTTTCTGAAAATACAGGTTTTACTACTTCAGGCAAACTCTGATGGATTCCACTATATGTAGTAAAGGAACCTGTAAAGCAAAATTACAATTAATCGAGAAAAGGCAGGTAATGCTCAAGTATTTCAGTATCTATGAGGAATGCCGTAAATAGCTACGCATGGAGTTGTTTGTCCCTTACTTGACCATGTTAGATGACAGCGATGAACAGTGCTTTGTGTAACCGTAAAGAGCTGTACATGAGTTGTGTGACAGTAAGATACATATGATCTCAGTGAAATTATATAGTTCATCCTTATTTCTGGGAAGAAAAATTGCAGTAGTTTTCAAGAGACAGCCTACATCTGCTGCAGTGAATTCTGTTTAAAACAAGTTTCTTGGATATTGTGTTGCTATTTCACAAATGTTATCCTTAAGAAACTGTAGATTCAGGAATAAGGACTTATTTTGAGCTGCTGAAATATTAACTTGCCTCGACGGCAAATTCGTATCTTTACCAAAAAAGACATTTCTAGATAACCATCTTACTAAACGGTCCTCAAATAATTTTGAACTTGTCATTAATACAGTCTTTAAAGATGATTCATCTAGCTCTATGCTGTAATCATTGAAATTGAAGTGCGTTTATACTTCATGGGTGTAAATCCTATAATATGGGTAAACTCATCTTTATACCTATTCCGTCCTATTGTATCATTCTCTTTCTTAGTCGTAAGGTCATCTAAGAATGAAAATTGTTATTTCTTTTCTATTCAACATCAAAATTTCATAACGAATGCAGATCATTAAATTCGTCAAAGATATCCACCGTTTTTAAAACTTTTCTAAATCGATGATATATTTTGATTGGACACTAGTAACTAGTGCGATGTATCTAGTCCTTTCTTTGGTCCTTTCCAACTATCCCATATCATGGAGGATGTATTATCAATATAATTGAGTTAGAATTCCAGTTAATTAGATACATCTTTCAAATATTCATCATCGAATATTCCGCGATATTTCTCGAATATATATCTGTATAATCTCCAATTTCAGATGAAAAACAATCATGACAGTTATCTCAATCAAATACCCTGCGTCGTTCATAGTTATTTTACTTGGAACAGCAAAAGTAGACCTAAGTTGTATTAAGTCATTCAGTCACCTATCTTGACGAAGTTATTCGACCTTCACTTTGTGCATAAAGATGTACAAACAAAATTTTATTATGAGTAATCGGAGCTGTGTTCGAAAGAAATTTGTGCAATCATCATACTTGCCTATGCCATAATTACTAATCTCACTGTCGCAACATTCTGTCCGCAGCAACTATGATTACCTCTTAAGAAAATAATTTTTAAACTAAGCTGGATCTCAGTAACAACTCTTGCTTCCAAAACATGGCTATATGTTCAATTATAGAAAACATTTCGTTTTCTACTCAACTATAAAATATTTTCTGTTCATTAAACCGTTATTAGGCGGTAAGTTATCCAAACTTCAACGATCTAAGATGATTATTTTATGGTGTATTGATTACTATGAATGTCTTCTTGATTTATTACCCTTATTTATTCTTCTTATCACTTACTATGTTCTGGTGTTTGTTTAGTTGAGTGTGACTGATTTCAAGAATAAGGCAGTGTGAAAACCGGAGAGCACTGGGTAGTCGTTTTGTCTTTGTTTGGGACTCCGTGCAACCAGCTGACTGGTCAGTGAGCTGAATCTCAAAGACTTAAAGGCTTGTGTCTGATCCTCAGTGGTGCAATGGATGTTTATTTCTGAAGTGTCCAAAACTGGGACGAAATTGCTGTCCAGAAGGATGACGAAATCTCGGCCATAAAACCAACCACCGCAAATAACACAACTATTTGCAAGTACTAAGTTTTCGTTTCAATTCTTTTATTGATTCAGTTTACCATTTCTCAGTGTTTGTCACTGAACTAAAAGAAGTTGAAATCTTTGGAATTTCCGATGAACACCAATCATGCCAGTTATCTCAACCAAATACCCTGCGTCGTTCATAATTATTTTTTGGGGACAGCAAAAATAAACCTAAGTTGTATTAAGTCATTCAGTCACCTCTCTTGACGAAGTTATTCGACCTTTACTTTGTGCATAAAGATGTACAAGGAAAGTTTTATTATGAGTAATCGAAGCTGTGTTCGAAAGAAATTTGTGCAATCATCATACTTGCCTATGCCATAATTACTAATCTCACTGTCGCAACATTCTGTCCGCTGCGTCTATGATTACCTCTTAAGAAAATAATTTCGAAACTAAGCTGGATCTCAGTAACTACTCTTGTTTCCAAAACATGTGCAATAATTAGCCACATGTTCTATTTTCGAAAATGTTCCGCCCTTTTTCTGTTGTATTAGTCCTGTACTCAAGTATAAATTACATATTCTGTTCATTAAACCGTTATTAGGCAGTAAGTTTTGTTGTTCTTAACGATTTAAGATGATTATTTTATGGTGTATTGATTACTATGAATGTCTTCTTGATTTATTACCCTTATTTATTCTTCTTATCATTTACTATGTTCTGGTGTTTGTTTAGTTGAGTGTGACTGATTTCAAGAATAAGGCAGTGTGAAAACCGGAGAGCACTGGGTAGTCGTTTTGTCTTTGTTTGGGACTCCGTGCAACCAGCTGACTGGTCAGTGAGCTGAGTCTCAAAGTCTTTAAGTCTTGGGTCTGATCCTCAGTGGTGCTATGGATGTTTATTTCTGAAGTGTGCAAAACTAGGACGAATTCGACGTCCATTATTCTCTGGTTTTCAATGGTTCTCTAACTGAAATCAATTCCTGGTCAATCTTATGAGCATTATGAAATTCGTCTTGTGGAGTTGAAGATAAGCTTTAGAGTAGTGAACCAGCATTAATGCTCATTTTTCATAACAATTTTCAATTGGAAGTATTTATAAACTAGTAGTTATTACTAGTTTAGGAAATAAAATCTCTAATAATAACTCATTCCAGTTACCTCTGATGGATGACGTTTTCATGAATTACCATTTGAATGTAAGGATGCAGATATTATAGCGTATGTTCATTCACAGTTAGACATGAAATTAATTGAAAAGGTGTAATTTTTGAATATGTTTACCTGTAGCTTTTCATTTTACAATCACTTTATTCTTTTCAGGATTACTTGATTACGGTAAGCACTCACATATATGATTGCGTCTTTAGAATTCTTTGATAGGTTATCGTGAGGTTAATGTTAAAAATAACTCAAAAACATTTATAATGCCATATATTCACTGGTCCCGTATTCGATATCTCCATCGTTTTCATTATTGTGAACTATCAAGACAAGTGTATCTTATTATTTCCTCTAATATAACTCTCTTGACATATTACACTGAAGACGTCGGTGAAACTTAGGATTATAATTTTGGACACAGATACTGTTTGTTAAAGTTCAAGCAACAACAGTCTTCTTGAATGCTCCGACATTTGGTGAGAATATGGCCAAATTGAAGAACAGCAGTAGTCAAACAGTATATTCTGCTGTGGTTTCTTACTGAAATGATTTTCAAAGATGAAACAAAAGGCCTTTTTAAATAGGTTTGGTTGAGTGTGGTATTAGGTTGTCAAATTCTTCAAATAAGGTGCGTGTTTATCTTACGAATAACTGGCATATGCCTATGATTCTGAAATGAGAAAGTCACTAAGGATACTGCAGAGTATTAACTAGTCGGAATTGTAAGAATACGGTTTTGATATAGTTCAGTTACAGGACATAGTTCTTAAAAGCGATCTCCTTCTTGTTCAAATTTCTCTAATGACTCAAAGATGAACTGTGGAATTTGACAACTGTTGTACGTATCTACATGTTCGTTTGTTTCTTTGGAGCTGCAAATGTAGGTTACTTATTATTAGTTTCGTAAGACGGAGTGAAGCATCATTATCCTTCATGTCAAGAAGACTACATTGAGCGTCAGTATGTAGTGTCATAATGATGCTCACATTTATCTCCAACAACCGAAATTTGAAGAAATCTCTAAACGATTTAGGAGGTGATAATGAGACGTTAATATTATCAGGACGAGGCACATTATTTAGCACACAGCCTTCTTCAAACTTTGCGCACAACTATTATTAGGCGTACTATCGCATCACTCTTGGCAGATCTGCCGACAAACGTCACGAGAATACCATCAGAGCAAATGACAGGTTAGGTGATAATAAGCCTTAGCAAGACGTTGCGTGCTCATTTCCGTTTGGGATGATGGGTTCTGTTATGTTCTTATGTAGATTTCAGATTTATACTGATGAAAGCAACTTTTCGACTAATCTGTCTTAATAAGACCTAATCTGAAACTTAATTATCAGTATTGTCTTGGTGTTATCGGAATTTTCTTTTTCACTTTTGTATTACACTTTGTATTTGAATCAACTCTGCAGGTGTTCATTTCTTAAATTCTTCCTAATTCATATGTATGTGAATATATGTATTACGATTCTCATTTATAACAGACCTAAAATCTTTGATTCGTTGGCATAATACGTGAATGCTGAATAATAAGATGACTGATAGCTTGTATATTTTTTCGTTCAGAAAAACGTAAGATGAAAATTAAGTAAAGCAAATATTAAATTTTGCCGTTTGACTTCTCTTCAGCAATGAGTTATTTGCAGAAATGATGTGTTTCATCTATGTATATATGTGTATACATTCACTAAAGTGACTACGTTTCTTATGAACCTCAAAAAAGATATTAGTTTTTTGATGAAGGCCATTGCAGTGAAATTAGAATTCACCATCCAGTAATTGAGCTATTCAGAGTTGTGGCAATGATAAGGAATTCAGCTGAAATATATGAGTTGAAAACTGCAAGATACACATTAAATGGAATTACAATTTCTGTTCATACAACCGCGATCAGAGGGTAAGTTTCGTTGTCTTTTACCATTTGAAATTATAATTTTATGGTGTACTGATTACTATCAATGTCTTCTTCATTTATTACCCTTATTTATTCTCCTTATCAATTACTATTTTCTGGGGTTGGTTTAGTGCAGTGTGACTGATTTCAAGAATAAGGCAGTATGAAAACCGAAGAGCATTGAGTAGTCATTTTGTCTTTGTTTGGGACTCCGTGCAAGCAGCTGAGTGGTCAGTGAGCTGAGTCTCAAAGGCTTTAAGTCTTGGGTCTGATCCTCAGTGGTGCTATGGATGTTTATTTCTGAAGTGTCGAAAACTGGGACGAAATTGCTGTCCAGAAGGATGACGAAATCTCGGCCATAAAACCAACCACTGCAAATAACACAACTATTTGCAAGTACTAAGTTTCCGTTTCAATTCTTTTATTGATTCAGTATACCATTTCTCAGTGTTTGTCACTGAACTAAAAGAAGTTCAAAGCTTTGGAATTTCCGATGAACACCAATCATGCCAGTTATCTCAACCAAATACCCTGCGTCGTTCATAATTATTTTTTGGGGACAGCAAAAATAAACCCAAGTTGTATTAAGTCATTCAGTCACCTCTCTTGACGAAGTTATTCGACCTTTACTTTGTGCATAAAGATGTACAAGGAAAGTTTTATTATAAGTAATCGGAGCTGTGTTCGAAAGAAATTTGTGCAATCATCATACTTGCCTATGCCATAATTATTAATCTGACTGTCTCAACATTCTGTCCGCTGCATCTATGATTACCTATTAAGAAATTAGTTTCAAAACTAAGCTGGATCTCAGTAACTACTCTTGTTTCAAAACATGTGCATTAATTAGCCACATGTTCAATTTTCGAAAATGTTCCGACCTTTATCTGTTGTATTAGTCCTGTACTCAAGTATAAATTACATTTTCTGTTCATTAAACCATTATTAGGCAGTAAGTTATGTTGTCTTAAACGATATAAGATGATTATTTTATGGTGTACTGATTACTATCAATGTCTTCTTCATTTATTACCCTTATTTATTCTTCTTATCATTTACTATTTTCTGGGGTTGGTTTAGTGCAGTGTGACTGATTTCAAGAATAAGGCAGTATGAAAACCGAAGAGCATTGAGTAGTCATTTTGTCTTTGTTTGGGACTCCGTGCAAGCAGCTGAGTGGTCAGTGAGCTGAGTCTCAAAGTCTTTAAGTCTTGGGTCTGATCCTCAGTGGTGCTATGGATGTTTATTTCTGAAGTGTGCAAAACTAGGACGGATTCGACGATCATTATTCTCTGGTTTTCAATGGTTCTCTAACTGAAATCAATTCCTGGTCAATCTTATGAGCATTATGAAATTCGTCTTGTGGAGTTGAAGATAAGCTTTAGAGTAGTGAACCAGCATTAATGCTCATTTTTCATAACAATTTTCAATTGGAAGTATTTATAGAC
>OX235277.1:19320052-19352226 GCA_944472155.2 Trichobilharzia szidati | reverse complement strand
CGTCCTAGACTACAAAAATATAATTAGGCTTCTACCTGGTGGTCATTCATATATGAATTTCATTAATAATATATGTCACATAATTTTACTATCAATATATCGTCTTATGTCCGAGTAAAACAACCACCTTCGAACACCGAATGCTGGATTTCGTAAATAAACTCGCTTCGCTTATTTCCGAAAACTATTCAGCAGAACATAGTGCATTAAGCAGTCATAACGAATGGTGTTCTTCATGATTTACCAGTTCAAGAATGTGTCATGCTCGGACTTGTTTCCGCAAGATATGGTTCGCTCAATAACACTGTTCAGATATCACTGATTCCTGCTTTTATCTCTTTACATGTGTACGACTGGATGATGCAGTCGTAATCGGACTATGTTCCTTCTGATAGAGATTCATTTCTGTTTTTGATTTTATGCATTGGGACGCAAAATTCATGTATGTTGCACATACAGTAGCCATGTTGATACAGTATTTATAATCAGAGTGAACAAAATTCAGAGCTCGTGTTTAGCCAGCGTGTGTTTAGTAAAAAGTGATGTTCTCTATATCCGTAGACAAAAATGATCGAAATCATATGGAAATTATTAAACTCACCCTTTTTCTTCTCTGAAGTAAATTACAGCCAAAATATCATGATTTTCTACAAATATGAGGCGACATTCCAATGTACAATTTCGAAAATCTGATGAAGCTCTTAACTGTAATTCAGTCGTATATATAAGATTAATCAGCGGATATAACATGCAGGAATGTCAGACTTGCATAACGGTAATCAAATCAAATCAAATCAGGAGTAATAGAGGCGCTCTTGTGAAATTTAAAACACACATGATGAATCATCCTTTCGAGTCCTGCCGCATTCGTCTCAGAAGCAAGTTGAACACGATAATACATTATGTTATTGGAAAACTGTGAATAACAAGTCTATTAATTCTTCTAATTTATAGGATAATTATTTGCAGCTAGCATCAGATGAGGGACATGCTGACGACTAGAGACAGAAAACAAGCAAGCATTCTAGCTTTCCGACGAAAACAGAAGACTTAGATCCCGTAAGAATACCAAGGCTGGAGAAGTGGAATTTACAAATTGGGTCCTCCCAGACGCACTGAGGGCAGAATCAGAGATGTCGGCTGGCATACTTAAGTCATTAATTCAATGCGCGAAAGGATTCAGGTCGAAGAAGTCACATGTGAATCAAATGTCGAAAACATGCATCACTATTGGACGGACTACGAAATCGTCAACACTTGACTTTAGCTTTATTGACTTTGAAATGACCTTAATAGCACTGACAACGAAGTAGTTTAGAAACTGATGTGTCATTCAGAAATGCATTGCTGGAAATGGTACAAAAACCTCAGCCAACAGCTTCATGATGGTGCTGCTGCTAAGCACTTCACTACGACAGTGGCACTGAAGCGTTGGAATAAAATAAGGTCGTCTACTAATATTTATATTCTTACTGATTATCATGGACTGGATCATGCAATAGACGATAGGAGTGGGAAGATGGACTTTTGTTTAAAAACAGTATAGTAGTTCTGCGAATCTCGAAGAATTTGTGTCATATGTCTCACAAGCGCGATATACAAGTGGAAACCAAGCCAGAAAGGTTAAAGAAGCCGAGATGGCTTTCACTTTACTTCACCGTCTGCACATGTCTAAATGAAGTTCTTCTTTTCCACTCAGCTGGTGAGGTCATTTTAACTACAGGCGGCATGGATCAGGACTCCTATCTAAAGATCCAGAAACGGAACAGGCGTTGATCACTGTGGAGATTCACCACACTCACGATGATGAACAAGATTCAAAACTTCAACCCTCACTTCACGTCAATGCTTCTTTATTGTTCAGAGACTTGGCGAACTGGAGGAGAAAGCATTAAGGACAGGCTACAGAACTTTTTATATAGATCCGTTTTCTCTATAGAGAATATCGGTGAGATTCGGTACAGAAGGAATAAGCAGCAAGAATCAGTCAACCACCAGTTGCTCAGACCATATGCAGAAGAAAATGTAGATGAATTGCGAATATATTAGGAAGATACTTATAAACCAAACCGTCTACACTAAATCGAATGTGATGCGACAGTTATGGAGTCACACCATGAAATGCACAAAAACATATGGGGATCAATTGAAACATAAGTGGATGCCGTGAAAACACCGGGAAGTAGAAAAACACGCGATGGAAAGATGCACCTGAAACCCGAAATGAAAACTGGGATGGCATAAATGAACAGAAAATTCTTGTTTTTCCAAAAAATGAAAATACAAGGAATAAAAAATTGATAACGAGGAAAGTACTCAAATGTTCTTACTTCTTTCTTTTTCTAATAAGAAAAATGAATGATATTAAGAAGACACGTTACAATATGAATCTCCCAAAACATATTGAAATCCAACAAATTAATAAAAAACAGAGAATTATTGTAGGAAATAAAAGAAAACGAAATCACAAATAACCGTTTCCTCACCAAAATAACCGTCTGAGAAATGGAAAATAAATTAAGCCGGCGTGTATAGCGCTTATGAAAACAAATTGACCACACACCTCAAAGGAAGGCAAAAATGTGATAATACAAAAAATTCCTAATATCTTCGGGAACATTTCACCGTAATACATCAAAAGCATAATGAAGGTTCTGCCTGTTAGTCATTCATGTATATATTCCATCAATATACATCCCATTAATTAGTTGTCAATGTGTCTCCTTATCCAATGTGCCAGTAAAACAACTGTGTTCAAATAACGAGTACTGGAATGTATAAGTGAGTACACATTGAGCATTTGAGTAACGCAATTCACACCAATTATTAATAACTCTTTAATCTGTCAAATCGAATACTGTTTGTCAGGAAGATTCAGTTGAAGAAGGTTTCATGCTTGGTTTCGTTTACCCTGAGATTCAGTTCGTTCCAAAGCACTGTTCCGATAGCAGTTATGCCTGCCTTTATCTCTTCCCATATATGTGACAACATGATGCAATCGGCAACGAACTAGGTTCATACCAATGCAGAATTATTTTTGCAGTTGATTTTATGCATTTCGAGAGAAAATTCATGTATTCTAAGCAATATAGTAGCCATGATGACACGACAAGCATGATCAAAGACGCTATAATCTTAATGGTGTAACTTTCAGTTGTCTTCTTCAGGTTACTTGGAAGTTGTAATCTGAAGATTTAAGCTGGTTGCAACAAGTCATTTCCTAGTAAAGCAAAGTCTACCAGTACCATAGAACAGTTTGTTCTTACCATCAAACGTGGCTATCAGAATAAAAAAGTGTTCACAGAAAATGTTTAGCGTTGACACAATGTTAATAAAAAAGGCACAAGCAGCAGAGAGGAATCTGCCGAAGGGTGTGCTGTTAACACAAACCCACAGAAACCTCCCAATGCAAAATTTCAAAACTATAATACTGAGGCTTCTGCCTTTTACTCATTCATATATATATGTTCTATCACAACACATCACATTATTCAGTTATCAGTGTGTCTGCTTATCCAGTGTGCCAATAAAACAACTGTGTTCAAATATGGAATGCTGTCATTTGTAAATGAGTACACATTGAGTATTTCAGAAACGCATTTCACTATAAATTAATCACTGCAATCATATCTGATAACGACCCATTTTTCCAGCTGATTTTATGCCTTTTTAGGAGGAAGGCAATGTATATTTCACATTTAGTAAGCAAGGCCACAGAATATCTATATTCAGAGGCAGGAAATTGCAGAAGGCATATTTGTCAGTTTCGTTTTAAGTCTTTACAATACTTGCGTTCTGTGGATTTAAAACTGTTTGCAATGAGTCATTTATTGTTGAAAATACAAAGAAAGTAAACGAAATAACAAATAGAATCCTCACGTCTATACTTCTGGTCTGTTGGAAACAAATTGAACTTCAGTAATTATTGCCTTATTTGGGAATTCTTATTAAGAAATAAAATCAACGCAAATGAATCCATTAAAATGTATTAGAATTCCATGATTTTTTGGAACAAATAATAATCATAATAACAAATAAATAATACACATAATATTTGGCATGATATCAATTATTCTGGCATTTATTTCTTCATAGGTAGTTATATATATATATATATATATAGGTGCACGATGCAATCCGTATCGGACAAAGTCGCTAGTGTTAGAAGTCAATTTGTGCGTTTGATTTCATCCGTGAATGTATATGGCACATAAAAGCAGTCGAGATGACATAGTATCTATAATCAATGGCAAGTTATTTGAAAAGGTATAATTTCAGATATAAGTTTAAGGGTATGGCATCACTTTAACTCTGTGGATGTAGAGACTAGCGCCAGAGATCTGACTTTTGTATTTAGAAAATTCATGCAAATTAAAGCGGTGAATTCAAAGTGTACACACAAGCATTATCCTCTGGGAAAAAAATAAACATTGTTAAATATGGTGAGTGTTTTTGGTAAGTTACACTGTCCTAATCAGTTTGGACGACTGTGTAGCAACAGTTAACTGCACCACGTCAAAAATATACTGAAACTTCTGTTCGTTCGTCATTATACTTATATTATTATTGTTCCCTTGGGTTCCTAGTGGAACATAGGGCTTCAACTGCACGCCTCCACTTGCTTCTGTCTTCGGCTGTACTTTTCACTTGCATCCATGTTAATCCATACTGTTTCAACTCCTCTTCACACGATCTCCTCCATGTCACCCTCGGACGTCCCACTCGCCGCTTCCCTTTCGGGTTCCACTCCAGCGTTGGCCTGATGTCCGATGTCACCCAACGGCCTCCTCAGCGAGTGTCCAATCCATCTCCACTTTCTCCTGCATATTTGTTGAGCGATTGGTTCTTGTTTTGTTTGTTCTCATTGTTTCTTGTTGGTGATTCTTTCCGGCCATCTGATCTTCAGTATAGAGCGAAGACAGTTGTTGATAAAGGTCTGCAACAGGCTGTTGGAAATATTCTTTGTGACCCGCCAAGTTTCTGATCCATCCGTATAGAAGAACTGAGTGACTTGACGTTTGTATTGAAAATCCGAATCATTCTGTTGTTGATGCTGAGTGACGAAGATTTCCAGATTGGTTTCAGGTTGATGAATGTGTTTCTCGCCTTCCCGATTCTCGATTTGACATCCTCGTCCGTTCCTCCTGTAGTTGAGACAGTGCTCCCTAGATAAGTGAAAGAAGTGACCTCTTTCAAATCCCTCCCGTTGATGGTGATTGGCGCTGGATGTTGCTGTTTTTGTTGTTGTTGGTTGGTTATTTTCATAACCTCCGTCTTGTCTATGTTCACCTGCAGTCCTGTCTTCTCCAGCTGCTTCTTCGATCAGTTTAATGGTTTTCGCTTGTAAGTCTTCGATTTTGTGTGACATCAAACATAAATCATCCACGCGCGAAATCCAGGTCTTCTAGATTCTTCACGTCGGTCAGACAGGATAACCCTGTCTTCTCGTTTCCCACTGTCTGACGCATAATCCAGTCCACCGCAATTAAGAATATCATTGATGATAATAAGCACCCTTGTCTGACGCCTGTATTTACTGCAAACGCCTCGCTGAATTTTCCGTTGTGGATCACTTGACATGTTCCGTTGTCGTCCAGCTGTTGAATGAGGTTGATGAATATTTGAGGTACGCCGTAGTACTTGAGTCGTTTCCAAATTACTTCGTGGTCAACGCTGTCGAAGGCCTTCTCGAAGTCTATAAAGTTGAGGTAGAGATTTGATTGCCATTCCATTCTTTGTTCGTTGATGATGCTTAGATTTGCAATTTGGTCAGAACATGATTTGCCTTTCCTGAATCCAGCTTGTTCTGGTCGGAGTTCGTTCGTCATTCATAGGTACATATTCTATCAGTATGCATCCCATTACTTAGTTGTCAGTGTGTCTGCTTATCCAATGTGTCAGTAAAACAGCTGTGTTCACATATCTATCGAGCACTGGAATGCATAACTGTGTACACATTGAACATTTCAGTGACGCAATTCACCATCGATTAATAACATCTCTTTAATCTGGCAAATCGAATACTGTTCGTCAAATTCCTCATTTGAAGAAGGGGTGTTTTTCTCGGACTGGCTTACCTGATATACGCTTTCTCATATAACACTGTTCAGATATCAATGTTTGCTGTCATTGTCTCCATATGTCCATATGTAGGGCTGCATGATGCAATCGATATCGGACTATGTCACTTCCTACATGGATTCATTTCTGCAGTTGTTTGGATGGAAATTTCATGTATGTTGAACAAATATTATGCCTGATGTAACGACAACAATAATCAAAAACAAAAACATATTACAATTGACACTGGTTTCGTAGAGGTTACGTGGAACTAGTAATCTGTGGATGCAAATATTTTTCATGTGCTCACCTAGTTTAGGAATATATAACAATCAGATATATTTATACTTATTATTCTCACCTAGATAACGTCCTGAATAAAAGAACATTTATTTTGGTAGTTGCGGTTATGTTTCACTAAGATACTTGAAATATAAACTTGCTGATATATATCGAAATCTCACTAAGAAGTTTGAGAACATTCCAACGCACACCTTTTACTTGTTGGCAAATTCTACATAAATTTCTTAAAAATACGCCACATTGTTATCTTATACGATGTGCCAATAAAATGACTACGTTGAAATATCTACTGTTGGTGTGTGTAAATAAGGCTAGGTTGAGCATTTCCGAAATGAGATTAGGCCGATGTTAGATACATTTTCTAACTTGTCGAGGCGAATGTTATTCACCACAATATTCTCTTGCTGCTTTGCCCAGGATACTCCCTGCACATAATTGCTCTTCTGATATCATGTATTTTTTTCATTTATCTCTTTACATATATATATGTCAGTGGATGAAGCATTCGCCATCGGACAATGACAGTTCTGATGTTAATCCATTTCCACACTTCATTTTACTCATCTCAGTGAGAACTTGATCTGTTTCACATGTACTATCCATTGTGTGGTTATAGGGACTATCACGCTGTTTGCAATCTACGGTCCCTTTTCCACATTTGTTTTGTTTTCATTGTGCGTATATTTTTTAACTGCTTTCAATTTACTACTTTCTGGTCAAATATTTTTTGTTGCATCAGTAGTCATATTCTTACTTTCAATTTCGTCTGAAGAATGGAAACGTGGTTATTGTAAACGGAGTGATATATATGTGAAAACGGATACTGACAAAAAGAAGCAGCGACAGTTATTTATTTAGTTTTTAATTAGATTCCACCTACATGGAACAACATCTTACTTATTTATTTTACATGAATCCATTATTCATCAAAGTCCTCTGTTTGATTATTGAGGATATCGAACTTGAATTTAACAAAGCTGATCAAATTAATTTAAAAATGCATAATGAGTCCTCATTTCAAATCCTGATCAATTTGTTTTAAATGTGGTCTCAACATCTAGATAGATTATGTGATTATTATGAGTGAGAGTAATGAAGTTATGTAATATGATGAATAGTTAAAAAAGTGAGCTGTGATTAGGGTATCCATAGAAACAAAGGAAAATATGCAATTATGTAAGGGTTATAAAAATTACAAATGTTATAAGGAGTTAGAAAAAAAGCGAATAAATTGAAATTTACATGTATGGTGTGGTTTTTGAAATGTAATAACACTGCACCTCTTGCAAGCATGAAACAGTCATGTATACTCTCGCAAGTTCTTTAGTCTTGTTGTCAGCATCTAACTGAATTATCATATCTGCATTATTACATCTGTTTTCTTCTTTTATTTTATTGCAGTTATTGCAGTTTGACAGTTTTCATGTTGCCAATTACAAGACAAAAGACACCATGAAATAAATGGCAAAATATTATCACCTTCAACAAATCCACGACTGTTATTGCTAAGTACCACACAGTTATCGTTTCAGTGCCTTTATACTGCTTCATTTCTTTCCATCAATGCAAACATTAGTCAGAATGTCAAAGTAATCTTTGAGAGAACTGAACGCACGAAATGCATGTTATTGATTAGAAAATCATCTTTCACTTACTGAATCGATCTTTAAAATTAATCAGCACATCATTCTTGTAGATTTTATATTGAAGATAAGAAAAAATTAAGGAAACGTCTGGTTTTTTTCGGAGGGGTGGAAATGCCTTAATATTTCTCTTAACATTAAACTGCATTCTTTTCCTTTAGATTACTTTTTATCGTTTGAAGTTTGATTAAGAGGAGAAAATATTTTCCTATACTACATGTCACGGAACATACCGACGACTATTTCAGGAATTAGATGTCTGTATTGACTTCATACTCAGTTAGGGACAATGTGATACCTGACACTGAAAGTAAATGTTTTTTTCTCAGTAATACTGCTTTTGATGGTGGGGGGTATATTCCTTGATTTAAAACATATCATGCCTCGAATATTTGCAGCTGATGGTGTAATCACAAATTAGAATAACAATAAGACTGATTCTGTTTCGCATGTAAATCTCAATATGTTCAAGGAATAAAGCAATTATTTTTAACTGAGCAGTTTTCAATTATGTCAGAATTCGAAATCTAAGCAAAACTAAAGAATCTGTTCACACCGATAAAATGTTAATATTTACCTATATACCCTGATGCAAAAATGAATTTATAAATCTCAATTCAGAATACACATTGAAATATTTCAAGAATCATAGTAAACGTCTTTATAAATTAAAACAAACGAATACCTGCTTTTGGAGTGTGCATTGCATTATCATTGTTGATTATTTGATGGAGCTTTACATTGGTTCAAATCCCAAAAAATGGAGATTGAAGTGTATCTTGCGGTTACCCACTGACGAATTTCAGCCGCACTGTAGGTCTTACCGACAGCAACTCTGAGAAACTCGATTACTGGATGCTGAAATCTGTTGTGACCACAATGGCTCAATTAGGAATAAATGAATAATTATCTGTCACGTGCCTTCACCAAAAAACTAACTTTTTTGTGTTGAGATCCATAAGAAACGTAGTCACTCATGTGAATATATACACAAATATATACATAGATGAAACACATCGTTTCTGCAAATAACCCATTGCTAAACGGAGACCCAACGCCAAAAATCAATATTTGTTATTAGTGGAAGGCTAATGCTGTCAATGAATTCAAAAATATCCTGAAGACAAATTACTGTCTAACTGTCTCTTGTGGATTGAGGAAATTTTCGAAGGTGCTAAGAAACTGTCCACACTTTCAAAATACTTTTCGATACATTGGAGACACCGGAGCATTCAATAACTAGACTGTCCAAAAATGTGCCCCTTGACACATGCCTATTGGGAAATCCCTTACCTATTTCTCTCTCTTACCCGGACAATTTGTAGTTTGATTATGCTAATCCGGATGAAAGCCTTTGGAATCATTCTAGGCTTTTGTTGTTTAGAATTGAAATATACTCACCTGGAATACGATATTTATTGTCTTTCTTATCAAGAAAATATGACTGGCATCCCAATCAGTTTATTGCCAGTAGTAAGTCTATGTGACCATAGTGCGCTCAACTGTTCAATAAGACTGATATTCAACAAAGGTATGATTTGTTGTTGCTATTTCTTAAACTCCTTTATCTTGCTTGAGTAACTAGAATTCTGGTCAATAATTTCATGTAATCGGCTGTAAAAGTCGTCTGAGTGTAGAAAGAAGATTTCATGTGAGATTAATGCAATGGAATTTTATTGAAATATTATTTCACTGACATTTCCGTTGAATTCAGCGAAACAGGTTGTGCACCAGGTGGACAATAATCACGAAAATACTCGATTTCCATCTTACCTTTTTCTGAATAAAGAAAATTGTGAGGCCACCAAGACATTGCTGATAATTAGGTTTCAGATTACATCTTATTAAGATAGATTAGTTGAAAAAGTTGCTTTCATGAGTATAAATCTGAAATCTACATAAGCACACAAAAGAACCCATCATCGCAAACCGAAAGGAGTACGCAACGTTTTGTTGTGGCTTATTATGATCACCTTCTAAAGCAATTAGAGATTTCTTCAAACTTTCGGCTGTTGGAGATAAAAGTGAGCATCATTATGATACCACATACTGACGTTCTATGGAGTCTTCTTGACATGAAGGATAATGATTCCTCACTCCATCTTGCAAAACTAATAATAAATAACCTATATTTGCAGCTTCAAAGAAACAAATGACTGTGTAGATACGTACAACAGTTGTCAAATTCCACAGTTCATCTTTGAGTCATGAGAGAAAATTGACCGAGAAAGAGATCGCTTTTAAGAACTATGTCCTGTAACTGAACTATATCAAAACCGTGTTCTTACAATTCCAAGTAGTTAATACTTTGCAATATCCTTAGTGACTTTCTCATTTCAGTATCATAGGCATATGCCAGTTATTCGTAAGATAAACACGCACTTAATTTGAAGAATTTGACAACTTGAAACCATACTCAACCAAACTATTTGAAAAGGCCATTTGTTTCATCTATGACAATCATTTCAGTAAGAAACCAGAGCAGAATATATTGAGTGACTACTGCTGTTCTTCAATTTGTCCATATTCTCACCAAATGTCGGAGCATTCAAGAGGACTGTGGTTGCTTGATTTCAAGAAAACAGTATCTTATTCCAGAATTATAATTATAATTTCCACCGACACTTTCGGTGTAATATGTCAAGAGAGTTATACTAGAGGCAATATTAGGATACACTTGTCTTGATAGTTCACATTAGTGAAAACGATGGAGATATGGAATACGGGACCAGTGAATATGCCATTATAAGTGGTTATGAGTTATTTTCGACGTTAACCTCTGGATGACTTATCAAAGAATTCTAAAGATACATATATATTTATATGTATTTATATGTCCTTACCGGCTGTATCGTAATCTGAAAACAATAAAGTGGTTGTTAAATAAAAAGCTACTAGTAAGCATATTCAAAAATTACACATTTTCAATTAATATACTGTCACTACTGTGAATAAACATGCGCTATACTCTTTTCATCCTTAAATTCAGTTAATAGTTCATGAAAAGCTCATCCACCAGATGTAAATGGAATAAGTTCTTGTAAGAGATTTGATTTCCTAAACTGGTAATAACTACTGATTTATAATTACTTCCAATTGAAAACTGAGCATTCATGCTGGTCCACTACGCCAAAAGCTTATCTTCAACTCTACAAGACGAATTTCATCATGCTCATTACGATTGATCACGAAATGATTTCAGTTAGAGAACCATTGAAAACCAGAGAATAATGGACAGCGATTTCGTCCTAGTTCGAGACAATTCAGAAACAAGCAAACATGCATAACACCACTGAGGATCAGACACAAGACTTTAAGACTTTGAGACTCAGCTCACTGACCATTCAGCTGGTTGAACGGAGTCCCAAACAAAGATAAAACGGCTACCCGGTACTCCTTGGTCTACATACTGTCTTAATCTTGAAGTCAGTCAAACTCCACTAAACCAACACCAGAAAATAATAATTGATAATAAGAATAAATAAGGGTGATAAATGAAGAAGACATTGATAGCAATCAGTACATCATAAAATAATCATCCTAAATCGTTTAAGATAACAAAACTTACCGGCTGATCATTGTTTTATGAATAGAAGAAGCAATGTATACTTGAGTACAAAACTAATACAACAGATAAAGGTCGAAATATTTTCGAAAATTGAACTAGTGGCTAATTAACGCACATGTTTCGGAAACTAGAGTAGTTAGTGAGAATTAGCTTAGTGTTCAAATTTATTTCTTAAGACGTAATCAAAGATGCTGTGGACAGAATTTTCAGACAGTCAGATTAATAATTATGGCATAAGCAAGTGAGATGACTGCACATATTTCTTTCGAACATGGCTTCGATTACTGATAATAAAATTTTGCTTGTAAACCTTTATGCACAAACTAAATATCGAATAACTTCATCAAGAGAGGTGACTGAATTACTTAATACAACTTTGGTTTATTTTTGCTGTCCCAGAAAAGTGATTGTGAACGATGCAGGGTATTTGAATGAGATAAGCAGCGTGATTGATGTTCATCGGAAATCCCGAAAATTTCAACTTATTTTGGTCCATTGATCGGTGACAGGTTTGATCACTAGCTGACTTCAAGTTCAGAATCATTGGGAAGCCTGGGAGTACTAGACAGTCGTCACTTTCCGGTTTGTGACCCTTCGTCAAAATGTGCCCGATGAAGTTCGAACCCAGGACCTTCTACTTGCTAGTCAACCTCATAAATCATTCAGCCACTAAGACCCAATCCAATGAAGATATTTTTCCAAACGGTGAATCTGTCAAACTAAAGACGCTTTACTGATCCAATTCCACTAAACGTTTGTCGGCTTTATTTTAGACGTTCAGGGCATATCTTCATATTCGTCATTTTCACGGAATTTCAATGGAGAACGTTCTCAAAGTTTGTTATAATTTTTTTAGGTGTGTGTGTGTCGTTTTCTCAATATCTAAACAACCTAAGTGTATAGGACACCACGATGAAGTTTCGTTTCATATCACTTTTTACCAATACGAAAATAGATATCAGTTAACGGACCTTAAACATTTAAACTAAACATCCAAATTCATTACTGTTACTTTACTTACGTCCACCTCGACCTAAATGTGGCATTCGAAATAATACAAAACTTGGTGTTATAATGCGAATCGCCTTTATGATGTCATATAAACTTCTCCCTACTAAATCACCATGATAACTATCAGTGCTTTTAAACTACACCATGCTTTTATTGCTAAATCTTCGGAATGACATAACAACACATATAAAGCATTAATAATGAAACGCCGAAAATCATAATCTCCATGTGTACGGTTCATCATCATCAACCGGGAGGTGTAAATTTATCATCAGTGACTTGACATCTGAATAACCTGAGATTGGGAACCAGTAGTTATTCAAAAATATACGACAAGTGACTTACATTGTTTTGCGATTGTCAAAACTATGTGGATACATATAAATTACTAAATGTATTCATTTATGTATTATTAGGTAGTTAGTTATATTTCAACTGAAATCATCCTTGTAAACTCCATCTATAGTGACTAAATGATTTGAAAAGTGTGTGCATGAAAACAAGCCATGTATTTCTCCAGTAATGATATTGTATTTTTACACTATTCCACTATTCTTTAACTTTGGACAGTATAAATTAAAATATTCTGTCTTTATTGTTTACTGACAATCAGTGTTCATCTTAAGTCATCACACTTTAAAGATTTTCAATATTTTTGCTGTTACCAAAGTTATCATAACACACTGAAAGTAAAAAAAAATACTTACAGGCTTCCAAATATTTCACTTTAAATTATGAAAACGTTTGACAGAAAACATTGTTGACAGTTAATACTTGTAGATGACAACATGTTTACTATGCACAACAGGATTTGTTTGATTTCATAATGAAATTGTAAGAAAACGACATATTTAACAGGATCCTTCGATAATGTTGTTGTTAAATTGAAACAAAATGAAGTTTAATTCTCATTGTTTTCACAGATAATATTCTCAGCAGTGTTCATCGTTACTTCACTATCTGCAAGAAATCAGGTCAAATGTAGTTAATGATGATACACTCATTGTACTCGTGGATTTTCCAAATGAGACATCAGTTTACCTGATGTGACGAGCTTTTTCTCTTAACTTGTAAGATAATCGGTTTTATTCAAAATCATAGTCTTCTATTCAGTTACTTAGAGAGAATAAAGGGACATCACATAACATACAAATAAACAGTGTTGGCATAAAAGCATGCAGAAAGCATTATTCGGTTTATGGACTTACGTTCTAATGGTCAATAGAAATTGTGTTTAAGAGGAACGGTGAAAATAACTGTCTGCACAAAAGATCACTTATATCTCAACACTGATCAACTAACTGGGTTAGTTTTCAGTATGAAAATCATTCTAATTTGTATATCTTGGCACTTTATATTAATCATAACAGTTTTATTCTGGACAGTATTTATATAATGTACAGAATATTCAGAGGAGTATACTGCATGACATTTTCCCTTCATATAATATCTTCAAGTAAAATATTGACTGGTAGTATAGTATAGTCTGTGACACAATGCTCTCTGAGCTGAAGCACAAACCATCCCATTATGATATTTCTGCTTTGTCTTCTTCAAGAAATCCCCAACATCTAGTTAAATGCCAGTTTTAAGAAGCTCAGAAGTACATTTTGAGACTCAAGGACTAAACTAAAGAACAAATATCTCATGCATTGGAACACACAGTCACCGACAATCACTGCCTTTTCTCATTAGAGGAGTTGCATTAGTAGAAGGAAGGTAAGATAATAGAGAACTAGCTAAACACATATCTGAGTTTGACAGCTGCGCTCATCCTGAAGAAGCCTGGAAAAATATTCAGTCAGCCATAGATACAGCTGTAAAAGCTGTGAATAAGGTAAATCCAAAGGTGAGTAAAAACCATTGGATTTCGACTGCCTCATCCGAACTGAGAGATGCTAGAAGACTTATTCCGGCGAGCTCCGAATTCAATGAGGAGCGAAAGCTGCTTAAAAGAAAACTTACGAAAAGTCTCCGCAAGGACCGTGAACAGTGGTGGTTGGCAAAGGCGAAAGAGATGGAAAAAGCATCGGCGATAGGCAACACTAGGCAACTCTTTAGACTCATCAGGGAAACGGGTGGGAGAAGGCAAATCATAAGTGAAACTATTTGTGAGAAAAATGGCTCCTTAATTAGCTCTCAGGATAGACGCCTCGAACGCTGGAAAGAACACTTCGAGGAACAGTTTAACTTGCCTACAGCCACACTGAGCCTCCTCGCCATCCAGCACACACCCGAATGGGATATAGACAGTGGTCCGCCGTCTGTAAGTGAGGTCACCAAAGCTATCTGTAATTCGAAACGAGGCAGGACCCGACGGAATTATTCCGGAGCTGTTTAAATATGGGGGTGACATGCTAGTATGTAGTTTAACTAAGGTACTAGGTAACGTCTGGGAATCAGAGACGGTTCCATCAGACTGGGGTAAGTCACTTATCATACCAGTATTCAAGAAGGGAGACAAGTCCTCATGTGATAATCATAGAGGAATCAGCCTAACGAACATAGTCTCTAAAATTCTAGGCTCAGTAATCATGAACAGACTAAGCCGAACTCAGGAGGAACAAACGAGGGAAAATCAAGCAGGCTTTAGGCCAGGTAGAAGGTGCATAGATCATATCTTCACTTGGCGCAGACGTATTCAGTCTCTTTAACCTTCATACTCCTTTCTACCATTACTCATTCTGTTTCACTCTTATACTTGTCAAAACTCTATTGATTTTCTTCAATCATTTTCTTGTCTACCTTTGTGTGCTATTTGGAACGTGGCAACTCGAACTGCTGCACTTCGGTGCCAAGTTCTATGTTGAATCCAGCCAGACAGACAGACGCCTTTTCTCAAGTTTAGCAGGAAATTCTAAATACAGTCAAGAGAAAATACCATTAGAGGTCACATCTTAATCGATTGGAACAAAGTGAATAAGAGAAAATATATGCAATTGGGAGTTTCTGGTAGCTGAAGGTTTAAGCAGACCGCCTCACTATAACTGTATAGTCATATAATGTAGTGCATTCCATAGGGTAAATATATAAATCCTTTGTTAAGTTGATTAAGTTAAGAAAAACATTGAAAATATACAAGCGTCATGCAGAGGAAACTTCGAACTGACTCTAGAAATGACATGCAGCCACCTAAAGAAATGATCTGTGGAGTCTACAGAAATCGAAGAAAAATCAGAATGGAATGAATGTGTAATGTCAAACGAAATTTCTCCTGAAAAGGTGTTTTTAGACCAGGAAGTGACCAATCATTCCTCTTTTGGGCGAAGTACTTATAAACATTTATTATAAAATTTATGGGAATCGCGTAATTACAAAATTCATATTCTCATCAAAATGTATCTTTAATAAAAATAACCTTGATGATAAGCATTTAAAGCGACCAGGTCTTTGGCAAAGAAGAATGAAAGACTTCATAAAGTTAAAAGGACTCCAGCTGAACACGTATCGACATAACTCAATAGATAGATCACAGTTTTGACAGTTAATGTGAAAGTAAAAATGTAACTTACTAAGTTGAGATGTATCTGTATTGCACAAAAGTAAAGTATATAACATTAAAATAAACGCCTGAAATTGTTGGCTGCGGAATTCGTCAGAGTAGTGAACAATATATTCACATTGACCATTAGTTCTCCTGATAATAAACTATTATAGTAATCTAATTGAATTTTGGATTTTCCCGTCGATTGATTGGACCGAAGTGCTCGGTCTCAGTTTGACATGTCGGCTTCCAGATGACGAGTCCCAAATAGGACGAAATGCGCATCTGGGATTCCACTGCTAGTCACCATCCACCAATTAAATATTATAGTAATCACTTTGTAGTAATTCAGGATTTCATAAACACAACCTTGTTTACTGGTTTACTATCCTATCTCGCATCAGGAAAAGGAGATATGTTTGGCTGTGAGCCTCAGGCACTGACAACCAATCTCCTTTGAAATCATGACAATAAAATTATACAGTGCTACACAACTACTAACAATGCACACCAAGAGAATAATAAGGACTCTAACAGATAACTGTGCACAGTGAAACGTATTTCCCCAGACAGATGTCTAAATCGAATTTCAGCTGGTTGTGTCAACGCAAGCAATGCCATGATCAAACAACACTGAAGGAGAACTCATCGTGACCGGAGATGATATCAGCGAAATGACTGAGACAGAAGACTCTTTGTAAACTTCTGCATCATTAAAATTTGGTGATTGGAGGTAGTGTGGAAACTGAGGATACTGGCGACAAGATTGAGAATTTCAGAAGGTGTATATTCATATCGCTGCTTGAAACTTTGAATTATTTCACTAAATATCAGGCTTGATTACATGGTTATTTACTGACATGTAACACTACACTTAGGCAATCCTTATTTGTTGTCTTAAGGTGTCGTGGAAATTAGTAACATCATCTGCTTATACTTTATTCTTCACATTTCATTTTTATTTGTATGAAAATATTCCTCATGAACACTATCCAGGTCATTCATTAATGCTGACAAATTTCAAACAATTATCTCATAAATACTTCTGTGAGGAAATATTTAGCCCTCATTATGAATTATTTAAAATAATTCCAACATGTTCATGGAAAAAAACGAAATTTTTCTCAAAGTTTGCCACAGCTTCTCCAGTAGCATTGGAAAGACAAAATATATACTGCCAATCACTTTGATTTTGGCAAGTCATCATATGAAAAGTCTAGAAAGAACCACACTGGTAAGTTTTATTTGTCCTCCTAGAATTTAGTACAAATATGTGGATGACACATTTACCTTGATTAAGAAAGCTGTAAACGGAAACCTTCTACAACATATTGACTCAATCTCGAAATATATATACCTTACTATTGAAGTTGAATCAGATGAGATAACTTTTAACTTTCTGGAGTGTCTTGTCAAAACACAAACTGACGAGAAACTAAAGTCTTCTACATACAGGAAATTGACGCGACCAAGCAGGTATTTGAATTTCTCATCGGATAGTCCTATAAGAAAGCTTTGGTGGATGTTAAAGAAATGTTCCCCAAGATGACATAAAACATCTGTATCTATAATATGAAGTGTTCAGAATATGAGACTTGCTATATAGGGGAAACAAGTAGACAAACGAATGTCAGAGTGAATGCACACATGCTGTGCACGAAATATCCTCCTAAAAATGCAGTAGAATTAAAGAGTCTCGAAAAGAATTCAGCCATAGCAACTGTTGCTATAGACAATGGACTTAAGATCGATTTCGAAAACGTCGACATTCTAGGAAAAAACTTTCATCCACATAACATAAAGAAAGGCTAGTCGCTGCAGCCTTGCATATTTTAACCATATCGAATGCAACAAATAGGAGAGAAAGAATAGACTTTTTATCTATACGACAGACTCTGATGACACAAAATAGAAGAGAGAAAATACAAATGTATTCAAGTATTGGTTCGTAGGGATTGGGCTGGTCACAGGATTTTCATCATGGGCTGACATATGTTACAAGACCGTTGGAAAACCAGCGACTAATGAAAGGCCTTTTCGTCGTAGTTTGAACCACTTCAATAGTAAGCACCCAAAGGGTACCCAAGATATTCTGTGTACAAGCTGAGCCAATGGCACCCTATCCGATGGACAGTTTCCAATTCAATATATTCCGCAACTGTTAGTTAATGTCATCGGCTTGTAATTGTCCTTACACCCATCCATCCTCTTGTACCACACTAGTCAAGACTTCCCATGTGTGACCATTTGACGTTAGACATAACAAAAGCACATGATGAATGTTCACAGTTTTCTGTTGGTACAAATGTCTATCAACAAATGGCCTTCAAGTGAATTGATTCACTTAAGTTTATGTCATGTTTTGACTATATAATATTCCTATGGTGAATAAATTCGCAATAATTGTTCTATGGTCAACACGGTAAAAGGTTCACAGAAATCTTGTTTCGACTTTTTCTGTTAGACACACTGACACTATTTCAAATAATTTATAATGATTCTGTCTGACTTGGCGTTCAAATTATTATTCTAGGAAATTCCTAGCATCTACGGTTTGGACACATATTATTTAGTCTTCAATTTTATGTCTTTATTTTAGTGAAGAAACTGAAGTGAGCATTTCTAATATGGTGCACTAGCTAAACTAATAGCGAAATGACTACTAACAAAAATAGATGTCTTCATATAAAACGGTGGTGAAACAAAAGCATTCAATATATATATCGCTTCATTAAATGTAAAACTATGAAGGTAAAATAATTTTTCATTTTCATAATATGTGAACGATAAACAAGAACATTTTCATACGAGAATCGCACACAAATGAGAAAGCACAGCAGCTGTACTTACAAATATACACTAGAAAGGTAAAAAACAGATAAGGAAATCAAATTCACAGATAAACTTCTATAAAGTAGTATAACCTGAGGAAGGAAGGATGATAAATTGTATTTCACTTAAATGAAACTAATTCATTCCAAAGAAAATGAAATACTTCAGATAACTGTATAATAACTTGAAAGTTTAGAGACGTGAAAATGTCAATCTCAAAATCAACTGCATGGAGAATTTTTCGGTCCGCAATGATATACCTTCATTTTATTGCCACTAAAATATGCCCGAGACTATGGTGCACTATGCAAAACAATCTCGAATCAAATGCGAATAAAGAATGATATTTTGACAAATATTTATCTGTCACCAGGCAAAATATCCGAGAAACTAAGGCATTCAACAGTTGTGGCTAAATCAGCGTAAGATAATGAAAAAACATTAACTGTCAGTTGTGTTAATATTGAATGAATTTCGAATGATCAGGCATAATATAACGGTCTTCGATTGTTTTGTAAATAACAAATTCTACTTTGGTCTAGCTGCTTATTGTTCATCAGAAGACTGGAGCAATACGACCAGAAGTGGTATTGTGAATTATAATGACGTTGTTTCATAGACTTTGAAGCTGCAAACTTGAACCTGAAACCGTCTGAACCCGTAAAATTTTTGAAGCGACTCGGTAGCTTATACAACACAGTATGTGATTGTCACTCAGATACAGTCAGCAAGTAAGGAATTCAGAAGGACGAAACAACCAAACAGGTAGGATGTAAATCTTCTTTGTGACTTGTAAAGCTTTCTTTATCTAGTGAATGACGACTGCCCTTCTGTGTGTTTCAATAGGTGTTCCCTGCTTCACTTGCCCCTGCCATACTTTCGAAAATACAGGTCCATAAACAGCAATAATCTTCTGCAATATAACGAGTCGGCGGTCGATAATCCGAGCAATTATTTTCATCGAAATGTTGCCTCTTAAACTGTAACTTTTGTTACTGTAACCATTTGTACTGTCGGTGTCTTGTCATGCTGGTTTATTGTCAGTGGAACATTAAGTCTCCAAGTCACCGACTTGTCTTCTCATATTTATTCTAGTTGATTGAAGCTCATAGTATTCTGAGTTGCGTCTGTTGATCTTCTTGCAGCGACATCAGCTTGAGGATCGATCGGTTGGGAGTCATTGAAATGGGTGCATTTACATAAACATTTAAAATATATGAACAAGACGCATTCGTATTTACAACATACGAACAAAGATTTCTTCGAGAATCGCATGCATATGAAAAAGGAGAACAGTTGTACTTACAGTTCCCGTCTTTAAAGAACAAAGATGTAAGGCGATCAGATACATGAACTTTTATAAAATGAATCATCAGGAAGAATTATAAAATTATTTCACTCAAATGAACCTAATTAATCCCACCGAAAATGTAAATACTTCAAATAATTCTAAATTAACCTGAAAGTCTAGCAACAATATGAACGTCCAGATAGCCTAAACTATCGATGATGTCATAATCACTGTTAAGTTACGAAAAATTCAGCAGTTTAAGCGTTAATTAATGGATTTTTATTGAAAATTTGCAATGCAACTCTTACTACACTCACCGCTCGTCTTAACTGTCAAAATTTAAATATATTGTAAAGAATCGTGGGTGAAAGGATTACGTTTGTTTCATAAAATATTGGTATTAAAGATCACACATTATGTTATCCAGATGCAATCCTCCAGTGAGGTTGCAAGGGAAAGACGCTAGGTGAAAATTCCTCCTGCTTCCTTCGTTCATGATCACTTGTGTTCTTTGTAGTATAGCGTAACAATACTTCTATTTAAAAGTTTTCCTTAGGTTGCTTCAAACAAATTAGTTAGCCATGCAGAAATGTATGTTCGGTTGCAAAAAAGGTGACCTGATGTTCAACAGTTTTTCCCACTAGTTGAGTGTTCAAGTATCTAGTGGCAGAATGATGCGTGTTTTTCGACTAGGTCCATTTTTATGCCCCTCAAGACTCGATTGTTTTATTTTGGTTCCAATAATTTACGAATATGTCCAACTTTTATGTAGTGAAGTACACTCCATGTTACTATTTCTGTTGGATTAACACGATGTCTGAAGGCAAACATCAGACATGATTCGGTGGAAAGGATGATGTGATAAAGCAATAGTTTTAAGAAATTCGATTCGAAACAATGTATTGCTTCACAAAATTTGCTGGTCTGTCACAGACATTTCACAGCGCTTACAAACGTATAAATTCTTGCTATCGAGATGAGTGTATAAATTTGAGCTTACTGACTCAGTTCATGAAGACCATTAGCTGATTGCAATTCATACTTCATTAAGTTCTACAGAGAGTATCGTTCACATTAGGAATAAAGGTGGAGAGGTATTATAGGAGAAAGACTCTGAAGTGGCAGGTTTATAAGTGGTTAAACAACAATGAAGTCCAATTAATCTGTAATCGTAAGCGACTTTTCAAGCTGAGTGATATGTATCTGTTGAATTCTGAAGTAGACTAATCTTAGATCAGGAAGTGTATTCACCCTACGATAATTCAACTAAATCTCATATTCATGAGACAAAATTTAAACTATCCGAGTATAATGCAATAAGAAGACGAATTCTGCATATATCAAACGTTTATGAGAATCATATGTGAAAATACTGTTATGTGATAAACTGACTCACGTGCTAATTATTATAACAGATGAAATGTATTTTAAAATTATCACTTTGATATTGGTTCTGTTTAATAAACTGAAACGATATTTAGGCTGTTATTTGTATTTGCTACCGTAGTTGTGACAGTGACAATTGTTATACCTAGTAGATTCATGCCAGATATGTATACGTCGTCAATTACACTGTCATTCTTTCAGCGATACACACTGGAGATAATGATGATTTTTGAAATTATAGTCAAAAAAACTGTTTCATTTAAGATATCAACCACAGTATTCATAAAATGTTTGACAAAATGTTAAAATCAAAGCATCTTCTCTTATGAAAACGTTAGGCGCGATTTTCTTGGAAAAAATCTGTTCATCTTGGAATTCTCCAGAAAACACTGATAACGCAAATGTTTCGCTAAAAGTCTACGGGTACAGAAATGATTTTAGGGGATGCGCAGTTTCTTAGTTACTTCCTGGTATAGATGATAGAATAGCAAGAAGAGCACTTCAACTTGCATAAAGCAACACTAATGTCGTTCAACATGCAAAATCCACCTGTAAGCATCGTTGCCTGTCAAGAATGCCCACCTTCAACATTTTCATTTTAATTAGTCCATGTAGCGATGGATGTGACGCTAATAGTCATCCAAAACACAAAGATTTGCTTGTCACGAAGGAACTGTATCCTGATAACGGATTCTTCCAAACGCATTGATAGGAAATCACAAAACGTTTAATATGTTAATAGATCCTGTCAGATGGGATAGATTATTGTGTGTCTTGCACCCACTCTGAATTTAAGAATGGAGTGGTTGATTGTGCTGATCATTTCACACATCTGAAAGGTTGCCTCAGACGTATTGGATTGAAATTACAGCTACGATACAAAAGTCTGTTTTGGAATTTCGCAAACTGACCTCATCTCCTGAGTATGCAGTTCACACTGTCCTTCTTTACGACTGGACACTTAGTATCGGAAAGTAATTGTTAACAGACTAGATTCTTGTGGCTCTGTCTCTTACACTCACACATTAGGTGGAATGGTATGGTCAGACGTAGTGGTGGGTTGTAATGGAGGTTCTACAAATTAGAATGACTGGCATTTGTGTTATACATGTCATGCTATTGCTTCCCTTGTTAGCCGACATATGGCAGTGTTACAAATACGTTAGCGGTGACCAGGCTGAAAAAATGGAGTCAATCAATCATAACTTTGGGTGATGGCGCAAGCCACAATGGGCACAGAAGCATCACTGTTTCATGCCCCATTGATCCATCATATCGCACAATTATTTTTTAAAAATTTATTCCTTTAGGTTCCAAATGAAACATGGGGCTTCAAGATAAAGCTTTGAGGTTTCCATAGCTAGGGTTTCATTTTTACGGGACTAATCTCCTATTCACCTGTCCAACTGTGCCTCTTTACTGAACTTGCAACCGGCTAGGCGAGACTTATGAGTGCATCAACTGACAATTGAAACCTAGACCACGTGTAGAGCTGGCAAGCGCTATACGGTTGAGCTAGTGACATACGAATTCCCATTATTCTCCATTCAATTTTCATATCTCTCACTAATTTGTGGTTAATAAAGTTCATTATCATTCACTTTCTTTCTCGTCTTACACGTGCTGATTATGAAGTGTGAAAACTTGATGTCTTACACTTAAGATGAAAGTTCTGCGTGGAAACTTCAATTCACTTTCTCAATGCCACGTGTTAATGTTGCGATGATTTGACAGGAACACATTATTCCAACAGTGACTACACCACTGAGGGAGAAAATCACAGGAAGTGTTACTCTCCAGTCATAACAAATATCATATTTGTTTGATAACATTGCAATATCAGCGGCCGTATCGTTCACAGGATTCCAGTATTCATAATTCTCTCACACGAGACCAATTTTGAAAGTGTTTGTGAAATATTTGACTGCAAAACTCTCTTTGAATGTGACGCTGTCACGAAGATCTATTCGCTCTTAGTTGATGATGTCGTGAATTTCACAATAATTTACAGGAAGTTTAATGATATGAAAAGATTGCTGAAAGAAACGTCATGTGACAACCGATTAGAAGTTCGTAAATATTTTATTCATAGATTTTGTGGTCGCTATTATATAATAAAGAGAAATATCATCTCGCTTAACACATGGTGGATGTTGCTGACTGCATGTACAAGAAGTATATAGATGACGAGTCAAAAATATTGAATGACAGAGAGATGGATTCAGTGAGTGATGCTTCAAGAACAACATGTGAAACACGAGGCGAAAACAAAGAAGAAGAATATGGAATTCAAGCCAGAAGAAACCCGGAGATGTATACATAGTGTGATTCCAATACACGGTAGACGTATTTCCTAAAACTCAGTCTCGGAATAACAGACATGTTGCCTCATTACATTCCATTTTCCATCAGTTTCACGGATAGGTGTTTGCAATTCTTTTTGAAAGCTAATAAATACTTTTCTGATCAGTCAAACAAGTTCACCTTAGTTAGTTAATTATGTGCATCGTCTCAATGTGTAATATCTTTCAAACAGGACTAAATTATCCTTATACATCGACCTGGAAACATTCTCAGTGCATCCTATTGCACAGCTAGAAATTAAGTTGCGGCTCACCAAGAATACCAAAGTTACGGCTATTCACAGAATAATTGACTACTTACTATAATAGGCTGAAAATAAATGCAGATAATACGATTGTATGTTATTCTCCAAAATGTGCAGATGTTGAAAAAAACAAAAAAAGCATATTTAATGCAAAATTGTAGCCTCAATATAATATATATCCAGGATAAAATCTTCCTGAATAGTGAATGCGATAGTAACCAGCATAAAACGATATATCATCCTTTTCCAAGAATCTTGTGAACTATCTTGTGACGGAGTTACGATATTAATCCATCATCTCTCAAGCATACGGCTATTTATTGTGTGATCATTTCATTATCTTTTGTCTCACCTTGGTTTTTGTCGAATCGCCAACCAGTCAGAACAGCTATTGCCAACCTTTAGGAACAATCCATTCCTACAGCTGTGAGCCGAATTTATTGCGGTAAAGAAATCATATAAGTGTGATGTGTTGTTTCCTAATAAATATAGAGCATCTTACATTCACAGGCCAGCCATTGTCATTTGATATTTACGTGGCCCTGTGAAGCAGCAGAAAGCTCAACACAAAAATTGGGCGTATAAGCCTACAAGTCAAGTTCCTTACCGTTATAACAATTAGCGGCACAGATATAACAGAATGTCTGCTAAAAACTCCTCGAAATACTCAACTGATTTAATACGACAAGGATATTATATTAGGATGTTAAACAGTGAAATCTAAAATAACCCCTGCGGTCACTTCTAAACAAAATGTATAGCTGAGAAATGCAAATATCGATAGGATGCATGATAATAAACAAAGCAGATATATTATTTTCCTAATAAAATGCTTAAATTGATGAATCGCCTATAAACACTGTCATTCGCTGGAAGTGAAAGACATTTGAACACAAGCCAAAACGAATCATTTTCGATTGATGTGTTGTGGTGTCATGAGAGAGCAGTAGAGTTTTTCAGTTTTGAGCTTCATCATTAAGGATAAATCCTGATACAACTGCTATCCAATTGCTTTGCCTACATTGAAATCGACGTTAGCATTGTAGTAATTTAAAAAGTAGGAAAGATTTGATCAATGCGAAGTTGCACGCAAACTTAATTTGAGAGTAAAACATAAAGTGTTACAGCGATTTGAAAGAATACAAACAAACTGGAAACGAAAGTCGAAAACCCAAATAGCAGTCAGCAGAATCAAATATCTGTAGAATAACACTAAAATTATACGGTGAAATCACAGACAGAACACTCCGTTGACAATGAAAATCTGACTAATGATTAAAATAAATTCAGTTGTGAATTACCGCACTTTGTGTAACGTTTTCATGTAATTGACGACGGAGTATACTACATCAATTCAGCGGAATCACAGGTGATACTCCATGAACTGAAAAGTCAAAACTGTTAGATTCAATCACAATACATATTATTGTTGTCAGCTGGCTGTCATCGTAAATATTGAGGTGCTAAATAAACTAGTAGTGGTCGACTGTTTTCTAAACGATTCATCGTTGATATTAGTGAAATTTGTTTGTTATTACACTATGATTTCAATAGGATTCTGTATTATGTTGTGAATTTATAAGGAGTTTAAGAGAAAAATAATAATTAGCTTACTTGCTGTTGAAGAACATTTGAAATAAAACAATCAACTTATGAATAGGTTTGGACAATTTGGATTGCGACTAAACATGCTATATAGAGGTAGTAGCACAGAATAATGAAAGTTTTTGATTGGACACTGCTAATTAATGGGATGTGTCCACATCTGACTGATAGAATAAGGGTTGCGTCAAAGAAAGGACTAGACACATCAGACTAGTTACTAGTGTCCAATCAAAGTAATCAATACAGTCCTACAGGAGGTCAATGGCGAGTCAAAATAGATTAATGTTAAAGTCTCTGACCGCAGCACTGGGTGACGCGGGTTAGAATCTCAGAAGGGTCATGAGTTCCTTCCAGGTTACAGATACTCCTCGCTGACTGGTGAGTGCCAACTAGCACGAAACGTAGGTCCAAGGCTTCCTTCCGATTGACTCCAACCATCTAATATCATCAAAGGGTGTGACCCTTCACCAACCATAATTACATCCACGTATAGCTTCAGTCAAGTGCTATTTCAAAATACCTCTCTTCAGACAGAGATAGAGAGATTCAAAGCTTGAGTTCTAAATTAAGTGATTTCCAGTCACCCACTCACTCCTGAATATTCCGATATTCCCTAAATGTTGACAAGCATCGCAATTCAAAGTGAGTAATCTCATTCAAATTGAAGTTACAATTCTGAGGGATGAAGGCTGAGAGTCCGCCTGCTCGTTGTCAGGCCATATTCGAGATTATATAATCTCCTAGTCATCTAAATGTCTGACAAAAATTGCAAGTTGTGAGGATTTAGGAAATACTAGAAATCTGTTGAACGCTATTGCATGTGACACACATATTTGAATACACAAAACAGCATCGAAAACTTACGTGCTTTGTTATGTGGTTAAATTTAAAACACAGTAGTAACATAAGCATGAAATGTTTACATGCAAGAATGAATGAATTTGCCTTATATGTAAATTTTAAATGATCTGCATACGCATAAAACACATTGAGACTGCAGATAAATAAGACAAACATTTGTGATCAATTGAGATGCAATAGCAGTATCAGTGAATCTTGCAATAATCGATTGATAATTTTTCTACGTAATAATTTTATTTCCAATGCCATGCTAACATTAGTGCTACAAGAGAATTTGATGCAAGTTAATTTACCTGTAGATTGGAAACAAAATTGCCGTGTGAAACAACCAGAGGACGACTTTTATGAATGAGAAAACTGTAACAGTATCAGCCTACTTTACGTCCTAAGAAAAATTTTGGATGCCTACATTCAGGGAAACAAGAATTATACTGAAGCGAGGTGGATTTAGGGAAACCGAATAGTGCGCGGACCGAAACACTATCAGTGTGCATCATCACCACATACGGTCTGGTACAATGTCAGATTTTTATTTCAACTCCATGGATTGTGAAATAGTTATCTACTGTGAAGTAATTTGTGAACTCCGTCAACATGAGAGAATGAAGTACTGCATTTAATAGCTGTATGATGGTGATGCGTCTCTAGTGATTCACAACTGAAAGCAATATGAAGTGTTCATGGCGAAGATTAGATAGTTTATCTGCTATCACGATTGATGTTCCTTAATTTGATGGAGCAAATCATAAGACACACTGCGGCATTCAATGATGAGGATTCGTTGGATTGACATCTGAATGGATGATTTATATCATCTTGTCATTCAAACTAAAGGCCGTTGATGTGAAAAACAACAAACTGAAGGGAAATGCAGTGAAACCAGAAATTTAGGTGAACATAAGGAAGACAAAGATGAATGAGATATACAGTCATTAACAAAACACCAATCTTATAAAATGAGAGAAATCTTAGGGTATTCATCTCTTTTACTAACACGGATAGCATCTGATCAAATGTAAGCGACATTGATTTGAATGTCGAATCCATGATTGAGAAAGCAATACTGACGTTCACTACTCAGAAATAATTGAGGGGAACTGCGTTAATTAAACACGGAATAAGTTCCTAATTTCCATCATCAATGTCAAGTCATTTCATTTAGGCGGTTCATAGATTTGGTGCACACCGCACTGGGAGCATTGGCAACAGTTTGCAAAGTGTCATTGACAGTCGTATTCACCCAAAACCGAAGATCAGATGAGAAGCAAGAAGGAATAAGAGATAAGGAAATCTAGCTAGCTTGCCTAATAAAAATGCGGAATAAAATTTAGGTGGTTAAGACATGTGATGAAGAGCTTGCCGAGCGGCATCACACAAGTGACTCTCTAGTTCAACTTAGAAAACAAAGAGGAATGTTTCAGGATATAGCATGACACAGAAAAAGGTGCATGAGGAATAATTTGACGCTCGCCAACAAAGTTGAGTGTAGCTGTAGAGATTTCAGGGCAGGCAACACCAACAGCATGATATACATGAAATGATGAAATGTGATTGCAAATTTGCTTAACTTACCACATTCACTATCATGAATTAGACACGCAATACAGATAAGAAGTAGTATTTCTTTGCAGAAATTCATTGTGACCGATGTGCTAGCTCATTTTACGTCTCCTTATATACTGAAATTTGTTATTGTTTACAAGTCTAGCCATTCATTATCATGAAATAAAATGTCTCCATTTCAACTTCAGAGTTGTTGTTGGTAGTCTCGAAGATTTTATCTAATTGTATTTAGGCGCACTTTTGACGTCATTCACCAGTTTTATCATCTATTTTGAAACACTTGCGATTTTGGAATGGAGAAAATAAAATAAAATCACAGTCTCAGGAACATACATTTAAGCCAGCTGAATTTTGTGCTTACAAAATATAGTGTTTATTTTATTAAATTTTATCGTATATGAGTTTCTAAATAGTCAGTCACGAAGATAACCATGTTCTTCATCGTATATTTTCTGTGAAAACATTAACTCTAGCATGGTGCACTAATCATCAACTAACTAGAATTCATCAAAATGAAACTCATAAAATGAGTACATTGTACAGGAGATATAAATTTATGATTTAAGCTTCTACATTTTGTTCCAGCTACTCACGTTGTCACTTGAACATTCAAAAACCAGCAAAAAGGACTCATTCCCTTCTGTTTCTGTAGTACAAATTACTTTAGGATGGGCTTTGTTAAAGTTCTCTTTAAATCAATGTCAGCTTACTCTCCTTCCCTGAAAATAAACTACGATGTTCAGATAGTATTCTGATCCTGGAAATGAAAATGGAAGGAGACGTGAACACACCAACGATGTACAGAGTAAACACGAAACACACATTTCCAAAGTGATTTGGTCCACAACAGACATCACTTTATGGCGTCATCATTCATTATCTTGTTATTTATTTCTCAATCACTTATGGATGTCTAGTCATTTCATAGATAACAAAATATACTGAAAGAGAACTCATTTTATTATCTCAAGATAAGCTGTGTATTTACGTCTCTTAAGTTGAGAAAATAAAGCAACAATTCTTATGCGTAAATAATGAACTTGTGGAAATAAACAATTTAATTTTCACTTATATTACTGCCACACATTAACTAATATACTTGTATTTCCCAAATCCATTGTAGATTACTCCATGACATCAAATATCAGTGTAGTGAAATGACAATGAACAGATGAAGGGATGAGCATTATCCGAAAGGAGAGATTATTAAACACTGAATTAGTCCTGCTCCCTTGCAGTGTGTGTGTGTGTGAAACAACTCACATAGCGCCCTTAAAAGTAGCTAACGTGGTTGATGTAATCTATGAATGGGATTCTAAAGGAGTGGCCATAGTATTCTGTATGCATTAACTGTCGAGTTTGTCAAGATGCAGGCTATTTTATGCTGTCAAAAGTAACGTTTTTTTTTCTTCTCATAAAATCAGGATTACTCCCACCACCCTCCCCTCCATACTTCCATTTTAGACGTAGTAATGATTTCACCTCCTCTCCTAAGTAAGTGAAGCAAAGTTCTTCTATCGCTTAGTGTTATACTAATTTTGTCATGTAAACATAAAATATCGCTCTTCCTAGGAAGTTTGGGATCTTGGTCTACACTGAATATTTATTTCTCGTCGGAAATATAAAGCTCTCATGTTTCCAAGTATATTTTATCACCCAAGGGAATTCCGTTTACAAGTAATGTTGGAATTTAAAATCAGTCCGTATCATAAGGAAGAGATAAGTTATCCTACTGTGATACATCTATAATCTGTCTCTGTTCAACAGGATATCCTTTCGCACTTAGTTTTAAATTCCATTTCTGATCCAATGAATGGCGTTTCAGGATGGTAAATGAATTTCAAAGTCTGGTGAAAAGTGGAAATATGAAACTTATTACGGAATGCGAACTGGTGAGAGCATTCTCTGTGTGTGTGTGTATCTTTGAGTATTCGTGTCTACCCGCACTTCAGCTTCTGGAAGTGCAAACAAGAGGCTTTTCGTTCTGCCAAAATATTGTGGCTGTACCCACTGCAGAAGTATTTGTATTGGAGAAGACTCCTCTGTGGATATTAAAGGTTTTCCGGAGAGCATCACTTCTTAGAAAACATTTAGAGTTTTCAAAATGTATTCTGATGACATTGTTCTCATACAAACTGTTAGCTGCAGATAGTATCAAAAACCGAAGATAATGGCGCAATACATTTGTGGATAAATCTGGTGTTATGTTTAATACTGCCACTCCATGATCTCAACAATGAAATACTAGTCTGTGAAGTTGATCGAATTCGAGGGTGCCAAAAGACTAGCTTCGTTACTTAATCCTCCACAGTCTGCAGTATATTCTAACCATGATACAGGCGATAAATTGAGATGACATTCGGATAGATTAACCACAACATTTTCCATCACGGAAAAATCTAAGCATCTTCATAATACGCCAATCATGCGATTCAGTATTTGGGAGATGGACTGTATTGTCTTTTTTACTAATTTCAGTTCCGCATTATCAATCTATCATTATTATTATTATTGTTTACTCTAGTTCCTAGCAAACATAGAGCTTCAGCCGCACGTCTCCATTGCGGTCAGTTCTCTGTCAACCTTTTCAAATGGCTCCACGTCTGCCCACATGCTTTTATCCCCTCTTCACATGACCTCCTCCATGTCACTGTCCAACTGACGACCAACTTGCCGCTTCCTGTTCGTGTCCAACTCAAGAGCCTGGCGTGCGATGTCACTTGATGGTTTTCTCAGAGTGTGGTGGACAATCCACCTCCATTTCCTCCTGCTTACTTGTAGCACAATCGGTTCGTGGTTAGTTCACTCATTGTCAGAGATCCCTGTTGCTGATCTTTTCTGGCTGACCATCTGATCTTGAGTATTGAGCAAAGACAGCTGTTGATGGAGGTCTGTAGTTTGTTTGAGGTGCTCTTCATGACGTACCAAGTCTCTGATCCATAAAGTAATCCATCTATCATTGCATATGTTAATTTTTTGAAATGTTGTAGAATTTGCTGTAAAGTCAACAGATGACAACTTATTCTTAATGAATAGTTGTCATTTATCTAGACGATTCATCAAGTTGGGTCCGCAAATGAGCGTGCTTTAAATTTAATTTAGCAGCGCGTTTCAAGCCACTTACTTTCTCTCCTCAGTTTCTTGTTCAGTTCAGCTTCGCCGTATTCAGCGTGTACTGGTCTTCAGAAGATGTTTACCTTAGACTCCTGTTGGTTTCTTATATGACTTCCCTAGCGTCACAATAGGAGTACCCGTATTGGAAAGTCTAAATGACATGAGAATGCCGTGTTCAGTCAAACTGTTCAACTAATTCTTAACTACATTCGTCGAACTATATAGAAGTACCTGGCGATTTCAAAAATACGGAATGAAATTTCATACCACAAACACAGTGTGAACACCTAAAAACTAGTTATAAGATATGTATGAATCAGTTAACAGGGATATTTTGATATCCAACAAGTTGACAGCTTTAAGTCCGACTAAATGTAGACCATATTGACCAGTCAATAAAGAAATCTTCAAGAGGTTACGACTTTCTAATTTCAAAAGGGTGTCAACAGTAAGAGTTAGGTGTAGCTTATGACCAGTATTACCTGCAAATGATATAATAGTAGGCTACTGCTGTACGTCCTTTGAAAGAAACAGTAAATGCATCTAAGATATTACAGACTTAGTACATTCAGCAACAAAAATAAGAAAGTTAATCCTGCTTGACGTTGAAGTGAAAGTTCTCACTAGTTCAGAATGGGTAACAACGACTAATTCTTTACACCTAACAAAATGGTAGAATTATCTGTATTCTGTGTTGTCAAAGTATTTAAACCTGTAGACAGGGATTTCATTTGTCGAACATTGTCATATTAATAACGCTGAGAATTCAGAGATTGACATCTATGTAGTATGTGAATTCTCGCACACTGATAAATGACTTGAAATTTCAGCTTTTCAAACCAACA
>OX235277.1:19131750-19319556 GCA_944472155.2 Trichobilharzia szidati | reverse complement strand
AGAAATGCAGCGGTGATTCGAAACTTTTGTAGTCTCAGATAAATACAAAAGTATAATAAAGCAAAAGTGAACTTACAATTATCTAGATTGAATACAGTATTTAGACTATTTATACTTGTTTTAGGATGCTAAATTGGTAATAGTATAAATAGCTTTTATACCGTAAAAATAATATTCCACCATCTTACATTTGTTATCAGACTTGGTAAACTGTTACCCTCCAATTGTATTCTCACAATTGTAGTCATGTAAAACCTGTCACATTGTAATAACTTTTGAGTCTGATATGAAACAATTTATCTTATTCTGAAACAATCATCTATTTGACCCTGTCTCTAGTAGTTTCCTCTTATCATGTATTTCTCGATATATTATATATATGTTATACGTCGACATGTATTGTATAATTCGGTTTAATGATGATTAGGCAGACTTTGAATGCATCCAGTGTTAATAAATAACTCACATGCATTGTCTGGTTTTAATAAACAATACAATACATCAATCTACTCAGTGCATAGAAAATCAAACCGGAGTTAATGTTAATACGCTTGGAAATAAAGACATGTTATGGACGCCTCTGAGCAACTGGAATCATATCAGAAGTGTTTGTGCCCAGGACGTCCGCAAAACGTTTTCTGTAAAGAAGCATTTACGTAGTAGTTGTCAATAAATATCCTGAAACAATATAAAGTGCTTGTTGCATATATATAGTTCACTTACACATAAGTTCTACGTTGAGGTTGGAAATCATGAGGTACAATATAGTAAGATTATGAAATGACATTGTAAATAATACAAATTACAGGCGTATATTCACACATTCATTCGCATATCTTTTCCTTTAATTTCTCTGTGTTTCTCATCAGTCACAGCGTGTGGAAAGTTGTATTTAATTATTAAAAATAACACACAATTTGCATAAATGGAATGCAGAGTTTTATTGCTGCTTCAAATTGTTGGTTGTGCCATGAAGTCAATCGCACTGAAGGAATTATTCTAAGACACTAATTTGAACACAAGTGAGGCTACTGTGTGGAAACCAAATCATTCGGTTGCTGGTGTTGTCCAATATTATAGCAATAATAAGTTAAGGTTAAATGAATGAAAACAAACTACTAGGTTTTGAATCTCAGTGTATAAAAAATCAACAATTATCCAAAACAGTTATTTGCACCTAATTGCACCTGCTGTCTTTTTAAGACTCAGTACTTAATTCTGAAGTGAATGTTCTTGTTTGATTAGATTTGCTAGAACCTACGTCAGCCCACTAATTCAAAATGAATAGGAAGCGGAGGATTAATTACCAAAATGTTTTGAGTTACACACAATATCACTCACCAACTCTTCCTATAGTGATCCAAGCAAAATTTGTCGAAAACAAAAGTTTTAAACAAATAGTATTTTCAAGTGCCAATGTACAGCTTGTATATGTCTTCAGGTATAATCATGTGGGCAAATTTCAGACAGCACTGTTTGTCGATGGATTACTTTACATTGTCAGAATCAATCAAAATGGAGTGAATTGACAAAAGATGAAATCAATTTTTGTGTGTAAAGGAAGAATTGATGGAATGAGAAGCCGTAGATATGCTTCTCTCACTAAATAATGTTTGACAGTAAATATTTTTAGATGTGCTTTCTATGATATGCCCGACTTGCTATTATTCAGCGAAATGAAACTTCACATTAATCGTCGTAACTTCGCCTAACTTGTTTCTCTTAATAAGTGAATTGTCACGTCTGCCTCAGATCAAACTAACAAATGACGCACAATGAATTTCATTTTAACACATTATCGCTCAATATCAGTTCAATGAAGCTCCAAATTTTCACCGAACAAAAATCGCATGAAATAAACTATCAATTTACTGAAGAGTGACGGGTAACTAAATCGCTTCATTTGCTGCATGAATACCACGTTAACTTGCAAGTCTATAATGAAATTTGAAAAAAGCACTGTTCATATTACTCTTTCATTCTCGAATAATTTCTCAATGAATATAAAAGGATTAAACTTCAGGAGTGTTCGGACGATTTATTGCGAGGTTCGTGTGTACTGTCAATCCTACTTTACAGTGAATGAAGGCCGAAATCTGACTACAAGACAGTTTGATGCATACGGGAACCATAACTATCCATGAAGTGCTCTCCCACAACATTCAAAACCTCCAAAGTTCGCTTTTACAGCGAATCGTATGAAAACCAGGTAAACACTTCTGAATGAACAACTTACTGCAATTAACTAATAATTTGAACAAAATGAAGAATTACCATATTGAGATTCATATCGTTAGACTTTCTAGATTTTCTACTAAAAATCATATTGGTGAAAATTTGAGAGCTAATTTTAAGGTATATGCCTCTGTACTTTCTATTAAATGGCTAGTGTATACTTGTTACAATGCACTACATAACATATTTTTTTGTATTCAGTTTCTCAGTTTTTATAGGATATTTTCAAAACGAAAGATTCAATAAATCAGAATATCAAGGATGGCGTGATGCTACTCAACAATAAATAAAATTGACTGACGAAAACAATTTACTACGCTTTCAGGCGGAAAACCAATGTGGTGTTTGTGGTGTCCGTACATGAAATGGAGAAAATCGTGTGAAGCGCAAATGAAAGCAGTCTAGTAATCATTTAACCAGCAAAGAATAATTGCATATAACTGCATGCGATGAGTGTGTACCACTGAAGCTCATAGCCACAGCAGTTACTAAAGTAACGTGTCATGAGTGCTTCATCTCTCTCTATATATAAACAATGGTATCAATAATACAAAACCATCCTCACTTTTTTCCCAGGCTAATATGTGTATCAAAATATATCAAAGAATTAAAAATAAGGTATAATAAGATGAAGTGGTAGAAGCGAACCAGTCACTATGTAGTCAAACTCCCCGAATTTACCTACCCATCCTTCACTACAAAAATATAATTAAGCTTCTACCTGGTGGTCATTCATATATGAATTTCATTAATATATGTCACATAATTTTACTATCAATATATCGTCTTATGTTCAAGTAAAACAACCTCCTTCGAACACCGAATGCTGGCCTTCGTAAATAAACTCGCTTCGCTTATTTCCGAAAACTATTCAGCATAACATAGTGCATTAACCAGTCATAACGAATGGTGTTCTTCATGATTTACCAGTTCAAGAAGGTGTCATGCTCGAACTTGTTTCCACGAGATACGGTTCGCTCAATAACACTGTTCAGATATCACTGACTTCTGCTTTATTTTCTCTTTCCATGAATACGACTGGATGATGTAATCGTAATCCGACTACGTTCTTTCTGATATAAATCCATTTCTGTTTTTGATTTTATGCATTGGGACGCAAAATTCATGTATGTTGCACATACAGTAGCCATGTTGATACAGTATTTATAATCAGAGTGAACAAAATTCAGAGCTCGTGTTTAGCCAGCGTGTTTAGTAAAAACTGATGTTCTCTATATCCGTAGACAAAAATGATCGAAATCATATGGAAATTATTGAACTCACCCTTTTTCCTCTCTGAAGTAAATTATGAAATCATTTCAAAATTTCTTTCGATTATGAATAACATCATTAAAAAAGGGAAGCATTTAGAGATTTACAGCCAAAATATCATAATTTTCTACGAATGTGAGGCGACATTCCAATGTACAATTTCGAAAATCTGATGATGCTCTTAACTGTCATTCAGTCGTATATAAGCTTTATCAGCGGATATAACATGCAGGAATGTCAGACTTGCATAACGGCAATCGAATCAAATCAGGAGTAATAGAGGCGCTCTTGTGAAATTTAAAACACATGATGAATCATTATTTCGAGTCCTGCCCCATTCGTCTCAGAAGCAAGTTGAACACGATAATACGTTATGTTATTGGCAAACAGTGATTAACAGGCCTATTTATTCTTAAAATATAGGATACTTTTTACAGCCAGCATCAGATAAGGGACATGTTGACGACTTATTTCCGGGTTAACCGTAGCAGAGGAGGTTAAGAAAGAGCTCAATACACCATATCAGCTAGGTAGGCTGTCGTCTAAGGAGATATCAAATCAGATTAAGTGAATGGAACATGGTGAAATAAACGTAATAAGCAAAGATGAATTCCCTTCAGAATCGACCAACACCATCTAGAGACAGAAAACAAGCAAAATTCTAGCTCTCCGACGAAAACAGAAGACTTACTTCCCGTAAGAATACCAAGGCTGGAGGAGTGGAATTTGCAAATTGGGTCCTCCCAGAAGCACTGAGGACAGACACAAGGATGTCGGCTGACATATTTATGTCATTAATTCAATGCGCGAAAGGATTCAGGTCGAAGAAGTCACATGTGAATCAAATCTCGAAAACACGCATCACTATTGGACGGACTACGAAATCGTCAACGATTGACTTTAGCTTTATTGACTTTGAAATGACCTTAATAGCACTGACCACGAAGTATTTTAGAAACTGATGTGTCATTCAGAAATCCATTGCTGAAAAAAGTCAAAAACCTCAGCCAACAGCTTCATGATGGTGCTGCTGCTAAGCACTTCACTACGACAGTGGCACTGAAGCGTTGGAATAAAACAAGGTCGTCTACTAATATTTATATTCTTACTGATTATCATGGACAGGATCATGCAATAGACGATAGGAGTGGGAATATGGACATTTGTTTAAAAACAGTATAGTAGTTCTGCGATTCTCGTAGGATTTGTGTCACATGTCTCACAAGCGCGATATACAAGTGGAAACCAAGCCAGAAAGGTTAAAGAAACCAAGATGTCTTTCACTTTGCTTCACCGTCTGCACATGTCTAAATGAAGTTCTTCTTTTCCACTCAGCTGGTGAGGTCATTTTAACTACAGGCGGCACGGATGAGGACTCCTAGCTAAAGATCCAGAAACGGAACAGGCGTTGATCACTGTGGAAATTCACCACACTCACGATGATGAACAAGATTCAAAACTTCAACCCTAACTTCACGTCACTGCTTCTTTATTGTTCAGAGACTTGGCGAACTGGAGGAGAAAGCATTTAAGACAGGCTACAGAACTTTTTATATAGATCCTTTTTCTCTATAGGGAATATTGATAAGATTCGGTACAGAAGGAATAAGCAGCAAGAATCAGTCAACCATCAGTCGCTCAGACCATATGCAGAAGAAAATGTAGTTGAGTTGCGAATATATTAGGAAGATACTTATAAACCAGACCGTCTACACTAAATCGAATGTAATGCGACTGTTATGAAATCACACCATGAAATGCACAAAAGCCTATGAGGATCAATTGAAACCTGAATGGATGCCGTGAAAACACCGGGAAGTAGAGAAACACGCGATGGAAAGATGCACCTGAAACATGAAGTGGAGGCTGGAATGGCATAAATGAACAGAAAATTGCTATAATTCTAAAAAATGAAAATACAAGGAATCAAAAAATGATAACGAGGAAGGTTCTCAAATGCTCTTACTGTTTTGTTTATCTAATAAGAAAAATGAATGATGTTAAGAAGACACGTTACAATATGAATCTCTCCAAACATATTCAAATCCAACAAATTAATAACAAACAGAGAATCATTGTAGGAAATAAAAGAAAAAGAAATCACAAGTAATTGTTTACTCACCATAATAACCGTCTAAGAAATGGAAAAGAAATTAAGGCAGAGTGTAAAATGCTTATGAAACTTGACCACACACCTCAAAGGAAGCCGAAAATGTGATACTACAAAAAATTCCTATTATCTTCGGGAACATTTCACCGTAATACATCAAAAGCATACTGAAGGTTATATTTCTTATATTATCAAATTTTTCAGTTGAAGAAGGTTTCATGCTTGGTTTCGTTTACCCTGAGATTCAGTTTGTTCTTAAGCACTGTATCGATAGCAGTTATGCCTGCCTTTATCTCTTTCCATATATGTAATAACATGATGTAATCGGCGACGAACTAGGTTCATACCAATGCAGAATTATTTTTGCAGTTGATTTTATGCATTTCGAGAGAAAATTCATGTATTCTAAGCATATAGTAGCCATGATGACACGACAAGCATGATCAAAGACGCTAAAATTTAAGTGGTGTAACTGTCAGTTGTCTTCTTCAGGTTACGTGGAAGTTGTAATCTGAAGATTTAAGCTGGTTGCAACAAGTCGTTTCTTAGTAAAGCAAAGTCTACCAGTACCATAGAACAGTTTGTCCTTACCTTCAAACGTGGCTATAAGAATAAAAAGAGTTCACGGAAAATGTTTAGCGTTGACACAATGTTAATAAAAGGCACAAGCAGCAGAGAGGAATCTGCCGAAGGGTGTGCTGGTAACACAAACCCACAGAAACCTCCCAATGCAAAATTTCAAAACTACACTGAGGCTTCTGCCTTTTACTCATTCCTTATATATGTTCCATCACAATACATCACATTATTCAGTTTTCAGTGTGTCTGCTTATCCAGTGTGCCAATAAAACAACTGTGTTCAAATATGGAATGCTGTCATTTCTAAATGAGTACATATTGAGCATTTCAGAAACGCATTTCACTATAAATTAATCGCTGCAGTCATTTCTGATAACGACCCATTTCTCCAGCTGATTTTATGCATTTTTAGGGGGAAACAAATGTATTTTTCACGTTTAATAAACAAGACCACAGAATAATTATATTCAGAGGGAGGAAATTTCAGAAGGCATATTTGTCAGTTTCGTTTTAAGTCTTTACAATACTTGCATTCTGTGGATTTAAAACTGCTTGCAATGAGATATTTATTGTTGAAAATACAAAGAAAGTAAACGAAACAACAAATAGTATCCTCACGTCTATACTTGGCTGTTGGAAACAAATTGAACTTCGGTAATTATTGCCTTATTTGGGAATTCATATTTAGAAAATGAAATCAACGCAAATGAATCCATTAAAATGTATTAGAATTCCACGAATTTTGTGGAACAAATATAAATATAAATAAGGTGATCTATGAAACCAGTTATTCAATAGTGAGATGACATTCATAATCAAAGTATGCATCATTATTTTTTCGAAATTCATGCTAAGATGAAATTATAAATGTATTAACTATCCAAATCAGTTTGACATTGTAGCAACAATTAACCGTAACGCTTCAAAAAATATACTGAGGCTTCTGTTCGTTCGTCATTCATAGGTATATATTCTATCAGTATGCATCCCATTGCTTAGTTATCAGCGTGTCTCCTCATTCTGTGTGTCAGTAAAACAGCTGTGTTCAAATATCGAGTACTGGAATGTATAACTGAGTATACATTGAGCATTTCAGTGACGCAATTCACCATCGATTATTAACATCTCGTTAACATATCAAATAGAATACTGTTTGTCAGAAAGCCTCATATGAAGCAGGTGTTATACTCGGACTGGTTTACCTGATATACGCTTTCCTACATAACACTGTCGCGATATCAATGGTTCCTCTCATTGTCCCTTTCCTTATGTAGGGCTGCATGATGCAATCGATTTCAGACTATGTCACTTCCTACATGGATTCATTTCTGCAGTTGTTTTTGGAGGGAAATTTCATGTATGTTGAACAAATATTATGCCTGGTGTAACGACAACAATAATCAAAAACAAAACATAGTACAATTGACACTGGTTTCGTGGAGGTTACGTGGAACTAGTAATCTGTGGATGCAAACGTTTTCATGTGCTCACCTAGTTTAGGAATATATAACAATCAGATATATGATTACTTATTATTCTCACTTAGATAAAATCCTGGATAAAAGAACATTTATTTTAGTAGTTGTGGATATGTTCCACTAAGATACTTAAAATATAAATTTGCTGATATATATCGAACTCTCACTAAGGTGTGAGGACATTCCAACGCACATCTTCAATTATATTTACATGTTGGCAAATTCTACATAAATTTCTGAAACATACGCCACACTGTTATCTTATACGATGTGCCAATAAAATGACTACATTGAAATATCTACTGTTGGTGTGTGTAAATAAGGCTAGGCGTGTGCATTTCCGAAATGAGATTAGGCCGATGTTAGATACATTTTCTAACTTGTCGAGGCGAATGTTATTCACCATAGTGTATCAGTCTGAAACATTTTATTCTCTTGCTGCTTTACCCAGGAGACTCCCTGCACATAATTGCTCTTCTGATATCATGTATTTTTTCATTTATCTCTTTACATATATATATATGAATGCATGAAGCATTCGCCATCGGACAATGACAGTTCTGATGTTAATCCATTTCCACACTTCATTTTACTCATCTCAGTGAAAACTTGATTTGTTTCACATGTAATATCCATTGTGTGGTTATAGTGACTATCACGCTGTTTGCAATCTACGGTCCCTTTTCCACATTTGTTTTTGAAGTAAGTTTTCATTGTGTGTATATTTTTAACTGCTTTCAAATTACTATTTTCTGGTCAAATATTTATTGCATCAGTAGTCATATTCTTACTTTCAACTCCGTCTGAAGAATGGAAACGTGGTTATTGTAAACGGAGTGTTATATGAAAACGGATACTGACAAAAAGAAGCAGCGACAGTTATTTATTTAGTTTTTAATTAGATCCCACCTACATGGAACAACATCTTATTCATTTTACATGAATCCATTATTCATCAAAGTCCTCTGTTTGATTATTGAGGATATCGAACTTGAATTTAACAAAGCTGATCAAATTAACTTAAAATGCATAATGAGTCCTCATTTCAAATCCTGTTCAATTTGTTTTAAATGTGGTCTCAACATCTAGATAGGTTATGTGATTATTATGAGTGAGAGTAATGAAGTTATGTAATATGATGAATAGTTAAATAAGTGAGTCGTGATTAGGATGTACATACAAACAAAGGAAAATATGCAATTATGTAAGGGTTATAAAAATTACAAATGTTATAAGGAGTTAGAAAAAAAGCAAATAAATTGAAATTTACATGTATGATGTGGTTTTTGAAATGTATTAACTGCACCTCTTGCAAGCATGAAACAGTCATGTATACTCTCGCAGGTTCTTTAGTCTTGTTGTCAGCATCTAACTCAATTATCATATCTGCATCATTATATCTGTTTTCTTCTTTTATTTTATAAAGTTATTGCAGTTTGACAGATTTCATGCTGCCAGTTTCAAGACAAAAGACACCATGAAATAAATGGCAAAATATTATCACCTTCAACAAATCCACGACTGTTATTGCTAAGTACCACAAAGTTATCGTTTCAGTGCCTTTATACTGCTTCATTTCTTTCCATCAATGCAAACATCAGTCAGAATGTCAAAGTAATCTTCGAGAGAAGTGAATGCACGAAATGCATGTTATTGATTAGAAAATCATCTTTCACTTACTGAATTCATCTTTAAAATTAACCAGCACATCATTCTTGTAGATTTTATATTGAAAATAAGAAAAAATTAAGGAAACATCTGTTTTTTGGAGGGGTGGAAATGCCTAATATTTCTCTTAACATTAAACTGCATTCTTTTCCTTCAGATTACTTTTTATCGTTTGGAGTTTGATTAAGAGGAAAAAATATTTTCCCATACTGCATGTCACGGAACATACCGACGACTATTTCAGGAATTAGATGTCTGTATTGACTTCATACTCAGTTAGGGACAATGTGATACCTGACACTGAAAGTAAATTTTTTCTCAGTAATACTGCTTTTGATGGTGGATTACATTCCTTGATTTAAAACATATCATGCCTCGAATATTTGCAGCTGATGGTGTAATCACAAATTAGAATAACAATAAGACTGATTCTGTTTCGCATGTAAATCTCAATGTGTTCAAGGAATAAAGCAATTATTTAACTGAGCAGTTTTCAATTATGTCAGAATTCGAAATCTAAGCAAAACTAAAGAATCTGTTCACACTGATAAAATGTTAATATTCACCTCGTATGTCTGATGCAAAAATGAATTTATAAATCTCAATTCAGAATACACATTGAAATATTGAAAGAATCATAGTAAACGTCTTTGTAAATTAAAACAAACGAATACCTGCTTTTGGAGTGTGCATTGCATTATCATTGTTGATTATTTGATGGAGCTTTACATTGGTTCAAATCCAAAATTGGAGATTGAAGTGTATCTTGCGGTTACCTACTCACGAATTTCAGCCGCACTGTAGGTCTTACCGACAGCATTCATATAACATTCATAATGACTCTCACAACTCTGAGGAAATTATTAAATGGATGGTGAAATCTGTTGTGACCACAATGGCTCAATTAGGAATAAATGAATAAATACATCTGTCACGCGCCTTCACCAAAATACTAATCTTTGTGTTGAGATCCATAAGAAGCGTAGGCACTTATGTGAATATATACACATATATACATAGATGAAACACATCGTTTCTGCAAACAGCCCATTGCTAAACAGAGACCCAACGCCAAAATTTAACATTTGCTATTAGTGAGAGTCTAATGATGTCAATGAATTCAAAAATATCCTGGAGACAAATTACTGTGTAACTGTCTCTTGTGGATTGAGGAAATTTAGAAGGTGCTAAGAAACTGTCCACACTTTCAAAATACTTTTCGATACATTGGAGACACCGGAGCATTCAATAACTAGACTGTCCAAAAATGTGCCCATTGACACATGCCTATTGGGAAATCCCTTACCTATTTCTCTTACCCGGACAATTTGTAGTTTGATTATGCTAATCCGGATGAAAGCCTTTGGAATCATTCTAGGCCTTTGTTGTTTAGAATTGAAATATACTCACCTGGAATACGATATTTATTGTTTTTCTTATCAAATACTGATAAACTATTACCAGTAATAAGTCCATGTGACCATAGTGCGCTCAACTGTTGAATAAGACTGATATTCAACAAAGGTATGATTTGTTGTTGCTATTTCTTAAACTCCTTTATCTTGCTTGAGTAACCAGAATTCTGGTCAATAATTTCATGTAATCGGCTGTAAAAGTCATCTGAGTGTAGAAAGAAGATTTCATGTGAGATTTATGCAATGGAATTTTATTGAAATATGATTTCACTGACATTTTCGTTACATTCAGCGAAACAGGTTGTGCACCAGGTGGACAATAATCACGAAAATACTCGATTTCCATCTTACCTTTTTCTGAACACATATATATGTAAATAAGATAACACTGATTTTATTATTCACCATTCACGTATCATACAAACGATAAAAAGATTTTAGATCTGTTAGAAATGAGAATCATAATATATGTGCATATATATATGAATTAGGAAGAGTTTAAAAATTGACCACCCGAAAAGTTGATACATATACAAAGTGTAATACAAAAGTGAATAAAGAAAATTGTGAGGACACCAAGACATTGCTGATAATTACGTTTGGGATTACATCTAATTAAGATAGATTAGTTGAAAAAGTTGCTTTCATGAGTATAAATCTGAAATCTACATAAGCACACAAAAGAACCCATCATCGCAAACCGAAAGGAGTACGCAACGTTTTGTTGTGGCTTATTATCACCTTCTAAAGCAATTAGAGATTTCTTCAGACTTTCGGTTGTTGGAGATAAAAGTGAGCATCATTATGATACTACATACTGACGCTCTATGGAGTCTTCTTGACATGAAGGATAATGATACTTCACTCTGTCTTACAAAACTAGCAATAGATAACCTATATTTGCAGCTCCAGAAAAACAAATGAATATGTAGATACGTACAACAGTTGTCAAATTCCACAGTTCATCTTTGAGTCATGAGAGAAAATTGACCGAGAAAGAGATCGCTTTTAAGAACTATGTCCTGTAACTGAACTATATCAAAACCGTATTCTTACAATTCCAATTAGTTAATACTTTGCAATATCCTTAGTGACTTTCCCATTTCAGTATCATAGGCATATGCCAGTTATTCGTAAGATAAACACGCACTTAATTTGAAGAATTTGACAACTTGAAACCATACTCAACCAAACTATTTAAAATGGACTTTCGTTTCATCTTTGACAATCATTTCAGTAAGAAAGCACAGCAGAATATATTGAGTGACTACTGCTGTTCTTCAATTTGTCCATATTCTGCCAAACGTCAGAGCATTCAAGAAGACTGTGGTTGCTTGATTTCAAGCAAACAGTATCTTATTCCAGAATTATAATTATAATTTCCACCAACACCTTCTGTGTAATATGTCAAGAGAGTTATGATAGAGGAAATGTTAGGATACACTTGTCTTGATAGTTCACATTAGTGAAAAAGATGGATATATGGAATACGGGACCAGTGAATATGGCATTATAAGTGGTTATGAGTTATTTTTGACGTTAACCTCTGGATGACTTATCAAAGAATTCTAAAGATACATATATATTTATATGTATATATGTGTCCTTACCGGCTTCATTGTAAACTGAAAACAATAAAGTGGTTGTTAAATAAAAAGCTACTAGTAAGCATATTCAAAAATTACACATTTTCAATTAATATACTGTCATTACTGTGAATGAACATGCGCTATACTCTTTTCATCCTTAAATTCAGTTAATAGTTCATGAAAAGCTCATCCACCAGATGTAAGTGGAATAAGTTCTTGTAAGAGATTTGATTTCCTAAACTGGTAATAACTACTGATTTATAATTACTTCCAATTGAAGAGTGATATGAAAACCGAGCATTCATGCTGGTCCACTACTCTAAAGCTTATCTTCAACTCTACAAGACGAATTTCATCATGCTCATAAGATTGATCACGAAATGATTTCAGTTAGAGAAGCATTGAAAACCAGAGAATAATGGACAGCGATTTCGTCATAGTTCAAGACAATACAGAAACAAACATGCATAACACCACTGAGGATCAGACCCAAGACTTTAAGACTTTGAGACTCAGCTCACTGACCATTCAGCTGGTTGAACGGAGTCCCAAACAAAGATAAAACGGCTGCCCGGTACTCCTTGGTCTACATACTGTCTTAATCTTGAAAATAGTTATTGATAATAAGAATAAATAATGGTGATAAATGAAGAAGACATTGATAGCAATCAGTACATCATAAAATAATCATCTCCTTGATCGTTTAAGACAACAAAACTTACCGCCTGATCATGGTTTTATGAACAGAAGAAGCAATGTATACTTGAGTACAGAACTAATACAACAGATAAAGGTCGAAATATTTTCGAAAATTGAACAAGTGGCTAATTAACGCACATGTTTCGGAAACTAGAGTAGTTAGTGAGAATTAGCTTAGTGTTCAAATTTATTTCTTAAGAGGTAATCAAAGATGCAGTGGACAGAATGTTCAGACAGTCAGATTAATAATTATGGCATAAGCAATTAAGATGACTGCACATATTTCTTTCGAACACAGCTTCGATTAGTGATAATAAAATTTTGCTTGTAAACCTTTATGCACAAACTAAAGATCGAATAACTTCATCAAGAGAGGTGACTGAATTACTTAATACAACTTTGGTTTATTTTTGATGTCCCAGAAAATGTGATTGTGAACGATGCAGGGTATTTGAATGAGATAAGCAGCGTGATTGATGTTCATCGGAAATCCCAAAAATTTCAACTTATTTTGGTCCATTGATTGGTTACAGGTCTGATCACTAGCTGACTTCAAGTTCAGAATCATTGGGAAGCCTGGGAGTACTAGACAGTCGTCACTTTCCGGTTTGTGACCCTTCGTCAACATGTACCCGATGAAGTTCGAACCCAGGACCTTCTACTTGCTAGTCAACCTCATAAATCATTCAGCCACTAAGACCCAATCCAATGAAGATATTTTTCCAAACGGTGAATCTGTCAAACTAAAGACGCATTTTTGATCCAATTCCACTAAACGTTTGTTGGCTTTATTTTAAACGTTCAGGGCATATCTTCAAAGTCATTTTCACGGAATTTCAATGGAGAACGTTCTCAAAGTTTGTTATAATTTTTTTAGGTGTGTGTGTCGTTTTCTCAATATCTAAACAACCTAAGTGTATAGGACACCACGATGAAGTTTCGTTTCATATCACGTTTTACCGAAACGAAAATAGATATCAGTTAACGGACCTTAAACATTTAAACTAAACATCCAAATTCATTACTGTTACTTTACTTACTGTCATGTCGACCTAGATGTGGCATTCGAAATAATACAAAACTTGGTGTAATAATGCGAATCGCCTTAATGATGTCATATAAACTTCTCCCTACTAAATCACCATGATAACTATCAGTGCTTTTAAACTACACCATGCTTTTATTGCTAAATCTTCGGAATGACATAACAACACATAGAAAGCATTAATAATGAAACGCCGAAAATCATAATCTCCATGTGTACGGTTCATCGTCAACCGGGAGGTGTAAATTTATCATCAGTGACATCACATCTGAATAACCTGAGATTGGGAACCAGTAGTTATTCAAAAATATACGACAAATGACTTACATTCTCTTGCGATTGTCAAAACTATGTGGATACATATAAATTACTAAATGTATTCATTTATGTATTATTAGGCAGTTATATTTCAACTGAAATCATCCTTGTAAACTCCATCTATAGTGACTAAATGATTTGAAAAGTGTGCATGAAAACAAGCCATGTATTTCTCCAGTAATGATATTGTATTTTTACATTCCTCTATTCTTTAACTTTGGACAGTATAAATTAAAATATTCTGTCTTTATTGTTTACTGACAATCAGTTCATCCTAAGTCATCACACTTTAAAGATTTTCAATATTTTTGTTACCAAAGTTATCATAGCACTCTCAGCCTAATATGCTGAAAGTAAAAAAAATACTTACAGCTTTCCAAATTTTTCACTTTAAATTATGAAAACGTTTGACAAAAACATTGTTGACAGTTAATACTTGTAAATGACAACATGTAAACCGTGCACAACAGGATTTGTTTGATTTCATAATGAAATTGTAAGAAAACGACATATTAAACAGGATCCTTCGATAATGTTGTTAAATTGAAACAAAATGAAGTTTAATTCTCATTGTCTTCACAGATAATATTCTTGTGTTTGTGTTTGTCAGCAGTGTTCATCGTTACTTCACTATCTGCAAGAAATCAGGTCAAATGTAGTTAATGATGATACACTCATTGTACTCGTGGATTTTCCAAATGAGACATCAGTTTACCTGATGTGACGAGCTTTTTCTCTTAACTTGTAAGATAATCGGTTTTATTCAAAATCATAGTCTTGTATTCAGTTACTTAGAGAGAATAAACGGACATCACATAACATACAAATGAACAGTGTTGGCATAAAAGCATGCAGAGAGCATTCGGTTTATGGACTTACGTGCTAACGGTCAATAGAAATTGTGTTTAAAATACGGTGAAAATAACTGTCTGCACAAAAGATCACTTATATCTCCACACTGATCAACTGGGTTAGTTTTCAGTATGAAAATCATTCTAATTTGTATATCTTCGCACTTTAATAATCATAACAGTTTTATTCTGGACAGTATTTATATAATGTACAGAATATTCAGAGGAGTATACTGCATGACATTTTCCCTTCGTATAATATCTTCAAGTAAAATATTGACTGGTAGTATAGTCTGTGACACAATGCTCTCTGAGCTGAAGCACAAACCATCCCATTATGATATTTCTGCTTTGTCTCCTTCAAGAAATCCCCAACATCTAGTTAAATGCCAGTTGTAAGAAGCTCAGAAGTACATTTTGAGACTCAAGGACTAAACTAAAGAACAGATATCTCATGCATTGGAACACACAGTCACCGACAATCACGCCTTTTCTCAAGTTTAGCAGGAAATTCTAAATACAGTCAAGAGAAGATACCATTAGAGGTCATATCTTAATCGATTGAAACAAAGTGAATGAGAGAAAATATATGCAATTGGGAGTTTCTGGTAGCCGAAGGTTTAAGCAGGCCGCCTCACTATAACTGTGTAGTCATATAATGTAGTGCATTCCGTAGGGTAAATATATAAATCCTTTGTTAAGTTGATTAAGTTAAGAAAAATTGAAAATATACAAGCGTCATGCAGAGGAAACTTCAAACTGACTCTAGAAATGACATGCAGCCACCTAAAGAAATGATCTATGGAGTCTACAGAAATCGAAGAAAAATCAGAATGTAATGAATAATTAATGTCGAACGAAATTTCTCCTAAAAGGTGTTTTTAGACCAGGAAGTGACCAATCATTCCTCTTTCGGCGAAATACTTATAAACATTTATTATAAAATTTATGGGAATCGCGTAATTACGAATTTCTATTCTCATCGAAATGTATCTTCAATAAGAATGACCTTGATGACAAGCATTTAAAGCGATCAGGTCTTTGGCAAAGAAGAGTGAAAGACTTCATAAAGTTAAAAGGATTCCAGCTGAACACGTATCGACATAACTCAATAGATAGATCATAGTTTTGACAGTTTATGTGAATGCAAAAATGTAACTTACTAAGTTGAGATTTATCTGTATTGCACAAAAGTATATATAACATTAAAATAAACGCCTGAAATTGTTGGCTGCGGAATTCGTCAGAGTAGTGAACAATATATTCACATTCACCATTAGTTCTCCTGATAATAAACTATTATAGTAATCACTTTGTAGTAATTCAGGATTTCATAAACACAACCTTGTTTACTAGTTTACTATCCTATCTCGCATCAGGAAAAGGAGATATGGTTGGCTGTGAGCCTCAGGCACTGACAACCAATCTCCTTTGAAATCATGACAATATAATTTTGACTGAACAGGAAGAAAATTTACAATTATACAATGCTACACAACTACTAACAATGCACACCGAGAGAATAACAAGGACTCCAACAGATAACTGTGCACAGTGAAACATATTTCCCCAGACAGATGTCTAAATCGAATTTCAGCTGGTGGTATCAACGCAAGCAATGCCATGATCAAACAACACTGAAGGAGAACTCATCGTCACCGGAGATGATATCAGCGAAATGACTGAGACAGAAGACTCTTTGTAAACTTCTGCATCATTAAAATTTGGTGATTGCAGGTAGTGTGGAAACTGAGGATACTGGCGACAAGACTGAGAATTTCAGAAGGTGTATATTCATATCGCTGCTTGAAACTTCGAATTATTTCACTAAATATCAGGCTTGATTACATGGTTATTTACTCACATGTAACACTACACTTAGGCAATCCTTATTTGTTGTCTTAAGGTGTCGTGGAAATTAGTAACATCATCTGCTTATACTTTATTCTTCACATTTCATTTTTATTTGTATGAAAATATTCCTCATGAACACTATCCAGGTCATTCATTAATGCTGACAAATTTCAAACAATTATCTCATAAATACTTCTGTGAGGAAATATTTAGCCCTCATTATGAATTATTTAAAATAATTCCAACATGTTTAAGAAGAAAACGAAATTTTTCTGAAAGTTTGCTGTGTAGGCCACAGCTTCTTCAGTAGCATTGTAAAGACAAAATATACTGCCAATCACTTTGATTTTAGCAAGTCATCATATGAAAAGTCTAGAAAGAACCACACTGGCAAGTTTTATTTGTCCTCCTAGAATATAGTACAAATATGTGGATGACACATTTACCTTGATTAAGAAAGCTGTAAACGGAAACCTTCTACAACATATTGACTCAATCTCAAAATATATATAGCTTACTATTGAAGTTGAATCAGATGAGATAACTTTCAACTTTCTGGAGTGTCTTGTAAAAACACAAACTGACGAGAAACTAAAGTTTACTACATACAGGAAATGGACACGATCAAGCAGGTATTTGAATTTCTGATCGAATGTTCCTATAAGAAAGCTTTGGTGGATGTTAAAGAAATGTTCCCCAAGATGACATAAAACATCAGTGTCTATAATATGAAGTGTTCAGAATATGAGACTTGCTATATAGGGGAAACAAGTAGACAAGTGAATGTCAGAGTGAATGCACACATGCTGTGCACGAAACATCCTCCTAAAATGCAGTAGAATTCAAGAGTCTCGAAAAGAATTCAGCCATAGCAACTGATGCTATAGACAATGGACTTAAGATCGATTTCGAAAACGTCGAAATTCTGGGAAAAAGCTTTCATCCACATAAAGAAAGGCTAGTCGCTGCAGCCTTGCATATTTTAACCATATCGAATGCAACAAATAGGAGAGAAGGGATAGACTTTTCATCTATATGACAGACTCTGATGACACAAAACAGAAGAGAGAAAATACAAATGTATTCAAGTGTTGATTCGCAGGGATTTGGCTGGTTACAGGATTTTCATCATGGGCTGACATATGTTACAGGACCGTTGGAAAACCAGAGACTAATGAAAAGCCTTTTCGTCGTAGTTTGAATCACTTCAATAGTAAGCACCCAAAGGGGTTCTGTGTACCCAAGACATTCTGTGTACAAGGTGAGCCACTGGCACCCTATCCGACGGACAGTTTCCAATTCAATATATTCCGCATCTGTCAGCTAATGTCATCGGCTTGTAATTGTCCTTACACCCATCCATCCCCTTGTACCACACTAGTCAAGACTTCCCATGTATGACCGTTTGACGTTAGACATAACAAATACATGATGAATGTTCACAGTTTTCTGTTGGTACAAATGTCTATCAACAAATGGCCTTCAAGTGAATTCACTTAAGTTTATGTAATGTTTTGACTATATAATATTCCTATGGTTAATAAATTCGCAATAATTGTTCTGAGGAAGCTATCTATGGTCAACACGGTGAAAGGTTCACAGAAATCTTGTTTCGACTTTTTCTGTTAGACACACTGACACTATTTCAAATAATTTATAATGATTCGCTCTGACTTGGCGTTCAAATTATTATTCCAGGAAATTCCTAGCATCTACGGTATGGACACATATTTAGTCTTCAATTTTATTTCTTTATTTTAGTGAATAAACTGAAGTGAGCATTTCTAATATGGTGCACTAGCTAAACTAATAGCGAAATGACTACTAACAAAAATAGATGTCTTCATATAAAACGGCGGTGAAACAAAAGCATTCAATAGATATCACTTCATTAAATGTAAAACTATGAAGGTAAAATAATTTTTCATTTTCATAATATGTGAACGATAAACAAGAACATTTGCATACGAGAATCGCACACAAATGAGAAAGCACAGCAGCTGTACTTACAAATATAGACTAGAAAGGTGAAAAAATAAGGAAATCAAATTCATAGATAAACTTCTATAAAGTAGTATAACCTGAGGAAGGATGATAAATTGTATTTCACTTAAATGAAACTAATTTATTCCAATGAAAATGAAATACTTCAGATAACTGTATAATAACTTGAAAGTTTAGAGACGTAAAAATGTCAATCTCAAAATCAACTCCATGGAGAATTTTTCGGTCCGCAATGATATACCTTCATTTTATTGCCACTAAAATATGCCCGAGACTACGGTGCACTATGCAAAACAATCTCGAATCAAATGCGAATAAAGAATGATATTTTGACAAATATTTATCTGTCACCAGGCAAAATATCCGTGAAACTAAGGCATTCAACAGTTGTGGCTAAATCAGCGTAAGATAATGAAAAACATTAACTGTCAGTTGTGTTAATATTGAATGAATTTCGAATGACCAGGCATAATATAACGGTCTTCGATTCTTTTGTAAATAACAAATTCTACTTTGGTCTAGCTGCTTATTGTTCATCAGAAGACTGGAGCAATACGACCAGAAGTGGTATTGTGAATTATAATGACGTTGTTTCATAGACTTTGAAGCTGCAAACTTGAACCTGAAACCGTCTGAACCCGTAAAATTTTTGAAGCGACTCGGTAGCTTATACAACACAGTATGTGATTGTCACTCAGATACAGTCAGCAAGTAAGGAATTCAGAAGGACGAAACAACCAAACAGGTAGGATGTAAATCTTCTTTGTGACTTGTAAGGCTTTCTTTATCTATTGAATGACGACTGCCCTTCCGTGTGTTTCAATAGGTGTTCCCTGCTTCACTTGCCCCTGCCATACTTTCGAAAATAAAGGTTCATAAACATCAATAATCTTCTGCAATATAACGAGTTGTCGGTCGATAATCTGAATAATTATTTTCATCGAAATGTTGGCTCTTAAACTGTAACTTTTGTTACTGTAACCATTTGTGCTGTCGGTGTCTTGTCATGCTGGTTTATTGTCAGTGGAACATTCAATCTCCATTAAATCTCCAAGTCACCAGCTTGTCTTCTCATATTTATTCTAGTTGATTGAAGTTCATAGTATTCTGAGTTGCGTCTGTTGATCTTCTTGCAGCGACATAAGATTGAGGATCGATCGGTTGGGAGTCATTGAAACGGGTGCATTTACATAAACATTTAAAATATATGAACAAGACGCATTCGTATTTACAACATACGAACAAAGATTTCTTCGAGAATCGCATGCAAATGAAAAAGGAGAACAGTTGTGCTTACATGTACCGTCTTTAAAGAACAAACATGTAAGGTGATCAGATATATAAACTTTTATAAAGTGAATCATCAGGAAGAATTATAAAATTATTTCACTCAAATGAACCTAATTAATCCCACCGAAAATGTAAATACTTCAAATAATTGTAAATTAACCTGAAAGTCTAGCAACGTATGAACGTCCAGATAGCCTAAACTATCGATGACGTCATAACCACTGTTAAGTTATAAAACATTCAGCAGTTTAAGCATTAATTAATGGATTTGTATTGAAAATTTGCAATGCAACTCTTACTACACTCACCTTTCGTCTTAACTGTCAAAATTCAAATATATTCCAAAGAATCGTGTGTGAAAGGATTACGTTTGTTTTATAAAATATAGGCATTAAAGATCACACAATATGTTATCCTGATGCAATCCTCCAGTGAGGTTGTAAGTGAAAGACACTAGGTGAAAATTCCTCCTGCTTCCTTCGTTCATGATCACTTGTGTTCTTTGTAGTATAGTGTAACAATATTTCTATTTAAAAGTTTTCCTCAGGTTGCCTCAAACAAATTAGTTAGCCATGCAGAAATGTATGTTCGGTTGCAAAAACGGTGACCTGATGTTCAACGGTTTTTCCCACTAGTTGGGTGTTCAAGTCTCTAATGGCAGAATGATGCGTGTTTTTCGACTAGGTCCATTTTTATGCCCCTCAAGACTCGATTGTTTTATTTTGGTTCCAATAATTCACGAATATGTCCAACTTTTGATGTAGTGAAGTACACTGCATGTTACTATTTCTGTTGGATTAACACGATGTCTGAAGGCAAACATCAGACATGATTTGGCGGAAATGATGATGTGAAATTCGATTCGAAACAATGTATTGATTCTGTCTGGATAATGATTGCTTCACAAAATTTGCTGCTCTGTGACATACATTTCACAGCGCTTACACGCGTTTAAATTATTGCTGTCGAGATGAGTGTATAAATTCGAGCTTACTGACTCAGTTCATGAAGACTATTAGCTGATTGCAATTCATACTTCATTAAGTTCTACAGAGAGTATCGTTCACATTAGGAATAGAGGTGGAGAGGTATTTCAGGTGAAAGACTCTGAAGTGTCAGGTTTATAAGTGGTTAAACAACAATGAAGTCCAATTAATCTGTAATCGTAAGCGACTTTTCAAGCTGAGTGATATGTATCTGTTGAATTCTGAAGTAGACTAATCTTAGATCAAGAAGTGTATTTTATGTATAAAATACGGTGCAAAAAATGCTACTGCTGCTTATAAAAACATTTCAGCAAATGTCATCGAATAACAGTCCTGAGTATATTTTTAGATTCACATTCATCATTCACATACAAGGTGTTTCATGATACACCGAACGATACCCAATTATTTTCGAGGGGAAAATGTATTCTCCCTACGATAATTCAACTAAATCTCATATTCATGAGGAAAAATTTAAACCATCCGAGTATAATGCATAAGACGAATTCTGCACATCAAACATATGTGAAAATATTATTATATGATAAATGGACTCACAATCTAATTATAACAGATGAAATGTATTTTAAAATTATCACTTTGATATTGATTTTGTTTAATAAACTGAAACGATATTTATAGACTGTTATTTATATTTGCGACCGTAGTTGTGACAATGACAATTGTTATATCCATTAAAGAAGATATGCGTCAATAACTAGTAGATGCATGCCAGATATGAATACGTCGTCAATTATACTGTCATTCATTCGGTGATACACACTGGAGATAATGATGATTTATCCAACCGCTACCATTTTTCAGACCATTATTTTGAAATTACAGTCGAAAAACTGTTTCATTTAAGATATCGACCAGAGCATTCATAAAATGTTTGACAAAATGTTAATATCAAAGCATCTTCTCTTATGAAAACGTTAGGCTCCGAATTCGCTTGTCATTACACGATTTTCTTGGAAAAAATCTGTTCATCTTGGAATTCTCCAGAAAACACTGATAACGCAAATGTTTCGCTAAAAGTCTACGGGTACAGAAATGATTTTAAGGATGCGCAGTTTCTTAGTTACTTCCTGGTATAGATGATAGAATAGCAAGAAGAGCAATTCAACTTGCATAAAGCAACACTAATGTCGTTCAACATGCAAAATCCACCTGTAAGCATCGTTGCCCGTCAAGAATGCCCACCTTCAACATTTTCATTTTAATTAGTCAATGTAGCGATGGATGTGACGCTAATAGTCATCCACAACACAAAGATTTGCTTGTCACGAAGGAACTGTATACTGATAACGGATTCTTCCAAACGCATTGATAGGAAATCACAATATGTTTAATATGTTAATAGATCCTGTCAGATGGGATAGATTATTGTGTGTCTTGCACCCACTCTGAATTCAAGGATGGAGTGGTTGATTGTATTGACCACTTCACCCATCTGGAAGGTTGCCTCAGACCTATTGGATTGAAATCACAGCTAGGATACAAAAGTCTGTCTTGGAATTTTGTAAACTGACCTCATCTCTGGAGTATGCAGTTCGCCCTGTTCTTCCTGACTACTGGACACTTGGTATCGGAAAGTAGTAGTTAGCAGACTAGATTCTTGTGACTCTGTCTCTTACACTCACACATTAGGTGGTATGGTATGGTCAGACGTAGTGGTGGGTTGTAATGGAAGTTCTACAAATTAGAATGACTGGCATTTGTGTTACACATGCCATGCATTGCTTCCTTGTTAGCCGACGTATGAGTGTTACAAATACGTTAGCGGTGACCAGGCTGAAAAAATGGAGTCAATCAATGATAACTTTGGGTGATGGCGCAAGCCACAATGGGCACAGAAGCACCACTGTTTCATGCCCCATTGATCCATCATATCGCACAATTATTTGTTTGGTTTAATTTATTCCTTTAGGTTCCAAGTGAAACATAGGGCTTCAAGATAAAGCTTTGAAGTTTCCATAGCTAGGGTTTCATTTTTACGGAACTAATCTCCTATTCACATGTCCAACTGTGCCTCTTTACTGGACTTGCAACAGGCTAGGCGAGATTTATGAGTGCATCAACTGACAACTGAAACCTAGACCACTTGCAGGGCTGGTGAGCACTATGCGGTTGAGCCAGTGACATACGATTTCCCATTATTCTCCATTCAATTTTCATATCTCTCACTAATTTGTGGTTACTAAAGTTTATTATCATTCACTTTCTTTCTCGTCTTACACGTGCTGATTATGAAGTGTGAAAACTTGATGTCTTACACTCAAGATGAAAGTTCTGCGTTGAAAATTCAATTCACTTTCTCAATGCCACGTGTTAATGTTGGGATGATCTGACAGGAACACATTATTCCAACAGTGATTATACCACTGAGGGAGAAAATCACAGGAAGTGTTACTTTCTGTTCATAACAAATATCATATTTGTTTGATAATATTAAAATATCAGCGGCTGTATCGTTCACAGGATTCCAGTATTCATAATTCTCTCACACGAGACCAATTTTGAAAGTGTTTGTGAAATATCTGACTGCAAAACTCTGTTGAATGTGACGCTGTCACGAAGATCTATTCGCTCTTAGTTGATGATGTCGTGAATTTCACAATAATTTACAGGAAGTTTAATGATATGAATAAATTGCTGAAAGCAACTTCATGCGACAACCAATTAGGAGTTCGTAAATATTTCATTCATAGATTTTGTGGTCGTTATTATATAATAAAGAGAAATGTCATCTCATTTCACATTTGGTGGATGTTGCTGACTGGATTTACAAGAAGTATATAGATGCTGAGTCAAAAATATTGAATGACAGAGAGATGGATTCAGTGAGTGATGCTTCAGGAACAACATGTGAAACACGAGAGGAAGACAGAGAAGAGGAATATGGAAGACAAGGCAGAAGAAACCCGGAGATATATACATAGTGTGATTCTAATACACGGTAGACGTATTTTGCCTATATCTGTCTACCAAATCACAAAACTCAATCTCGGAATAACAGACATGTTGCTTCATTACATTACATTTTCCATCAGTTTCACAGATAGGTGTTTGTGATTATTTTTGACAGCTAATAAATACTTTTCTGATCAGCCAAACAAGTTCACCTTAGTTAGTTAATTATGTGCATCGTTTCAATGTGTAATATCTTTCAAACAGGCCTAAATTATCCTTATACATCGACCTGGAAACATTCTCAGTGCATCCTATTGCACAGCCAGAAATTTCGTTCCGGCTCACCAGGAATACCAAAGTTACGGTTATTCACAGAATAATTGACTACTTACAATAATAGGCTGAAAATATATGTAGATAATGCGATTGTATGTTATTCTCCAAAATGTGCAGATGTTGAAAAAACAAAAAAGCATATTTAATGCAAAATTGTAGCCTCAGTGTAATATATATCCAGGATAAAATCTTCCTGAATAGTGAATGCGATAGTAACCAGCATAAAACGATATATCATCCTTTTCCACGAATCTTATGATCTATGTTGTGACGGAGTTACGATATTAATCCGTCATCTCTCAAGCATATGGCTATTTATTGTGTGATCATTTCATTATCTTTTGTCTCACCTTGGTCTTTGTCGAATCGCCAACCAGTCAGAATAGCTATTGCCAGCCTTTAAGAACAATCCATTCCTACAGCTGTGAGCCGAATTTATTGCGGTAAAGAAATCGTATAAATGTGATGTGTTGTTTCCTAATAAATATAGAGTATCTTACATTCACAGGCCAGCCATTGTCATTTGATATTTGCGTGGCCCTGTGAAGCAGAGAGCTCAACACAAATATAGGCGTATAAGCCTACAAGTCAAGTTCCTTACCGTTATAACAATCAGCGGCACAGATATAACAGAATGTCTGCTAAAAACTCCTCGAAATACTCCACTGATTTAATACGACAAGGATATTATATTAGGATGTTAAACAGTGAAATCTGATTAACCCCTGAGGTCACTTCTAAACAAAATGTATAGCTGAGGAATGCAAATATCGATAGGATGCATGATAATATACACAGTAGATGTTATCTTCCTCATAAAGTGCTTGAATTGATGAATCGCCTATAAACACTGTCATTCGATGGAAGTGAAAGACATTTGAACACAAGCCAAAACGAATCATTTTCAATTGATGTGTTGTGGTGTCATGAAGGCAGTGGAGTTTTTCAGTTTTAAGCTTCATCATTAAGGAGAAATGCTGATACAACTGCTATCCAATTACTTTGCCTACATTGAGGTTGATATTAGCATTGTAATTTAAAAAGTAGGAAAGATTTGTTGAATGCGAAGTTGCACGCAAACTTAATTTGAGAGTAAAACACAAAGTATTACAGCGATTTGAAAGAACACAAACAAACTCGAGACGAAAATCGAAAACCCAAATAGCAGTCAGCAGAATAAAATATTTCTAGAATAACACCGAAATTATACGGAGAAATCACAGACAGAACACTGCATTGACAATGAAAATCTCACTACTGATTAAAATGAATTCAGTTGTGAATTACCGCACTTTGTGTGCCGTTTTCATGTAATTGACGACTGAGTATACTACATCAATTCAGCGGAATCACAGGTGATACTCCATGAACTGAAAAGTCAAAACTGTAAGATTGAATCACAATATATATTATTGTAAACTGGCTCTCATCGTAAATATTGAGGTGCTAAATAAACTAGTAGTGGTCGACTGTTTTCTAAACGATTCATGGTTGATATTAGTAAAATTTGTTTGTTATTACACTATGATTTCAATAGGATTCTGTATTATATTGTGAATTTATAAGGACTTTATGAGAAAAATAATAATTAGCTTACTTGCTGTTGAAGAACATTTGAAATAAAACAATCAACTTATCAATAGGTTTGGACAATTTGGATTGCGACTAAACATGCTACATAGAGGTAGTAGCACAAAATAATGAAAGTTTTTGATTGGACACTGCTAACTAGTGGGATGTGTTCTCTACTGACTGATAGAATAAGGGTTGCGTCAAAGAAAGGACTAGACACATTACACTAGTTACTAGTGTTCAATCAAAGTATGCAATACAGTCCTACAGGAGATCAATGGCGAGTCAAAATAGATTAGTGTTAACGTCTCTGACTGCAGCACTGGGTGACGCGGGTTAGAATCTCAGAAGGGTCATGAGTTCCTTCCAGGTTGCAGATACTCCTTGCTGACTGGTGAGTGCCAACTAGCACGAAACGTCTGTCCAAGGCTTCCTTCCGATTGCCTCCAACCATCTAATATCATCAAATAATGAAAGTCTCATGAATACAAATAGGGTGTGACCCTACACCAACCATAATTACATCCACGTATAGCTTCAGTCAAGTGCTATTTCAAAATATCCCTCCTCAGACAGAGATAGAGTCGGTTCGAAGTGATTCAACGCCTGAGTTCTAAATTAAGGAATTTCCAGTCGCCCACTCACTCCTGAATATTCCGATATTCCCTAAATGTTGACAAGCATCGCAATTCAAAGTGAGTAATCTCATTCAAATTAAAGTTACAATTCTGAGGGATGAAGGCTGAGAGTCCGCCTGCTCGTTGTCAGGCCATATTCCAGATTATATAATCTCTTAGTCATCTAAATGTCTGACAAAAATTGTAAGTTGTGAGGATTTAGGAAATACTAGAAATCTGTTGAACGCTATTGCATCTGACACACATATTTGAATACACAAAACAGCATCGAAAACTTACGTGCTTTGTTATGTGGTTAAATTTAAAACAAAGTAGTAACATAAGCATGAAATGTTTACATGCAAGAATGAATGAATTTGCCTTATATGTAAATTTTAAATGATCTGCATACGCATAAAACACATTGAGACTACAGATAAATAAGACAAACATTTGTGATAAATTGAGATGCAATATGAGCAACATCAGCGAATCATGCAATAATCGATTAGTAATTTTTCTACGTAATAATGTTATTTCCAATGCCATGCTAACACCAGTGCTACAAGAGAATTTGATGCAAGTTCATTCACCTGTAGATTGGAAACAAAATTGCCGTGTGAAACTACCTGAGGACGATTTTTATGAATGAGATAACTGTAACAGTATCAGGCTACTTTACCTCCTAAGCAAAATTTTGGATGCCTTCATTCTGAGAAAGAAGAATTATACTGAATCAGGGTGGATTTAGCGAAACCGAGTAATGGGCGGACCGGTATGACATCAGTGTGCATCATCACCGCATACAGTCTGGTACGAAAGTCAGATTTTCATTTCAACTCCATGGATTCTGAAATAGTTATCTACTGCGAAGTAATTTGGGAACTCCCTCAACATGACAGAATGAAGTACTGCATTTAATAGCTGTATGATGGTGATGCGTCTCTAGTGATTCACAACTGAAAGCAATATGAAGTGTTCACGGCGAACATAAGATAGTTTATTTGCTATCACGATTGATTTTCCTTAATTTGGTGGAGCAATCATAAGACAGACTGCGGCATTCGATGATGAGGATACGTTGGATTGACGTCTGAATGGATGATTTATATCATCCTGTCACACAAACTAAAGGCCGTTGATGCAAAAACCAACAAACTGAAGGGAACTGCAGTGTAACCAGAAAGTTAGGCGAACATAAAGAAGACAAAGATGAATGAGATACACAGTCATTAACAAAACATCAATCTAATAAAATGAGAGAAATCTTAGGGAATTCATCTCTTTTACTAACACGGATAGCATCTGATCAAATGTAAGCGACATTGATTTGGATGTCGAATCCGTGATTGAGAAAGCAATACTGACGTTCACTACTCAGAAATAAGTGAGGGGAACTGCGTTATTAAACACGGAATAAGATCCTAATTTCCATCACCAATGTCAAGTCATTTCTTTTAGGCGGTTCATAGATTTGGTGCACACCTCACTGAGAGCATTCGCAACAGGTTACAAAGTGTCATTGACAGTCGTATTCACCCAAAACCGAAGATCAGATGAGAAGCAAGAAGGAAGGAATAAGAGATAAGGAAATCTAGCTGGCAGAGAGAAAGTATTGCCTAATGAAAATGCGGAATAAAATGTAGGTGGTTAAGACATGTGATGAAGAGGTTGTCAAGCGGCATCACAAAACTGACTCTCTAGTACAACTTAGAAAACGAAGAGGAATTTTTCAGGATATAGCATGACATAGAAAAAGCTGCATGAGGAATAATTTGAAGCTCGCCAACAAAGTTGAATGTAGTTGTAGAGATTTCAGGGCAGGCAACACCAACAGTATGATATACATGAAATGATAAAATGTAATTGCAAATTTGTTTAACTTACCACATTCACTATCATGAATTAGGTACGAAATGCAGAAAAGAAGTAGTATTTCTTTGCAGAAATTCATTGTGATCGATGTGCTAGCTAATTCTACGTCTCCTTATATACTGAAATTTGTTATTGTTTACAAGTCAAACCATTCATTATCATGAAATAAAATGTCTCCATTTCAACTTCAGAGTTGTTGTGGTAATCTCAAAGATTTTATCTAATTGTATTTAGGTGCATTTTGACGCCATTCACCAGTTTTATCATCTATTTTGAAACACTTCCGACTTTGGAATAGAGAAAATAAAATAGAATCTTCAGTGATTTTGTAAACTAAGAAACGTATAATTGACATCTGTTAAACACTGAAAAATGTATGATTTCGTAAACGTATCTACTATTTCCATAAAATGTTGATTCTACAAATCGGTTTACAAGAGAAAACATGATTTGCAAAATAAAGTAAATGGGAACCAACTTATGGGAAGTGTGATTTTGCGGTTCGTATCCTCTACAAATGAATAAGGCATCAGTTTACTTGAATCTTGAATCCGAATTAATGGCTTATCAGAAATAAAAATAGACGCATTCATTTCTTCTAGGAAACTATAATCCAACTACACCACCAATTACTTCTGCGAATCGCAGACTCAGGAACATACAATTAGGCCAGCTGAATGTTGTGCTTACAAAATATAGTGTTTATTTTATTAAATTTTATCGTATATGAGTTTCTAAATAGTCAGTCACGAAGATAGCCATATTCGTCATCGTATATTTTCTGTGAAAACATTAACTCTAACGTGGTGCACTAATCATCTAACCAGAATTCATCAAAATGAAACTCATAAAGCGAGTATATTGTACAGGAGACATAAATTTATGATTTAAGCTTCTACATTTTGTTCCAGCTACTCGCGTTGTCACTTGAACATTCAAAAACCAGAAAAAACTCATTCCCTTCTGTTTCTTTAGTACAAATTACTTTATGACGGGCTTTGTTAAAGTTCTCTGATATCAATGTCAGCTTACTCTCCTTCCCTGAAAATAAACTACTATGTTCAGATAGTATTCTGATCATTGCATTTTCTGTTGTATGCAGATAGGAAAAGAATAGGATTCCTGGAGATGAAAATGGAAGGAGATGTGAACACAAACGATGTACAGGGTAAACACGAAACACACATTTCCAAAGTGATTTGGCGCACAACAAACATCACTATATGGCGTCATCATTCATAATCTTGTTATTATTATTGTTATTTATTTCTCAATCACTTTTGGATGTTTATTCATTTCACAGATAACAAAATACACTGAAAGAGAACTCATTTTATTATCTCAAGATAAGCTGTGTATTTCCATGATTTAAGTTGAAAAAACAAACAATTTATATGCGTAAACAATGAACGTGTGGAAATAAACAATTTTATTTTCACTTATATTACTGCCACACATTAACTAATATACTTGTATTTCCCAAATCCATTGTAGATCTTTCCATGACATCAAATATCAGTGTAGTGAAATGACAATACACAGGTGAAGGGATGAGCATTGTCCGAAAGGAGAGATTATTAAACACTGAATTAGTCCTGCTCCCTTGCAGTGTGTGTGAAACAACTCACATAGCGCCATTAAAAGTAGCTAACGTGTTGATGTAATCTATGAATGGGATTCTAAAGGAGTGACCATAGTATTCTGTATGCATTAACTGCCGAGTATGTCAAGATGCAGGCTATTTTATGCTGTCAAAAGTAACGTTTCTTTCTTCTCATAAAATCAGGATTACTCACCTCGCCCCTCCACATCTCCATTTTAGACGTAGTAATGATTTCATCTCCTCTCCTAAGTAAGTGAAGCAAAGTTCTTCTATCGCTTAGTGTTATACTTATTTTGTCATGTAAACATAAAATATCGCTCTTCCTAGGAAGTTTGCGATCTCGGCCTACACTGAATATTTATTTCTCGTCGGAAATATAACGCTCTCATGTTTCCAAGTATATTTCACGTATCGAATTCTGTTTACAAGTAATGTTGGAATTTAAAACCAGTCCGTATCATAAGGAAGAGATAAGTTATCCTACTGTGATACATCTATAACCTGTCTCTGTTCAACAGGATATTCTTTTGCACTTAGTTTTAAATTCCATTTCTGATCCAATGAATGGCGTTTCAGGATGGTAAATGAATTTCAAAGCCTGGTGAAAAGTGGAAATATGAAACTTATTACGGAATGCGAACTGGTGAGAGCATTCTCTGTGTGTGTATCTTTGAGTATTCGTGTTTACCCCACTTCAGCGTCTGGAAATGCAAACAAGAGGCTTTTCGTTCTGCCAAAATATTGTGGCTGTACCCACTGCAGAAGTATGTGTATTGGAGAAAACTTCTCTATGGATAAGAAAGGTTTTCCGGAGAGCATCACTTCTTAGAAAATTTAGAGTTTTCGAAATGTATTCTGATGACATTGTTCTCATACAAACTGTTAACTGCAGATAGTATCAAAAACCGAAGATAATAGCCCAATACATTTGTGGATAAATCTGGTGTTATGTTTAATACTGCCACTCCATGATCTCAACGATGAAATACTAGTCTGTGAAGTTGATCGAATTCGAGGGTGCCAAAAGACTAGCTTCGTTACTTAATCCTCCACAGTCTGCAGCATATTCTAACCATGATACAGGCGATAAATTGAGATGACATTCGGATAGATTAACCACAACATTTTCCATCACGGAAAAATCTAAGCATCTTCATAATACGCCAATCATGCGATTCAGTATTTGGGAGATGGACTGTAATGTCTTCTTTACTAATTTCAGTTCCGCATTATCAATCTATCATTATTATTATTATTGTTTCCTCTAGTTCCTAGGAAACATAGAGCTTCAGCCGCACGTCTCCATTGCGGTCAGTTCTCTGTCAACCTTTTCAATTGGCTCCACGTCTGCCCACATGCTTTTACCCCCTCTTCACATGACCTCCTCCATGTCACTGTCACACTGACGACCAACTTGCCGCTTCCTGTTCGTGTCCAACTCAAGAGCCTGGCGTGCGATGTCACTTGTGGTGGACAATCCACCTCCATTTCTTCCTGCTTATTTGTAGCACAATCGGTTCGTGGTTGGTTCGCTCATTGTCAGAGATCCCTGTTGCTGATCTTTTCTGGCTGACCATCTGATCTTGAGTATTGAGCGAAGACAGCTGTTGATGGAGGTCTGTAGTTTGTTTGAGGTGCTCTTCATGACGCACCAAGTCTCTGATCCATAAAGTAATCAATCTATCATTGCATATGTTAATTTTTTGAAATGTTGTAGAACTTACTGTAAAGTCAACAGATGACAACTTATTCTTAATGAATAGTTGTCATTTATCTAGACGACTCATCAAGTTGGGTCCGCAAATAAGCGTGCTTTAAATTTAATTTAGCAGCGCGTTTCAAGCCACTTACTTTCTATCCTCAGTTTCTTGTTCAGTTCAGCTTTGCCGTATTCAGCGTGTACTGGTCTTCAGAAGATGTTTACCTTAGACTCCTGTTGGTTTCTTATATGACTTCACTAGCGTCACAATAGGAGTACCCGTATTGGAAAGTCTAAATGACATGAGAATGCCGTGTTCAGTCAAACTGTCCAACTAATTCTTAACTACATTCGTCGAACTATATAGAAGTACCTGGCGATTTCAAAAATACGGAATGAAATTTCATACGACATACACAGTGTGAACACCTAAAAACTAGTTATAAGATATGAATGAATCAGTTAACAGGGATATTTTGATATCCAACAAGTTGACAGCTTTAAGTCCGACTAAATGTAGACCATATCGACCAGTCAATAAAGAAATCTTCACGAGGTTACGACTTTCTGATTTCAAAAGAGTGTCAACAGTAATAGTTAGGTGTAGCTTATGACCAGTATTACCTGCAACTGATATAATGGTAGGCTACTGCTGTACGTCCTTTGAAAGAAACAGTAAATGCATCTAAGATATTACAGACTTGGTACATTCAGCAACAAAAATAAGAAAGTTAATCCTGCTTGACGTTTAAGTGAAAGTTCTCACTAGTTCAGAATGGGTAACAACGACTCCTTCTTTACACCTAACAAAATGGTAGAATTATCTGTATTCTGTGTTGTCAAAGTATTTAAACCTGTAGACAGGGATTTCATTTGTCGAACATTGTCATATTAATAACGCTGAGAATTCAAAGATTGACATCTATGTAGTATGTGAATTCTCGCACACTCATAAATGACTTGAAATTTCAGCTTTTCAAACAAAACCAATCACAGCTGGATGATAATTTGGATTTCCTAACACGAATCTTCGAGAGAATTATATCAAAATGCGTTGAAACGGAACTGGAGGTTTACTTACTGTTAACTTATCCAAACATGACACAAACATTTTTGATAATCTGATATATATTCATGGAAGGATTCGGATCAATTCTTCGTCTAACTTGGAAAATGATTATTAGTCATGTGTGTTACCTCACAATCATTGCCAGTGAGTAGCACTAACTCAGTGTTTCATAACCTTTTCTAGCTCTAAATACACTGACACACGATATCGTGAAAAGATTTACGGTAAATTTGAGAGATACACGTAAATTACATTGAAGCGTCAGAGTGATTTAAGTGAAAACAGAATTGTTTATTTCCATCTGTTTATTGTTTACGCGCATGAATTGTTGTTTTGCTGACTTGGATGAGGAGACATAACTTATCGTACGATAACAAAATTAACTCATTCTTATGCTTTCTATTGTGTATTTTCAGTTAAGTAAATAGGCTTATCCGGATGATATGTTTACTTCGTTTTAGTATTTGTTTGCTCTTCACGTCTCGTTATCTCTGTGATCCACAGACACTGTGTTAAGTCTTTTCATGTCGACACCCTATCACTTACACATTTGTGATTAATATTTTACTACTTATTACTACTAAGTAGCATGAGTTGATATTTTGTTTATCATTTTGTCATACATCCATCATACTTATTGATTTCCGTGAAAGTTTATCTAATTTGTTGTATATTACGAGTTGATCACGGATTGATATCAGTTAGATCGATACTGAAAGCTAGAGAAAACTGGACAACGGTTTCATCCTAGTTTGGGAATCACCGGCAGCACGCACCCGCCACCAGGGTTGGAAACCTGGACCTTCCGTTTACGAGGTAAGCTCGTATGCCATTCAACCACTGGGACCCGATTCAAACGCCCATGAATAGTTGGTTTGTAAGGATCAGATTTGCTTTCACGAGTTGATATCAATCTGTTTACAAGCGCACGTGGAGCACCTCTGAGACAACTTCAGATGATTTTCTTAATAATGTACACTGACAATATATCTGATGGCAAACAGACCAGATATCCATTGATTTCGGGTTTGTATACTCCACTCACTATCATTTTGTGTAATATAGTGCCGCATTTTTGATGACTCTTAGAAGAAATCTGCACTGCTTATGCTTATTTGCATTGGATCACTTCTGAAGTAGAATACCATAGAACAACATGTTTTTCTTTTGAGTTCATTTCCAGTGCCTCTTCAAAGATATTTCTCTGATGTTTATTGTATCTTAATTTTCAAATTTTAATTAGAACTAACAACTGGTTGACAATTTAATGATTTAGGAGAAAATAATCGTTAATCGCCAATTTAATTTTCACCAGCGCAGAAGTTTAGCTATATTTGATATCAGAACTGACATAGTCCATCCATCCAGGAATGTTCGCTGCATTGCTAGGCCGTAGAGATCGTTGTCCTGGTGGCCTGTTTATATCACTAAGCTACCAAAACTTTCTGTCCATCAGAATGCATTGTATTTACCCCTTTTGATATTGTTGTAAAAATACAACTACCACGGGGAGTCATAATCTATTCTTGCCCACAATTTCGAGTAAGGCTCTACATATCGGTGAGAAAATGGAGCAACAGCATTGTTAAGTAATAGTGAAACATGGTTCGGATGGAACGATACTGATTCAAACGACATATTTTCAGTTAACATATTATTCGAAGATTCTACACTAGATAGAAATAAATACCTTGCTATGCAAATCGCTGAAAAATCTGTATTGTGTCTAGGTTCACTGTTCAGAATAAAGCTTCTACTATTGCCGTTGTAGGAGTTAAATGAAATTAACTGTGTCAGAAATGACTGTGTAGGATTCACACTGTTTCTTGCCTTAGAAGTGAAACCTCAAGAAACCTTCTATATGTGCATAAAGTAGCTTCATACTAGATCGAATGTATTACGCTTGACTGAAATGATATATCACGCAATACAACCCCCCTGTGTTGACAAATACTAATACCATGTGGGTTAGAATACACTTTAAAGAACAGAAACTATTTGAACAATTAATCAATAAATTTTGAATTTTTGTATTTCACAGACCTCAAATATTTTCAAACTACTAAAAGAGAACTTCATTTTGACGTATGTAGGCACTACAGATATTATTCTGTGAATGGTGAGATAAAATATTCGGAAGTGCATTTAAATTGTATGAGAAAATGTTTTTAGGGTAGAAAGAGAACATGGAATTATATTCCGTTGATTTTGATTTTGATATAAATGCATGAAAAGTGTACATTCACAAATAACAAGACGAGGTTGAGAATGAGGTGAGATTAGATAAATGAGTGTGAAATGTATCAAATGGTGTGAGAGGAAATACGAAAAGATACCACGAAACACAAACAAACTAATAGGGTCAATCTGAACGAAGAATATTCTTTTCAATACATCCTTCTCTTCAGGTTCTTACAATTATAAAATATAATATTTATTGTCGTTACAATAATAGCCAGTTATGCGGTGGATACATTTTTTTAACGCAGAATAACAGATTAGTTATGGGGTGTCAAAATAAATAGTCGTATTTGTGTGACAAACGTGCTAGACAGAAATCGATTAGAAAATATTGTAAAATGGGAGACAATGGTGGTGATTAGTGATGCCCCACACTCTGCATATACATATTTATATGAAAATGAATCCAGAGACACCAGCGGACTTGATAACACCACTACTGGAGAAGGTGTGGAAAGAGAGAAGGTACCCGAGGATTGGAAGAAAGGATACTTATTCAAGCTACCAAAGAAAGGAGACTTAAGTCAATGCAAGAACTGGCGCGGAATTATGCTCCTGTCCATCCCAAGCAAAATACTAAGCTGCATCATCCTGGAGAGAATCAAACATGCCCTGGATGAAAAACTTCGACCGGAACAGGCTGGATTCTGGAGAAACAAGTCATGCATTGATCAGATCGCCACATTACGGATCATCATTGAACAAAGCTTGGAATGGCAGTCACCTCTCTATCTCAACTTCATCGACTTTGAAAAGGCCTTCGACAGCGTCGATCGAGAGGTGATTGTGCAACTACTTCGCTACTACGGGGTGCCACCGACAATTATACATCTCATCCAACAGCTGTACGACAATGCTGCATGCCAAGTAATCCACAACGGGAAACTTACGGAATCCTTCGAAGTGAGGACAGGAGTAAGACAAGGCTGCCTACTATCGCCAATGATTTTCCTGATTGCAGTAGACTGGATAATGCGACAAACAGCGGGCAGTGAGGAAACAGGCATAAAATGGACCCACACAAAAAACTTGGAGGATCTGGACTTCGCCGATGATATATGTCTGATTTCCCACAAACTGGAAGATATACAAGTGAAAAGCAACAAATTGGCAGAACAAGCATCCAGAGAAGATAGGACTTCAGGTGAACATAGAGAAAACAGAGGTGATGAAGATTCCTGGGCAACACCAACAGCAGCAACTACAACAAACAACAATAAGCATAAATGGGAGGAACCTGAAAGAAACAACCTCCTTCACCTACCTACCTTGGAAGCATCGTTTCATCTACAGGCAGATGGAACTGACGAGGATATCAAAGCAAGAATCGGGAAAGCAAGACAAGCTTTCACTACTCTCAAGTCTGTGTGGAGGTCAGCAACACTCAGCATCAAAAACAAGATCCGGATTTTCAACTCTAATGTGAAGTCAGTGCCACTATACGGATCAGAGACTTGGCGTGTCATAAAGAGCACCTCAAACAAACTACAGACCTTCATTAATAGCTGTCTTCGCTCAATACTCAAGATCAGATTGCCAGAAAGGATGAGCAACAGGGACCTCTGACAATGAGCGAACCAACCAGGAACCAATTGTGAAACAAATAGTGCATTGGCCATACTCTGAGGAAACCTTCAAGTGATATCACTAGACAAGCCCTCGAGTGGAACCCAAAAGGGAAGCGGCGGGTTGATCATTCAAGGGTGAATTGGAGGAGGTCATGTGAAGAGGAGTTGAAAGCATGTGGGCAGACTTGGAGCTAGGTGAAAACTTTAGCAGAGAACCGAACGCAATGGAGACGCATGGCTGATGCCCTATGTTCCTCTAAAAATTAAAGGAAATAATAATATATGAATTATAATAGACAATAAAATCATCTCTCCCGTGTGTGTGTGTATGTTAAAGTTTGACAGTGATTGGAGTGCGATAATATTGGTGCACAGCATTAGGAGTCACCATTGATTAGATATATGAGTGAATAACTAAACAGATAGAGGTCAAACCTAAAGTTCAATAGACAAGTGTGAAGTAGATGATCGGAAAATAAAATACATTCCGAATGTGAATACGTGAGAATATAATATGATGGAAACATAGGATGAGTGAAAGGTTGTCAAAGTAGTAGACTAAATAAAATGTTAGAATATGATAACATAAAGTAAAATGAAATGAAACAAAAATGGAATACGGAATAACGAAGGATAAAGAAAGGTTGTTATGTGAATCACATAGTCGAGACCATGGTAACGAAATTGATCGTACAAATTGTTTTTGTACACAAAGTTCTGGCTTTCTGTTATGTATGACCAAAGCCTCTGCTACTCAAGGCATATGTACGCTTGTCCCTTTCGACAAACTTTGTCGGACTTTATAGACTACATTAAACGATGTGTCAGGTGCTGTGTCGTGGTCAGTATCTACAATATGTTGCAATATCGATGAATTAATTAATACCTCTACGTTGTCCTTTGCTCAGCTAAACTGGGAGGTGTTCTCGAACTCAGCGGAATATGTTTCTCGACAAGCGGTTTATGTGCCTAGCTCCGCAAGAGCAGGTGAACATATAAATTCATATGGGATTAGACAATCGAGGTAATATTTCCTTGACATTAAGGTGCACCAGTAGACGGCTAGACTAGGTTATTCGTAAAGTGGCAGCAAACAACGTTTTCCCCAATGAGCTCATCAGATGATATTTTAAGTATTTCACTTGCATTATCACCCCTAAATTCTAAATTTACGTGCAACACTTGTTTACCTACCTTGTCAATCTCTGTGTTTCTTCCACATACTTTGCTAATGGCCTATACGAATCATAGTGGATATACGCATAATATAATACAGAGGGTATCCTCGTCTGTTTCTGCATATCAGGACTACAGGACACATCTCTAATTGGCTGCAACAACAAATAAAATCACCGGATGCAAATAATCCCGAATATAGGTATATAACGTTATCTATTGCAAAGGAAATCGTGGAGATGTATCACAATCTTGATATCGCTAGTGCTTTTAAACTCATAAATAAAATAGATTTGATTAGCATACTTTAATTCGTTGGTGTTTTGTCATAAGAAAGGCTTAAAGCTGTTTTATGTGTTTAAAAATGACCTGTCATCACTCTGAAATGGCTTTAGCAATGCAATTTTAGAACCACAGTTTAGTTTACCAGATTCTTTCTTACATCATTCCCCTACTTCTTATCTGTGACTTTGACCAGAACACAATTTGTCCTATATTGTAATCATTCACACCCTGTTGACTTCAACATAAATGTGTATATATGTGATCATAATGTCCGAAATATGTTTTGCAAACACATTATACGTTTCAGATTAATTAGGCCTTGCCACTGTTTCCATGATATTCTTGGATTTTGGGAGAAAATTCACTTGAGCTATTCATGTCATTAACAAAGTGTTGGAGGGGAAATGTAAATAACACAGTAGTAGTAATAATAAAGAAGAATGATGTTAGGAAACACTTCTCACCTAAACAACCAGGTAGACGCCATAAAATTCACCATAAAAATCGAGAATGTAATTTGGGGAACTATTATTTCAGAATGCGAAGTACGAAAAATGACAGATGATGTCTTATAGAAAAACAGTGAGTTCTGGGAACATCTTTGTTTTCCACTCAGCTTATCTACTTGTAGAGGATCAAAGAAGTTCGTCAAATTAATACAATTCTGGAAGGGCATTTGTTTGTATATGCTGACTGCATTAAACTGCGGAGAGTGGGGTTTTCGGGGAACAAGGGAATTGTGGTATAATTGTGTATCTCTATGCTGTCATCAAAAACATGGTTAATGAATGCATCCTTGAACAGCAGTAAGTGTTATGTTTTTGCTTCTTTGTGTGGGGTGGTATTAAGAGCAGCCTGACCAACAGGTGACGTGAGCCAGGCTACAGAGCCAGCAGGTGGTGTGGCCAAGGCACAAGTCTAGCAGGATAGACGGTCACATAACAATCATGAGCATTATATTCTAGGTGAAGCCAACCGCAAACGAGCTCGGTGCAACTAACTGGTTTCTGAAACATTAACGGTAAAAAGAGGGTTAACACACTCCCAGGTAGACGGACTATAGATTTAAAACACCACTAGTTGGCCAAAGAAAAGAAACACGTGTCTTAATAATAAAGTCTGTGATTGTCATGCTACTGAGAATGAAATCGCAATGAAGAAACTTTCTGAATAACTTACTGTTTCCTTTATATCTGTGGATTTCTTCCGAAAGAAATTCGGGACGATAATCCAGCGAATATTAAAACCACACGTTGAGTGACGCGTAAAATCCGAAAACACAGGATTTGTCTAAAATACAGTACCATATCGAACAAAAAATATTAAATATAATATACAAACCTTAATTGTGAGGCGTCTGTGGCTGTCTGAATGCCGTCGAAAATCGCAGTCAATATGCTTCTACAAGTAAAAACAACAGGGCTGTATCAAAGGCGATGCGCGCGTTATTCAAGCAGCGCGCCGATGCCGGACACACAATAAAGCGATACCGATAGACAGTAGTCGCTACATAAATAAAGCATATACAGCAGATAATGTTCGACTATAAGAAAACAATTACTATACGTGAAATAGATTAGAAACAAAACACGCTGATCTACGTGTTTTGTTTTCATTAATGCCTGGATGGGGATATCCATGAATTGAAATAGATTAGAAATACATCAGGTGAGTTAAACTTCAATAGCTAACAAAGTTGGTTTTAAGAGGTAAAAAGTTAGTTCATACTACTTCCAGTGGTGAGTAGTTTAACGTTTAACAAAAAGGAAAGAATATCGAAGGTCAGATAAGAAGGGGATTGACAATATCAAAATTGAGAGGGACTGAAGCGTTGCATATCACTTAGTTGACCTACACAAGTAGCAACAGAATAAAATGCAATCTCCATATTCAGAACTCTAGTCATATCAAAATGTGACTTCATACTTATTAGTGATGACGTTTATGCTATCCAACAGACAATTGTACTTAGTTGCCACTGAAATATTTGAATTTGAGTTCCATGAAATATTTTGTGTACCAGGGAGAAGAAGTGCGTACTGTAAATGAATGAGTTTAAGCTGACTCTGTAATGTTGCATTAAATATCCTATATATTTTTAATCCAATATATCTTTGTTTTCATCAAATGAAATGCCATTGTCTGAGTTCACTTCCAGAAATCTGAGTGAACCGTAGTCTATCACAGTGTGTTATCCATAACTGGATCATACAAACACTTCACATGCTTTGGTTTTGTAACCCATTTCAATCTTTTGTTCTCACTTTCCTATAATTTAACTCCGAGAGATTAATCGTCACTTGAATTATTAGTTGTCAGCATGCTTCACTGTATAACATCATTCAGAATACTTCACACAATGTCATTTTTCACATTCCTGCATTTATTTTCCGACTGACTGACTGACTGACAGCAACCTCTGACCCTTGTCGTCAATTCACACTGTATATACATAGCTTTGAAATGAGGTTATGACAAGCCATCTGCTTTCGCTGGCTCATGTGCCCTTAATTTATTAAATTCTTTCTTCATTTACTTACTTCAGGAGTGGTGCAGTTTCGAATTCTTTCCCATTTGTTTAATTTTGAAAGTCCTACAGAATTCTTTCTCCACACATCAAACTACATAAAATTTGTGAATTTAGAAATCCTTGTAGATTCCATCCACTGTCTTCACGTTAAATATTTAGGCGGCCTCACTGCCTTATCCACAGGATATTCTATATTCATGTCAAATAGTATTAAATTTCAAGGCAAGTATATCGAATGATAATCGTGGTCGATTTGAAGAAATTCACACTTGATGATTGCAGACTTATGTTTGCAATAAGTACTGGTAGACTGAAACAGACTCATCACTGAATATTTCCCATTGACATTAACTATTCTGATATTTGATCTTCCCTACTGATAAACCACAAACAGGATCAGATCAGAGAATTGAACATCCAGACTGCATTCGACTGCACAATTCTGCTCTTCTTATCTCAGATTTGAGTTCATCTGTAGAGAAGTGCAGGCGGACCAGTGTGGAGAATTACAAGTGTGAACTTTCTTCATCTCAGACGCAATATGATATACGATGATAAAACTTACATTAAAATTCTCATAAGAAACTTCACTTTTCAACGTCTGCTCTCCATTGGAATTGTAACCTACGTTTGCAAAAGTCTATTATATCTTGACTGCTGTATTGAAGATTACAATTTAGGCATACGTACTGCTTTCACACAATGCATCAGTATGTTCAGAGACAGACAGCACAAGAAGAGAAAACATTTTATTCGACAACTCAATTCAGTTACCACTTTACTGGCCTCCTAATTCTGGAGATATGTTTGTAATACGAACAGTCATCTCAAACTCTCTAATTACGTGAAACGAATAGGCGTTTCTATTTCCAGTGGGTCTGATTGTGGATATTCAGCGAGAGCGAAAAATTCAATCCGTTTCCACTTGTGTGTATGCAGGTTGATTGAGGTGAACTGAGTCACAAAACACTCTTTTGCGTCTACATAGATTCATGCATATAAAGTGGCCTTAAGCTAAATCACTTCGAATACCAAGTTGTTAATTTCACTTTCAGACGCAAGCGCGACTTACATGAACTGATTCATTGGTATTATTCTGCCGTAATATTGAGCACTGAAGTTGAAACTAAGTCGAATGTCAAATACTTCGGACTGTTTATTTGATGTGATCTTTCCTGCACTTCCCGTATTTTAGAAAGATATTTCAGTTGAATTTCAACGTAAGCAAGTTACGACAGTCTGGTTTCCCTAAGTCTCAAAATTTACATTTCGTTAATCCATAAATTCTACCTATTCCTGTCTATTGTTCCCAATTATCGTTTCCTGGCCTACTTAAGAAGAACTTTGTCACAAGAGTCAGTCGCTAAGCCAGCTTGTTAATACTGTTGTAGATGGACGCATGCATTCATGTATTCTCTCCTTCCATCTCATCCGAGAGAACCAGAAGCAACAAGTAAGGAAGACTATATACTCGGATGAACAAGTATAAAAATCCGCGATACCCTTTCTGATACCCATTTGATGTGACGAGAAAGTGCAACTCATGACACCAACAGCTCACCGAGAAACACTAATTAAATGGACATTTCCATTCTTTCTTAAATATATATTCTTGTTAATTTTTTCACCCAAATTATAAATTGAACACATTTCCTTCTATAACAGTTTTGTCAGTGTAAAAGTCTGTGTTTAAAATATTACCTCTTCAGTGAGAAAATTAGATGCAGTTTTGTACTAGTTGACGGAATATCCACATTTGTACCGAAATTACTGTGTGCAGTGAAACAATTCTTCTTGATTCTTTCACATCCAGTTAAATTAAAATCAAAATGATGATTATGTCCCTTAATATCATTCGCGTCGCTCATTACGGATAATGAGTGTGAACAGAAAATGCAATCCATTTTCATTTCTTTATACATTCACACAGAATGTAAGTTAAGTGAAATGTAGTGAGACACAAACTACTGATTTTCACCTACATTGATTCATGCGCATATAGTGGATTTTGATTTTCATTTAAATGCATATACAGTGTATAGAGTCACACAGATGGATGATAAGAGTGACATCACATGTGTGAATGAGATGCGATTTAACAATTGAAGTGTGTGATTGTGTACTTACTTGTTGAGGGTGAGAAATATAATCTGTGGTGTGAGAGGAAATATGACAAGATGTCATAGGAAAATAAGAACGAACCAATGAGGTGCACTGGATGCTTGTCAGAGGGATGAAAATCAACGAAGGTGATGAGGATGAAAGACATTGGTCCATACTCTAGGATTTAATCGAATAACAACAATAATAATAACAAGTATGGCATAAATCTAGGTGGTGTTTAGTGGTAGCAAACACGAATGAGAGTAAGTATTTTATCTCAGTAAGTAGTATCATTTCGAATAAATTTTCTTCAAACTATTACAGCTACATAATATGAGAATCATAGTAAGAAGACTAAAATAAATTGTTTGAATTATTTATACAGATGGCGGATACCTAAATATAACCAATCACATGTTAGTAAGTCAAATATAAGTCTGTAGTAGGTTTGAATTCGCCATATATCCCTGCTGTATTACGAATCTCACCTTGGTTGTCACATCTCATTTACTTATTTGGTAGAACTATGTCGCCTTCACTTCTTTCTCAGTTTTGTTATGGCAAATATAATTTGGCGTGTGCTACTGATGAGATTCACGAGTAGTATATAAAAAGACATTCATCGGTATACACACATCGAATAGCAGGGAGATAGATATGATGTCAGCGGAAGCAAATGATAAAGCGTTGTGGAGATACATAGGAAGCGTGACAGAAACATGAAAACCACAATTTGAAGGATGGATGTATTACAACATGGAAGATCTCTGCATACTGTGCCTTGAAGATGAGGTGTACATAATTTCGCTATATAGAGATAATACATTGTGAATTAAACATCCCTTTACCAAGTCAGTGGTCTTCTACTCGTACACTGCCACGTTTTCTCTTACTCTGGGCTTCCTTCATCCTCTCAATGAATTATGCAGCAAGATTCTCTATCATCAATACATATTCTAATCTGTCTGATATCATCACATAAGGGTTACTCAATATTTTCACTCCCTTGATCACACAGTCAACTGTGCCATCCTTTGCAAATCTTTTCTCGGCTCGATGTGTTTTTTCTCGCGTTTTACAACTTTCGTCATATTATATTGGTGGCCTGCTTGAATCACTGCGCTACCTGAATTTCCATCCGAGAGAATGCATGTTATTTTCTTTATGTCTTGTTGTGATAATCACTGAATTATATCCATGGGTAACCAACTGTACTCATCCAAATATTTCATTGGTTCGCAACCTACTCTTGCTCATTTCTCGTGGACAATATCAAATTGCATAAAGGATTATTTTATTCTTCAGACCTAACATCAGTGAGTCGTATGATGAACTGTGGAGGACAGTTACACTTAAAAATTCCGGATGAAGAGAATGCATTATGCAATAGACTACACCGAAAATTATTCATATTGTGTAGAATTATTGTGCTTAATCAAGCTATTATTTGTGAGATTTCACATCATCTTGAAAAATAATTAATACCAAGTCTTGACTTCATAGTAGTAACTGCATTCAAGCGATTAACTAAAAATAATACGTGTAACTGTAACGTGTTAACTACCACAATGAAAGTGCAAAAGAATTCCAGTGGTCACGGCATTGAGATTGATCTCGACATAATATCACCTTGTTATTAACTTCCTGTTTTCATAATTTTATGATTGAGAAGGCGTTAACGGTTGTTTTATTATTATTTTTTTATATTTTTGGTTACAGCTTGATGCCACACCGTATTTTCAGTACAAGTATGGAATTTTCAGCATGGATATCGGTAGCCCAAATTTTGCAGGCCGACCATAGATATCGGGTGTGCGTCGGCAAGGGATCGAACCCCGGACCATGTGCATGGTCGGCGACAGTCCAAACCACTGTGCCACCGACGCACAGTTTTTAGCCATCAGATGTTAGTAACATCGAAATAAAATGCAATTATCACGTTTAAAACTGTAATCAGATAACATTTATACCTAATTTGTAGTAGTGATGACGTTTATTCGAACCACTAGATAATTTTCCCAGTTTTAATGATGAACTCTACTCATCTCAAATTGTGTGTGACATAATGCGTAATAATGGTGACATTTCTCCCAACTAAAAGATAATGAATGTTATTTGGAATTTCGTGAAGTATATCATGTACTTTAGGGAAGAACGAGTGAGGAGAAGAAGTGAATGAATGTGAAATAACTTTATAATTTTACATGAAATATACACAGTGCCTACATTCCACTGACGCTTTTATCTTTTAACAGCAAACATGCAGTTCTCTGAGTGGACCTGAAGAATTCTATTTGAACTTAATATATCCCAATGTGATTCTTGTTTGAATAATGTGAATATTTGAGGTGTATCGTGGTGATACCGGGATGAGGACAATATTTTGAAAATGAAATGTACTCAGGAAACTGCAGAATATGGTATTTCGCGAATGAATTCAATATTTTCAGGAGGGAACCTAACCCTGACTATAAATTCTCATGTTTATGTCAATTCAGAACCAAATGGCTAGTATCAATTCACACCTGAAACTATACTTTGCCAATGATTTTGTTTCGGAACTCGGAATATTATTCATTGTCAGTGGGGTAAACCACCTCCTCAACTGACACTATCTTGGTACACAGTTTGTTTCCCTAAATTTTCACATCATAAAATTCATGTGATCATTTAATTTTTTTGAAATTTTGTTTCATTTCGTTACCCAGATTTGCAACCTCCGTTCTCTTCTTTCCTATAATTTAATTCCAAATCACTATTCATTTCTTAGAGTAGTTGTTGTCAGCAGCCCCAGTGACACAAGATTATTCGGAATTATGCACATCATGTTATTTTTTATACGCTTTGATTTATTTTGTGATCAACTGATATTACCACCTGATTCTTTCATCAGTTAACACTGCATATAGTAGCGCCATATATATACAGTTTTGCAGAGAATTGATGAAATAGTGCTCCAGAATAATAAATGGGAGAACTGAAACAGTATGACATTAGTGAAAGTGTCAATGCTGCTAAAGTCATCCGGTAAATGCGAGTGTCTGTTTTGTTACAGGTGTAAACAAGCTATATCTGAGACATGATGCAGTGAGTATTAAATATTTCGACTGGGTGATTAATTAACATGGAGTTTCGTATCATAATCGTGACGATATTTACTCCTAGGAGATGTCACTTGCAAGTTTAATAAAGTGCTGGCAAATCTGTTCTCTCATTTGCATGACTTCAAGTGTAGACTTGAGAAAATTGAAGTAATGAGAAGAAGATATAAGGAGAAATAACTAAAAGTTATATTCATTTTTATTTCTCTCATGCTCTGCTTCACCAAGCTGAAGACATATTCCGCCAGATATAAATTTCCTCTTCGAGCTATTATGGACATGATGAATTCACTTTATTATCGCATTGCCCACTGGTTAGTAAAATTAGTGGAACAAATCGAACTTCATGCATGAACATAGAGAAATGTGAATAGAAATGCGGAACAGACAAAGAATACAACGCCCAATTGTCAAGTAAATTCGACGATCATGTACATAAGTTTATGACTTATTCATTTTTTAATCTTATCCTGAATATTTGTGTGCATTTATGAGCCATATAGACAACGTAGTATGATATGGGTGAGCACTATGCTTATGCATATAAATGATCTTGTTGTCACTACAACGCTTATCACTCTCCAATCTATTCTTGTAAAAGGAATAATTATTTGATACCTTCACTTACTTTTCTCATTCTTGTTTTTGTCTTTTAATGGACTTACAAAACAGAATCAGAGTTTCTGAAATATACATGCCAGGAGAGATGTGAAAACGAAAGTTAAAAACAACAAAGGTACAAAGCCCATCCCTCAAGTAATTTAACAGATCTTAGACATTATTTTACGACTTAATTATTTTATTTTAATCTTATCTTGAATATTGATGTTTATTTCCCATTCAGGCAAACAAGTAAATACTAAATACGCAAGCGATAAGCACATGCAATTAAACAACTTGTTTCCACTGCAGCCAGTCTCACCCTCTAAACTAATCTTCATGTACAACTCAAAACCACTTAAGAAATTCAAATATTGTAGCTCATTCAGCCTTTGTGATGCTGGCAACAAAAGAGGAGCCATAAATATCAGTAAAATGTTTGAGCATTGTGGATTAGATCAAATAAAGTATAATTATATTTCAATAGTTTACACACAATGATAGGTTTCGTTATTGGTAATTTTGCTGGAAATATTACCAATAACAAAACTTATCATTGTGTGTACACTTTTGAAATATAATTATACTTTATTAGGAGCCATAAATGTTCGATTTTTCCACATGTATTCAATGTCAGATTCTTATTTTGCAGACAACATGTGTATCTTTGTGGCTCAGATGAGTATCTCTCACCCAAAGTCAGTCTTTTACAATAGGAAATGATAGTATTTTGACATGGCATTCAACTTCCCCACTGAAATATCAGTAATGGATATCTATTCATGATCTGATTTGATATAATTGTATGTTAAGAATAAAACAGCAAAGCTAGTGGGTCACTTGTTCATACATCCGATATATCTGACTGCGGTAGCCCTAAATGTGGATGATATATTCGCTTTCGCAAAACACTTGAGTATGTACTATGTACAATGTACTATTGGATCTAGTAAGCTAACCATCTACTTGTGGATAAATAAAACAGTTTATGCTACTCTTGATGGTATAATATGATTGATACCTTCCCAAAATAATTTCTGAATCCTCTGTGCCTGTTTGCAATGCAGTACTCTCATATACCCAGAGGGTTACGTTGACTTAATATTAACAGGCAGCTGATATTAGTTTCTGTCCATTTCATGAGTGAGTGGTATAAAGTTCAGCAAAAACTGATGAACAAAGTCACAAATACAGACTGTAACACTCTCAAAAATTACTTAAATAACACGTTTTCTCTTGAAGTATGAATCAATCGTCATTAAATATGTTTTTACTGCGTGATATTTTGTAATTGCTTTGAAATGTTAACTTATCATAAAATAGTGAAAAAGTGACTTCTGCGAGCTAATAGATGTTCAGTGAACTTCTCTCTTCCGCTGACCCCGTACCGGCTGTACTCTAACTGTTAGAAACAAGGAAATGCAGCAATGGTCTTGACTTTCTAGCTGTAACCATCGTAGTCACATAAATATATACGTGAATAAGAGATTGATTTAGCTGTGAATAAAGTATTTGCAAAGCTGAACTAAAGATGTTTTAAGAATTTAGTTGACTATCAATATATGATGAAATAGTGACGCATTAAAAAGAACAAAATTCAAGTGCGGAATAAGGATGAACCAAGTAATTATCTCTATTTAATTTACATAATGACCACAATCCATAGCACTTAATTCGAAAGGTCGAATGAAGATGAGTATTATTAAATAGAGACGCATAAAAATTATCAGGGCTAATCAATAACACTGACATACAATTCCTACTCACAGTTTTTCCCTAAGTTTAGAGCTATTATTCAATCATACAAATCTTATAGTTGGGAAGAATAAATAGAACTCGGTGTGGATATTATTTATCAGTATTCACCACTTGATTCGTTATTAGTCATGACAATTTAATTTGATGTCTGTAGTACAATTCTCTGCTTCACTTACAGAAATCCATTTGAATTTACAGCCTTTATCTTTATCCTCATGATTCGATGTTATCAAGAGAGACACCAGTGTTTTAAGGTCAGGTTCACATTAACTCATATGGAAATGTAACTGTAGAACCGTAAGTTGCTATAAAGAATAGTCTTCGTTTGCTTATTATTATTATGATTATTATGATTATTATTATCCATTTGGTCTTTGAGTAGAACGTAGAGCTTCAACAACACGTCTCCATTTTTCCTGTTCGCCGAAGTCGTGTTTCGCTAGCCCCACGATTGTCCACGGTTTCTGATCTCCTCCTCACACGATTTAGTCTGTTTCACCCCCAGATCCACGTACAACTCTTTGTTTCCACTTGGGTTTCAATTGATTGCATAAAGAATTTGGTAATAAGTGATTTAGTCAAATAGTGTTTCCTGAAGCATTCTTTGGTAGAATGATCTGGGTTGGAATCACGTACACTAGATTGAAGCGTTATATTGATTCTGGCGGAATTAATTTTTTCTTCAACGACATATTCTGCTGAAACTTCTCGAATTGTTTCATACTACTTATAAAATTGTAAGTAGTTAAGAAATAATGGATGAGTTTTATAGCTGGTCAATAAGTTTGAGCCTTATATCTCATCAAGTAGAACAAGAAATCAGTATAAAATAATTTATCCTCGTACAACCAAGTACAGGAACTCAACGACACCATACTTAGCCTGTGTTCTAAGTGACAGAGACAAAGTTAAGTGTGAAACCTATGACTTGCTTTGTTGTTAATAACATAATTTTAGGCTCTTTTATTTCACTCTTATTTTGTATTCTATAGTGAACTCCTTCTTAAACATACTTAGCTACCTAAATTATTAATAACATTGGCTTACTTTTTTGTACTTTACTGTATTCCTTCTTTTGTGTATCTACTGGTTCCGACTATATTAGCACTATGAGTATTACAAAATTGTCCTGTCATTAACCATCATGTAATTATTAGATTTTGTGGTTGTTTTTTCTAAATATTTTTTCGGCATAATTAACTGACAATCACTGGTTGTGAACGCCATTATTACCATCTAACAATTTTGTATTATGCAGGATTACTCACACTACCAGTGCAAAGATCGCATTAGAGCTGACAATAAAACACAACAACCCTGAAATGCTGTTTTATGATTGTTTAGTGTTGTTTCAACCAAATAAACTGATCACCTTGGTGATAAACACTCGTAAATATCATCTCATAACTTCTTGTATGACTATAGCTTTACTGCCACCATGCATAATCATATCATAACTTCCACTACCCAGTACTGAGATACTATTTATGATGTTGTTTGTTTTCGTTTCTACTTCTTGGTATTTTTTCACATTTTTTTATTACTTTTGTGTTTTTCTGCTGTTGTTGGTTTTATATTTATCTTTTGAAATACTCCTTTTAAATGTTTGATAAAATTAGATGCATATATTATGGATATGTGCTGAAAATTCCACACTGTACCACTAGTACTGTTTCTGCAATAAAGCCAAATATTATTATTATCATTATTAGTATTATTATTATTATTATTATTATACAAAAAGTAACATTCTTAAAAATTATCTGAATAACACTTTTGCTCTCGAAGTATGAATCAACTGTCATCATATATATATATTTGTTTATATATAGATATATATGTAAGTATATTTTGAGTAATACTTTGTAATTGCTTTGAAATCCTGACTTATCATAAAATAGTGACAAAGTGACCTTTGTGAGCGAACAGATGATCAGTGCACTTCTCTGTTCCGTTGATGCCTTACGGACAATACTCTGATTGTTAGAAACAAGGAGAGGTAGCAAAGGTTTTCAATTCCTGTCTATATCTATCCTAGTCGCCTTCACATATATGTGAATAACAGGTTGATTTAGCTTTGAATAAAGTATTTTCAAAGATGTAATTAAAACGTTTTTGGATTTTAGTTAACAATTAATAGATTCAGGAGTAGTTATGTATTTCAAGGAACAAAAGTGAAGTAGGGACTAAGGATGAACGAAGTAATTATGCCTACTGAAGTCACATAATTACCAGTGTCGACAGCATTTCATTCGAAAGGTCAAATGAGGATGAGTGTTATAAAATCCAGATGCATAAATCTTATCAGGGCTAATCAATAACACTGACACACAATTCCTACTCACAGTTTTTCCCTAAGTTTAGAGCTATTATTCAATCATACAAATCTTATAGTTGGGAAGAATAAATAGAACTCGGTGTGGATATTATTTATCAGTATTCACCACTTGATTCGTTATTAGTCATGACAATTTAATTTGATGTCTGTAGTACAATTCTCTGCTTCACTTACAGAAATCCATTTGAATTTACAGCCTTTATCTTTATCCTCATGATTCGATGTTATCAAGAGAGACACCAGTGTTTTAAGGTCAGTTTCACATTAACTCATATGGAAATGTAATTGTAGAACCGTAAGTTGCTATAAAGAATAGTCTTCGTTTCCTTATTATTATTAATATTATTATGATTATTATTATGATTATTATGATTATTATTATCCATTTGGTCTTTGAGTAGAACGTAGAGCTTCAACAACACGTCTCCATTTTTCCTGTTCGCCGAAGTCGTGTTTCGCTAGCCCCACGATTGTCCACGGTTTCTGATCTCCTCCTCACACGATTTAGTCTGTTTCACCCCCAGATCCACGTACAACTCTTTGTTTCCACTTGGGTTTCAATTGATTGCATAAAGAATTTGGTAATAAGTGGTTTAGTCAAATAGTGTTTCGTGAAGCATTCTTTGGTAGAATGATCTGGGTTGGAATCACGTACACTAGATTGAAGCGTTATATTGATTCTGGCGGAATTAATTTTTTCTTCAACGACATATTCTGCTGAAACTTCTCGAATTGTTTCATACTGCTTATAAAATTGTAAGTAGTTAAGAAATAATGGACGAGTTTTATAGCTGGTCAATAAGTTTGAGCCTTATATCTCATCAAGTAGAACAAGAAATCAGTATAAAATAATTTATCCTCGTACAACCAAGTACAGGAACTCAACGACACCATACTTAGCCTGTGTTCTAAGTGACAGAGACAAAGTTAAGTGTGAAACCTATGACTTGCTTTGTTGTTAATAACATAATTTTAGGCTCTTTTATTTCACTCTTATTTTGTATTCTATAGTGAACTCCTTCTTAAACATACTTAGCTACCTAAATTATTAATAACATTGGCTTACTTTTTTGTACTTTACTGTATTCCTTCTTTTGTGTATCTACTGGTTCCGACTATATTAGCACTATGAGTATTACAAAATTGTCCTGTCATTAACCATCATGTAATTATTAGATTTTGTGGTTGTTTTTTCTAAATATTTTTTCGGCATAATTAACTGACAATCACTGGTTGTGAACGCCATTATTACCATCTAACAATTTTGTATTATGCAGGATTACTCACACTACCAGTGCAAAGATCGCATTAGAGCTGACAATAAAACACAACAACCCTGAAATGCTGTTTTATGATTGTTTAGTGTTGTTTCAACCAAATAAACTGATCACCTTGGTGATAAACACTCGTAAATATCATCTCATAACTTCTTGTATGACTATAGCTTTACTGCCACCATGCATAATCATATCATAACTTCCACTACCCAGTACTGAGATACTATTTATGATGTTGTTTGTTTTCGTTTCTACTTCTTGGTATTTTTTCACATTTTTTTATTACTTTTGTGTTTTTCTGCTGTTGTTGGTTTTATATTTATCTTTTGAAATACTCCTTTTAAATGTTTGATAAAATTAGATGCATATATTATGGATATGTGCTGAAAATTCCACACTGTACCACTAGTACTGTTTCTGCAATAAAGCCAAATATTATTATTATCATTATTAGTATTATTATTATTATTATTATACAAAAAGTAACATTCTTAAAAATTATCTGAATAACACTTTTGCTCTCGAAGTATGAATCAACTGTCATCATATATATATATTTGTTTATATATAGATATATATGTAAGTATATTTTGAGTAATACTTTGTAATTGCTTTGAAATCCTGACTTATCATAAAATAGTGACAAAGTGACCTTTGTGAGCGAACAGATGATCAGTGCACTTCTCTGTTCCGTTGATGCCTTACGGACAATACTCTGATTGTTAGAAACAAGGAGAGGTAGCAAAGGTTTTCAATTCCTGTCTATATCTATCCTAGTCGCCTTCACATATATGTGAATAACAGGTTGATTTAGCTTTGAATAAAGTATTTTCAAAGATGTAATTAAAACGTTTTTGGATTTTAGTTAACAATTAATAGATTCAGGAGTAGTTATGTATTTCAAGGAACAAAAGTGAAGTAGGGACTAAGGATGAACGAAGTAATTATGCCTACTGAAGTCACATAATTACCAGTGTCGACAGCATTTCATTCGAAAGGTCAAATGAGGATGAGTGTTATAAAATCCAGATGCATAAATCTTATCAGGGCTAATCAATAACACTGACACACAATTCCTACTCACAGTTTTTCCCTAAGTTTAGAGCTATTATTCAATCATATAAATCTTATAGTTGGGAAGAATAAATAGAACTCGGTGTGGATATTATTTATCAGTATTCACCACTTGATTCGTTATTAGTCATGACAATTTAATTTGATGTCTGTAGTACAATTCTCTGCTTCACTTACAGAAATCCATTTGAATTTACAGCCTTTATCTTTATCCTCATGATTCGATGTTATCAAGAGAGACACCAGTGTTTTAAGGTCAGTTTCACATTAACTCATATGGAAATGTAACTGTAGAACCGTAAGTTGCTATAAAGAATAGTCTTCGTTTGCTTATTATTATTATGATTATTATGATTATTATTATCCATTTGGTCTTTGAGTAGAACGTAGAGCTTCAACAACACGTCTCCATTTTTCCTGTTCGCCGAAGTCGTGTTTCGCTAGCCCCACGATTGTCCACGGTTTCTGATCTCCTCCTCACACGATTTAGTCTGTTTCACCCCCAGATCCACGTACAACTCTTTGTTTCCACTTGGGTTTCAATTGATTGCATAAAGAATTTGGTAATAAGTGGTTTAGTCAAATAGTGTTTCGTGAAGCATTCTTTGGTAGAATGATCTGGGTTGGAATCACGTACACTAGATTGAAGCGTTATATTGATTCTGGCGGAATTAATTTTTTCTTCAACGACATATTCTGCTGAAACTTCTCGAATTGTTTCATACTGCTTATAAAATTGTAAGTAGTTAAGAAATAATTTATTATTATTATTGTTCCCTTGGGTTCCTACTGGAACATAGGGCTTCAACTGGATTTCTCCACTTGCTTCTGTCTTGTGCTGTTCTTTTCACTTGCGTCCATGTTATTCCATACTGTTTCATCTCCTCCTCACACGGTCTCCTCCATGTCACCCTTGGACGTCCCACTCGCCGCTTCCCTTTCGTGTTCCACTCGAGGGCTTGACGCGCGATGTTACTCAACGGCCTCCTCAGCGAGTGTCCAATCCATCTCCACTTCCTCCTGCATATTTGTTGGGCGATTGGTTCCTGTTTCGTTTGTTCCCATAGCTTCTTGTTTGTGATTCTTTCTGGCCATCTAATCTTCAGTATGGAGCGAAGACAGTTGTTGATAAAGGTCTGCAACCTGTTGAAAATATTCTTGGTGACCCGCCAAGTTTCTGATCCGTAAAGCAAAATTGACTTGACGTTTGTGTTGAAAATCCGAATTTTGTTGTTGATACTGAGTGACGAAGATTTCCAGACTGGTTTCAGGTTGATGAATGTGTTTCTCGCCTTCCCGATTCTCGATTTGACATCCTCGTCCGTTCCTCCTGTGGTTGAGACAATGCTCCCTAGATAAGTGAAAGAAGTAACCTCTTTCAAATCCCTCCCGTTGATGATGATTGGCACTGGATGTTGCTGCTGTTGTTGTTGTTGTTGGTTGGTTATTTTCATAACCTCCGTCTTGTCTATGTTCACCTGGAGTCCTGTCTTTGCTGCTTCTTCGACCAGTTTGTCGGTTTTTGCTTGTAAGTCTTCGATTTTGTGTGCCATCAAACATAAATCATCCGCAAAATCCAGGTCTTCTAGGTTCTTCACGTCGGTCCAGGATATCTCTGTCTTCTCGTTTCCCACTGTCTGACGCATAATCCAGTCCACCACAATTAGGAATATCATTGGTGATAATAAGCACCCTTGTCTGACTCCTGTGTTTACTCCAAACGCTTCGCTGAGTTTTCCGTTGTGGATCACTTGACATGTGCCGTTGTCGTACAGCTGTTGAATAAGGTTGATGAATATTTGCGGTACGCCGTAGTACTGGAGTAGTTTCCAAATTACTTCGCGGTCAACGCTGTCGAAGGCCTTCTCAAAGTCTATGAAGTTGAGGTAGAGATTTGATTGCCATTCCATGCTTTGTTCGATGATAATGCGTAGAGTTGCAATTTGGTCAGAACATGATTTGCCTTTCCTGAATCCAGCTTGTTCTGGTCGGAGTTCTGTATCCAGCGCGTCCTTGATTCTCTCCAGGATGATGCGACTCAGGATTTTACTTGGCGTCGACAGGAGCATGATTCCTCGCCAGTTCTTGCAGAGTCCCAGGTCGCCCTTCTTTGGTAGTTTCACCAGGTAACCTTTCCTCCAGTCAGTAGGCACCTTTCCCTCTTTCCAGATCTTTTGCAATAATGGAGTCAGCATATCTGCCGTCGTTTTTGGGTCCGCTTTTAGTGCTTCCGGGGGTATTCCATCTGGTCCAGCTGCTTTTCCAGCTTTCAGAAGCTTGATTGCATTCATGACTTCAGTTTTCGTTGGAGGATTGGTGTCAACTTGCAGTTGTGTACGTGCTGTTGTTGGTATTACTGGACGGGTTGTAGGTGGTGGTCGGTTCAAGAGTCCTTTGAAGTGGTCCGCCCATTGTTTAATCTGTCTTTCTTCTTTGGTAATTGGGTTCCCTTGGCTGTCTTTTATAGGTTTCACTTGTGTTGATCTCTTCCCGGATAGAGACTTGGTTATCTGATATAGTGTCCTCAGGTCCCTTTTGCCTGCTGCCTTCTCAGCTTCAGTAGCCAGGTTGTCGTAGAATTGTCTTTTGTCCTTCCTGGCACTCTTCTTCACTTCTTTGTCCAGTGCTGTGTAAGTTGAGTTCAGCGTCTCAAACTCTTGTCCATCTTTGCATTGAATCATTTTCTCTTTCACCTTTCTCCTCTCCTCTATTAGTTTCCAAGTGTCTGTTGAGAGCCATTCCTTGTCTTGTTTCTTCTTTCTTCCTAAAACCGTTGAGCACGTTTCGTTGAAAATTACCTTCAGAGAGTTCCAATGGTCTTCCACGGATGATTCCTCAGTGGTGCTACGTAGTGTTTCCTGCTTTGCTCTGACAGTTGCAGTGAAAATGTCCTGTGTGATTGTGTCCTTCAGTTTGTGAGTGTTGAACTTGCATTGTGGCCTATCCCCAGGTATCCTCGAGGCTTTCAGCTTCACCTTGAAAGTCCCTTGTACCAGATAGTGGTCTGAACCCACATCTGCTCCTCTCCTCGATCTTGTGTCCAGTAGGCTCCGTCTCCACTTCCTTGAGATTGAAATGAAGTCTATCTGGTTTTTGGTGTGTCCATCTGGTGAAATCCATGTTGCCTTGTGTATATCCCTGTGTTTGAACACACTGCCACCAATCACCAAATCATTGAAGGCGCAGAAGTCTGAGAAGAGTTCACCATTTTCGTTCATTTCACCGAGGGCCTCACGACCCATGGTGAGTTCTCTTCCTGTATTGTCTCCTCCCAGTTTCGCATTCATGTCGCCCATCAGGATTTTGATATCGCTCTTTGGGACGTTGTCCATTACTGTTTGTAGTTGACTGTAGAAATCCTCCTTCTTCTCATGTTCTGAGGCGTTTGTAGGCGCGTAGCACTGAATGATTGTAACCTTTTTCCTTTTGAGTTGAACCTGGCTGTCATTATCCTGGAGGAGATTGGTTCCCACTGCATGAGAGCTTTAGCCGCTGTTGGTGACATCATGATGGCTACTCCCTCGGTGTGCTCGTGATTGTCCTCTGGGTGACCGGAGTAGATTATTGTCTCTCCAGTTGATAGTTGGCTCCTTCCACATCCGTTCCATCTGCTCTCGCAGATTCCCAACACTTCTATTCTATATCTCCTCATTTCTGCGGCTACCTGAGCAGCCTTCCCAGCTTCGTACATTGTACGAACATTCCACGTCCCCATCCTTATTTTCGCTTTCATCGAAAGAAGGCACATCGGCTGACTGGCTTCCCGAAGGCTTTCACCAGCCCGCGTCATTTCACTTCCCCGATTCCAGCGAAAAATAAGGTCACTATTTGTAATTTTAGAATTTTGAATATATTTGTGCGTTGAAGTTTTAGTAGCAATTTGGTTAAGTTTTGGGGGTGGAGTTGCTAGCACCACGCCCCAACCCTCCCTCTTTATCCGGGCTTGGGACCGGCTAGAATACTAGTGACCTAGTAATCTAGGCGAGGTTAGTTAAGAAATAATGGACGAGTTTTATAGCTGGTCAATAAGTTTGAGCCTTATATCTCATCAAGTAGAACAAGAAATCAGTATAAAATAATTTATCCTCGTACAACCAAGTACAGGAACTCAACGACACCATACTTAGCCTGTGTTCTAAGTGACAGAGACAAAGTTAAGTGTGAAACCTATGACTTGCTTTGTTGTTAATAACATAATTTTAGGCTCTTTTATTTCACTCTTATTTTGTATTCTATAGTGAACTCCTTCTTAAACATACTTAGCTACCTAAATTATTAATAACATTGGCTTACTTTTTTGTACTTTACTGTATTCCTTCTTTTGTGTATCTACTGGTTCCGACTATATTAGCACTATGAGTATTACAAAATTGTCCTGTCATTAACCATCATGTAATTATTAGTTTTTGTGCTTGTTTTTTTATATATTTTCGGCATAATTAACTGACAATCACTGGTTGTGAACGCCATTATTACCATCTAAAAATTTTGTATTTTGCAGGATTACTCACACTACCAGTGCAAAGATCGCATTAGAGCTGACAATGAAAACAAAACAACAACCCTGAAATGCTATTTTATGATTGTTTAGTGTTGTTTCAGCCAAATAAACTGATCACCTTGGTGATAAACACTCGTAAATATCATCTCATAACTTCTTGTATGACTATAGCTTTACTGCCACCATGCATAATCATATCATAACTTCCACTACCCAATACTGAGATACTATTTATGATGTTGTTTGTTTTCGTTTCTAATTCTTGGTACTTTTTTCACATTTTTTTATTACTTTTGTGTTTTTCTGCTGTTGTTGGTTTTATATTTATCTTTTGAAATACTCCTTTTAAATGTTTGATAAAATTAGATGCATATATTATGGATATGTGCTGAAAATTCCACACTGTACCACTAGTACTGTTTCTGCAATAAAGCCAAATATTATTATTATCATTATTATTATTATTATTATTATTATTATTATTATTATACAAAAAGTAACATTCTTAAAAATTATCTGAATAACACTTTTGCTCTCGAAGTATGAATCAACTGTCATCATATATATATATTTGTTTATATATAGATATATATGTAAGTATATTTTGAGTAATACTTTGTAATTGCTTTGAAATCCTGACTTATCATAAAATAGTGACAAAGTGACCTTTGTGAGCGAACAGATGATCAGTGCACTTCTCTGTTCCGTTGATGCCTTACGGACAATACTCTGATTGTTAGAAACAAGGAGAGGTAGCAAAGGTTTTCAATTCCTGTCTATATCTATCCTAGTCGCCTTCACATATATGTGAATAACAGGTTGATTTAGCTTTGAATAAAGTATTTTCAAAGATGTAATTAAAACGTTTTTGGATTTTAGTTAACAATTAATAGATTCAGGAGTAGTTATGTATTTCAAGGAACAAAAGTGAAGTAGGGACTAAGGATGAACGAAGTAATTATGCCTACTGAAGTCACATAATTACCAGTGTCGACAGCATTTCATTCGAAAGGTCAAATGAGGATGAGTGTTATAAAATCCAGATGCATAAATCTTATCAGGGCTAATCAATAACACTGACACACAATTCCTACTCACAGTTTTTCCCTAAGTTTAGAGCTATTATTCAATCATATAAATCTTATAGTTGGGAAGAATAAATAGAACTCGGTGTGGATATTATTTATCAGTATTCACCACTTGATTCGTTATTAGTCATGACAATTTAATTTGATGTCTGTAGTACAATTCTCTGCTTCACTTACAGAAATCCATTTGAATTTACAGCCTTTATCTTTATCCTCATGATTCGATGTTATCAAGAGAGACACCAGTGTTTTAAGGTCAGTTTCACATTAACTCATATGGAAATGTAATTGTAGAACCGTAAGTTGCTATAAAGAATAGTCTTCGTTTGCTTATTATTATTATGATTATTATGATTATTATTATCCATTTGGTCTTTGAGTAGAACGTAGAGCTTCAACAACACGTCTCCATTTTTCCTGTTCGCCGAAGTCGTGTTTCGCTAGCCCCACGATTGTCCACGGTTTCTGATCTCCTCCTCACACGATTTAGTCTGTTTCACCCCCAGATCCACGTACAACTCTTTGTTTCCACTTGGGTTTCAATTGATTGCATAAAGAATTTGGTAATAAGTGGTTTAGTCAAATAGTGTTTCGTGAAGCATTCTTTGGTAGAATGATCTGGGTTGGAATCACGTACACTAGATTGAAGCGTTATATTGATTCTGGCGGAATTAATTTTTTCTTCAACGACATATTCTGCTGAAACTTCTCGAATTGTTTCATACTGCTTATAAAATTGTAAGTAGTTAAGAAATAATTTATTATTATTATTGTTCCCTTGGGTTCCTAGTGGAACATAGGGCTTCAACTGCACGTCTCCACTTGCTTCTGTCTTGTGCTGTTCTTTTCACTTGCGTCCATGTTATTCCATACTGTTTCATCTCCTCCTCACACGATCTCCTCCATGTCACCCTTGGACGTCCCACTCGCCGCTTCCCTTTCGGGTTCCACTCGAGGGCTTGACGCGCGATGTCACTCAACGGCCTCCTCAGCGAGTGTCCAATCCATCTCCACTTCCTCCTGCATATTTGTTGGGCGATTGGTTCCTGTTTCGTTTGTTCCCATAGCTTCTTGTTTGTGATTCTTTCTGGCCATCTAATCTTCAGTATGGAGCGAAGACAGTTGTTGATAAAGGTCTGCAACCTGTTGAAAATATTCTTGGTGACCCGCCAAGTTTCTGATCCGTAAAGCAAAATTGACTTGACGTTTGTGTTGAAAATCCGAATTTTGTTGTTGATACTGAGTGACGAAGATTTCCAGATTGGTTTCAGGTTGATGAATGTGTTTCTCGCCTTCCCGATTCTCGATTTGACATCCTCGTCCGTTCCTCCTGTGGTTGAGACAATGCTCCCTAGATAAGTGAAAGAAGTAACCTCTTTCAAATCCCTCCCGTTGATGGTGATTGGCACTGGATGTTGCTGCTGTTGTTGTTGTTGTTGGTTGGTTATTTTCATAACCTCCGTCTTGTCTATGTTCACCTGGAGTCCTGTCTTTGCTGCTTCTTCGACCAGTTTGTCGGTTTTTGCTTGTAAGTCTTCGATTTTGTGTGCCATCAAACATAAATCATCCGCAAAATCCAGGTCTTCTAGGTTCTTCACGTCGGTCCAGGATATCCCTGTCTTCTCGTTTCCCACTGTCTGACGCATAATCCAGTCCACCACAATTAGGAATATCATTGGTGATAATAAGCACCCTTGTCTGACTCCTGTGTTTACTCCAAACGCTTCGCTGAGTTTTCCGTTGTGGATCACTTGACATGTGCCGTTGTCGTACAGCTGTTGAATAAGGTTGATGAATATTTGCGGTACGCCGTAGTACTCGAGTAGTTTCCAAATTACTTCGCGGTCAACGCTGTCGAAGGCCTTCTCAAAGTCTATGAAGTTGAGGTAGAGATTTGATTGCCATTCCATGCTTTGTTCGATGATAATGCGTAGAGTTGCAATTTGGTCAGAACATGATTTGCCTTTCCTGAATCCAGCTTGTTCTGGTCGGAGTTCTGTATCCAGCGCGTCCTTGATTCTCTCCAGGATGATGCGACTCAGGATTTTACTTGGCGTCGACAGGAGCATGATTCCTCGCCAGTTCTTGCAGAGTCCCAGGTCGCCCTTCTTTGGTAGTTTCACCAGGTAACCTTTCCTCCAGTCAGTAGGCACCTTTCCCTCTTTCCAGATCTTTTGCAATAATGGAGTCAGCATATCTGCCGTCGTTTTTGGGTCCGCTTTTAGTGCTTCCGGGGGTATTCCATCTGGTCCAGCTGCTTTTCCAGCTTTCAGAAGCTTGATTGCATTCATGACTTCAGTTTTCGTTGGAGGATTGGTGTCAACTTGCAGTTGTGTACGTGCTGTTGTTGGTATTACTGGACGGGTTGTAGGTGGTGGTCGGTTCAAGAGTCCTTTGAAGTGGTCCGCCCATTGTTTAATCTGTCTTTCTTCTTTGGTAATTGGGTTCCCTTGGCTGTCTTTTATAGGTTTCACTTGTGTTGATCTCTTCCCGGATAGAGACTTGGTTATCTGATATAGTGTCCTCAGGTCCCTTTTGCCTGCTGCCTTCTCAGCTTCAGTAGCCAGGTTGTCGTAGAATTGTCTTTTGTCCTTCCTGGCACTCTTCTTCACTTCTTTGTCCAGTGCTGTGTAAGTTGAGTTCAGCGTCTCAAACTCTTGTCCATCTTTGCATTGAATCATTTTCTCTTTCACCTTTCTCCTCTCCTCTATTAGTTTCCAAGTGTCTGTTGAGAGCCATTCCTTGTCTTGTTTCTTCTTTCTTCCTAAAACCGTTGAGCACGTTTCGTTGAAAATTACCTTCAGAGAGTTCCAATGGTCTTCCACGGATGATTCCTCAGTGGTGCTACGTAGTGTTTCCTGCTTTGCTCTGACAGTTGCAGTGAAAATGTCCTGTGTGATTGTGTCCTTCAGTTTGTGAGTGTTGAACTTGCATTGTGGCCTATCCCCAGGTATCCTCGAGGCTTTCAGCTTCACCTTGAAAGTCCCTTGTACCAGATAGTGGTCTGAACCCACATCTGCTCCTCTCCTCGATCTTGTGTCCAGTAGGCTCCGTCTCCACTTCCTTGAGATTGAAATGAAGTCTATCTGGTTTTTGGTGTGTCCATCTGGTGAAATCCATGTTGCCTTGTGTATATCCCTGTGTTTGAACACACTGCCACCAATCACCAAATCATTGAAGGCGCAGAAGTCTGAGAAGAGTTCACCATTTTCGTTCATTTCACCGAGGGCCTCACGACCCATGGTGAGTTCTCTTCCTGTATTGTCTCCTCCCAGTTTCGCATTCATGTCGCCCATCAGGATTTTGATATCGCTCTTTGGGACGTTGTCCATTACTGTTTGTAGTTGACTGTAGAAATCCTCCTTCTTCTCATGTTCTGAGGCGTTTGTAGGCGCGTAGCACTGAATGATTGTAACCTTTTTTCCTTTTGAGTTGAACCTGGCTGTCATTATCCTGGAGGAGATTGGTTCCCACTGCATGAGAGCTTTAGCCGCTGTTGGTGACATCATGATGGCTACTCCCTCGGTGTGCTCGTGATTGTCCTCTGGGTGACCGGAGTAGATTATTGTCTCTCCAGTTGATAGTTGGCTCCTTCCACATCCGTTCCATCTGCTCTCGCAGATTCCCAACACTTCTATTCTATATCTCCTCATTTCTGCGGCTACCTGAGCAGCCTTCCCAGCTTCGTACATTGTACGAACATTCCACGTCCCCATCCTTATTTTCGCTTTCATCGAAAGAAGGCACATCGGCTGACTGGCTTCCCGAAGGCTTTCACCAGCCCGCGTCATTTCACTTCCCCGATTCCAGCGAAAAATAAGGTCACTATTTGTAATTTTAGAATTTTGAATATATTTGTGCGTTGAAGTTTTAGTAGCAATTTGGTTAAGTTTTGGGGGTGGAGTTGCTAGCACCACGCCCCAACCCTCCCTCTTTATCCGGGCTTGGGACCGGCTAGAATACTAGTGACCTAGTAATCTAGGCGAGGTTAGTTAAGAAATAATGGACGAGTTTTATAGCTGGTCAATAAGTTTGAGCCTTATATCTCATCAAGTAGAACAAGAAATCAGTATAAAATAATTTATCCTCGTACAACCAAGTACAGGAACTCAACGACACCATACTTAGCCTGTGTTCTAAGTGACAGAGACAAAGTTAAGTGTGAAACCTATGACTTGCTTTGTTGTTAATAACATAATTTTAGGCTCTTTTATTTCACTCTTATTTTGTATTCTATAGTGAACTCCTTCTTAAACATACTTAGCTACCTAAATTATTAATAACATTGGCTTACTTTTTTGTACTTTACTGTATTCCTTCTTTTGTGTATCTACTGGTTCCGACTATATTAGCACTATGAGTATTACAAAATTGTCCTGTCATTAACCATCATGTAATTATTAGATTTTGTGGTTGTTTTTTCTAAATATATTTTCGGCATAATTAACTGACAATCACTGGTTGTGAACGCCATTATTACCATCTAAAAATTTTGTATTATGCAGGATTACTCACACTACCAGTGCAAAGATCGCATTAGAGCTGACAATAAAACACAACAACCCTGAAATGCTGTTTTATGATTGTTTAGTGTTGTTTCAACCAAATAAACTGATCACCTTGGTGATAAACACTCGTAAATATCATCTCATAACTTCTTGTATGACTATAGCTTTACTGCCACCATGCATAATCATATCATAACTTCCACTACCCAGTACTGAGATACTATTTATGATGTTGTTTGTTTTCGTTTCTACTTCTTGGTATTTTTTCACATTTTTTTATTACTTTTGTGTTTTTCTGCTGTTGTTGGTTTTATATTTATCTTTTGAAATACTCCTTTTAAATGTTTGATAAAATTAGATGCATATATTGTGGATATGTGCTGAAAATTCCACACTGTACCACTAGTACTGTTTCTGCAATAAAGCCAAATATTATTATTATCATTATTAGTATTATTATTATTATTATTATTATTATACAAAAAGTAACATTCTTAAAAATTATCTGAATAACACTTTTGCTCTCGAAGTATGAATCAACTGTCATCATATATATATATTTGTTTATATATAGATATATATGTAAGTATATTTTGAGTAATACTTTGTAATTGCTTTGAAATCCTGACTTATCATAAAATAGTGACAAAATGACCTTTGTGAGCGAACAGATGATCAGTGCACTTCTCTGTTCCGTTGATGCCTTACGGACAATACTCTGATTGTTAGAAACAAGGAGAGGTAGCAAAGGTTTTCAATTCCTGTCTATATCTATCCTAGTCGCCTTCACATATATGTGAATAACAGGTTGATTTAGCTTTGAATAAAGTATTTTCAAAGATGTAATTAAAACGTTTTTGGATTTTAGTTGACAATTAACAGATTCAGGAGTAGTTATGTATTTCAAGGAACAAAAGTGAAGTAGGGACTAAGGATGAACGAAGTAATTATGCCTACTGAAGTCACATAATTACCAGTGTCGACAGCATTTCATTCGAAAGGTCAAATGAGGATGAGTGTTATAAAATCCAGATGCATAAATCTTATCAGGGCTAATCAATAACACTGACACACAATTCCTACTCACAGTTTTTCCCTAAGTTTAGAGCTATTATTCAATCATATAAATCTTATAGTTGGGAAGAATAAATAGAACTCGGTGTGGATATTATTTATCAGTATTCACCACTTGATTCGTTATTAGTCATGACAATTTAATTTGATGTCTGTAGTACAATTCTCTGCTTCACTTACAGAAATCCATTTGAATTTACAGCCTTTATCTTTATCCTCATGATTCGATGTTATCAAGAGAGACACCAGTGTTTTAAGGTCAGTTTCACATTAACTCATATGGAAATGTAATTGTAGAACCGTAAGTTGCTATAAAGAATAGTCTTCGTTTGCTTATTATTATTATGATTATTATTATTATTATTATTCTTATTATGATTATTATGATTATTATTATCCATTTGGTCTTTGAGTAGAACGTAGAGCTTCAACAACACGTCTCCATTTTTCCTGTTCGCCGAAGTCGTGTTTCGCTAGCCCCACGATTGTCCACGGTTTCTGATCTCCTCCTCACACGATTTAGTCTGTTTCACCCCCAGATCCACGTACAACTCTTTGTTTCCACTTGGGTTTCAATTGATTGCATAAAGAATTTGGTAATAAGTGGTTTAGTCAAATAGTGTTTCGTGAAGCATTCTTTGGTAGAATGATCTGGGTTGGAATCACGTACACTAGATTGAAGCGTTATATTGATTCTGGCGGAATTAATTTTTTCTTCAACGACATATTCTGCTGAAACTTCTCGAATTGTTTCATACTGCTTATAAAATTGTAAGTAGTTAAGAAATAATGGACGAGTTTTATAGCTGGTCAATAAGTTTGAGCCTTATATCTCATCAAGTAGAACAAGAAATCAGTATAAAATAATTTATCCTCGTACAACCAAGTACAGGAACCCAACGACACCATACTTAGCCCGTGTTCTAAGTGACAGAGACAAAGTTAAGTGTGAAACCTATGACTTGCTTTGTTGTTAATAACATAATTTTAGGCTCTTTTATTTCACTCTTATTTTGTATTCTATAGTGAACTCCTTCTTAAACATACTTAGCTACCTAAATTATTAACATTGGCTTACATTTTTGTACTTTACTGTATTCCATCTTTTGTGTATCTACTGGTTCCGACTATATTAGCACCATGAGTATTACAAAATTGTCCTGTCATTAACCATCATGTAATTATTAGTTTTGTGGTTGTTTTTATATATTTTTTCGGCATAATTAACTGACAATCACTGGTTGTGAACGCCATTATTACCATCTAACAATTTTGTATTATGCAGGATTACTCACACTACCAGTGCAAAGATCGCATTAGAGCTGACAATAAAAACAACAACCCTGAAATGCTGTTTTATGATTGTTTAGTGTTGTTTCAACCAAATAAACTGATCACCTTGGTGATAAACACTCGTAAATATCATCTCATAACTTCTTGTATGACTATAGCTTTACTGCCACCATGCATAATCATATCATAACTTCCACTACCCAGTACTGAGATACTATTTATGATGTTGTTTGTTTTCGTTTCTACTTCTTGGTATTTTTTCACATTTTTTTATTACTTTTGTGTTTTTCTGCTGTTGTTGGTTTTATATTTATCTTTTGAAATACTCCTTTTAAATGTTTGATAAAATTAGATGCATATATTGTGGATATGTGCTGAAAATTCCACACTGTACCACTAGTACTGTTTCTGCAATAAAGCCAAATATTATTATTATCATTATTAGTATTATTATTATTATTATTATTATTATACAAAAAGTAACATTCTTAAAAATTATCTGAATAACACTTTTGCTCTCGAAGTATGAATCAACTGTCATCATATATATATATTTGTTTATATATAGATATATATGTAAGTATATTTTGAGTAATACTTTGTAATTGCTTTGAAATCCTGACTTATCATAAAATAGTGACAAAATGACCTTTGTGAGCGAACAGATGATCAGTGCACTTCTCTGTTCCGTTGATGCCTTACGGACAATACTCTGATTGTTAGAAACAAGGAGAGGTAGCAAAGGTTTTCAATTCCTGTCTATATCTATCCTAGTCGCCTTCACATATATGTGAATAACAGGTTGATTTAGCTTTGAATAAAGTATTTTCAAAGATGTAATTAAAACGTTTTTGGATTTTAGTTAACAATTAACAGATTCAGGAGTAGTTATGTATTTCAAGGAACAAAAGTGAAGTAGGGACTAAGGATGAACGAAGTAATTATGCCTACTGAAGTCACATAATTACCAGTGTCGACAGCATTTCATTCGAAAGGTCAAATGAGGATGAGTGTTATAAAATCCAGATGCATAAATCTTATCAGGGCTAATCAATAACACTGACACACAATTCCTACTCACAGTTTTTCCCTAAGTTTAGAGCTATTATTCAATCATATAAATCTTATAGTTGGGAAGAATAAATAGAACTCGGTGTGGATATTATTCATCAGTATTCACCACTTGATTCGTTATTAGTCATGACAATTTAATTTGATGTCTGTAGTACAATTCTCTGCTTCACTTACAGAAATCCATTTGAATTTACAGCCTTTATCTTTATCCTCATGATTCGATGTTATCAAGAGAGACACCAGTGTTTTAAGGTCAGTTTCACATTAACTCATATGGAAATGTAATTGTAGAACCGTAAGTTGCTATAAAGAATAGTCTTCGTTTGCTTATTATTATTATGATTATTATGATTATTATTATCCATTTGGTCTTTGAGTAGAACGTAGAGCTTCAACAACACGTCTCCATTTTTCCTGTTCGCCGAAGTCGTGTTTCGCTAGCCCCACGATTGTCCACGGTTTCTGATCTCCTCCTCACACGATTTAGTCTGTTTCACCCCCAGATCCACGTACAACTCTTTGTTTCCACTTGGGTTTCAATTGATTGCATAAAGAATTTGGTAATAAGTGATTTAGTCAAATTCCTTTACCTCGCTAAGCCAGAAATAATGCTGCTAAAGAGGAAAGGTTGGGCATGGGGCTAACATCCTCATCCTGTGAAATAAGCACTGCTACAGAAACTTCAAGCCGCTAGCTGGAAGCCCTATGTTCCACTGCGGAACGTGAAGGAAAGAAGAAGAAAGAAGAGGATTTAGTCAAATAGTGTTTCGTGAAGCATTCTTTGGTAGAATGATCTGGGTTGGAATCACGTACACTAGATTGAAGCGTTATATTGATTCTGGCGGAATTAATTTTTTCTTCAACGACATATTCTGCTGAAACTTCTCGAATTGTTTCATACTGCTTATAAAATTGTAAGTAGTTAAAAAATAATGGATGAGTTTTATAGCTGGTCAATAAGTTTGAGTTTTTTGAATGAGTGATTTTTCGCCATTTAGTTATTTCCTATTTCTTCTGACGTCAATTTCCGTTCCACTGTTACAGTTCGCGCAGTTTATGATTCTAGTTATTATTCTGTTATCATAGACACCAGATCAAGAATTTAAATTGAATTTTTGAAGAATTTAACGTCAGACTGTACATTAAATGCATGCACTATCCAGTTTGTATCTACATAAAGCTACCTGTTAGGTATTATTCCACTACTTTTCTGAAATAATTAAATAATTGTAGGCGTACTTACTCCATGTACATATTCTTTCTCCTATGGTTTATGCATGTAAACTGGGGTCCCTCTTGCAAAAGCAAATGTATTATTATTACTATAATTCCCTAAACATGATTTAATTACTTAATGAAGTTGAAAGTAGGATAAGATAATTCAAAAAATTAAGACAAATTTGCGAACAATATTATTGTCATTGTGCATATTTTCAGAATTTAATCCAGTTGGCATATGAAATTTTAACCACCGGTAGTGATATGCTAAGCATTGTTAACTGTGGATTTCGTACTAGCGTTTTACAGTCTGAAGAATCATATTCTCCAATGCTGTTACTGATAACAATGCTCCTCTTTCATTTACTATTGGGATTTCATACATGACCCCTTCTACTGCTTACAATATCGATACCAGAGATTACAATAATATTGAAAAAGTCTTAAAAATTATAGGCAGTTGCAGCAAGGTGAAATAATGAAAATAGAACTTTCACTAGAATGTGAAAGGTTTGTAGTGTGAAATTAGCCCAAAGCGTCCCATACTAACTCTGACAGTATTCCAAGGAACACGAATCAAGACAAATTCAAAGCATTCATCAGAGTTATGAATATGTGGTGAGATTACTTAACAGAGGATTAAAATAGGAAGGTTAGTGGGGATTCCATCAAGAAGTGTAGGTGAAACGCAGTGTGAAATTCCGAAAATATTTTGCCTGTTTATCAATTCCGATCAGTTTAGATGAGTTTGAATTGTAGGATTTCATCATGAGCTGACATTAGTTAGAGAACCAAACCAACACTTGAAAAGTTTGAATTGCATTTGCATAATACTCATATTGTCGATAAACCAGTAAACGCGTGTTAACTACAGAATCTCATGATAGGCGAAATAGATTGTGCTGCTATGAAGCTAGGACAGTCATGATTCCAGAAACAATCCAAATTAACAACGTGCATTCGGACAATTAAATACTTATAGGCTATGTGAATAAATCTGTCTTTTACGTTTGTTCTTCATGAACTCTTCAGCTTATTACACAAGGGAGAGAGAGATCTACTATCTCGTGGTGATATATTTATTGTCTAAATCACCCCGAAATTTTAAGTTGGATGTTGAAAACATAATTGACAAATTTCACTGTTGCACCCGACTGCAACAATGCAGAGTCAGGGTTCTGAGTTCTCTTTAACACGTCTCTCAACAAATGACTCATTTATGCTGGTTTGGGGACTGCCTCAATCACTGGGCTGCCTAAATTTCCATTCGGTTTAATGAATGAACACTTCTCCATTTCTTATTGCTTTAATCATGTAAGCTTGTTTTTGAATCGTTAAGGGAACTCGCGTACGTCAGTGGCACAGTGGTAGAATGCATGCCAACCACACATGTGATCCGGGTTCCAATCCCCGACCGACGCACTCCTTTACCTTGCCAAGCCAAAATTAAGATTGGTAAAGAGAGAAGGTTGAGCATGAGGCTAGCAACCCCATACCGCAAAAATAAATCCTACTGCTCCCAAAACTTCAAGCCTCTCGCTTGAAGCCTTATGTTCCACTTGGAACGTAAAGGCGCCAAAAAACACACTAGGGTGAGTGTGATATAGTCATATTCCTACAAATTGATATAGGTAGGTGGAGAGAGATAATGATTATTGAATCATGGAAAATACCCATTGGAACATTAGATTGAGAAGAATAAGAAGTTCAGCAAAGATATCTTTTCGGCGATTTCATTTTCAAAAGCTGTACAATCGCATTTAAATACATAATTTTACATGGAGACAATTCTTGTTTGATTCTACATAATTATGACAGCGAATAAAAGGTGATAATTATTTCCAACTAGATATGGTTATACGAGAGGCTTAGAAACAAAAATTACGCAGGATTAGAACGGATATCAAGTGTGTAAAAATGAGCATGGATACAAAATTGAAATAATAATTTTCAGCTTGAGATGGGAATCAGGAGGTGCGAATATAGATTACAAGAGCCTTAGAAACAAAATTACATGGAATTTAGCAAATTACAGGTGTGCAGAAAGTGAGCATGGAAACAAAATTGATATAATAGTTTTAACTTAAAATGGAAGTTAGGAGGTGTGAATATAGATTACAAGAGCCTTAGAAACACAAAATAATTGCACAGGATTAAGATATAATTGCAAATTTTTTTTTAAACGGATTATAAATGTGAACAGGAAAAGCATGGAAACAAACTTAAAATAAATGTTTTTATAACTGGAAAAAAAACGGGGTGAATCGAATGAAGACTGAGGGAGTAAGAATCACACACATAGCGAACGAAAAGGGATCAAAAAACAAAAACAAAAACAGAAACAGAAAGAAAAATGGAAGCTACGGTGACATACCGAACTAAGTCCATGGTAGTTGTAGAGGTTGAACTAATTTCTTTTGGACACACAGCTCCGGCTTCTCGATGCATATTGCGAGGGCTTCTGCAGTACAGAGAAGTCGGAAACAAACTGCTTTCGGTAGGTTTCTGTTGACCTTGTAAATTACTTTGAATGAATCAGTTGAGATGTTGTGGGAGGTATTGATCAGATGCTCAGTAATGGCACTTCTGATTGAACCGGTGCCTCCTCTTTGCAGCCACGCTGGGTAGTGTTCTCTAACACGTTTTGAAAGGACGCGCATACAACGACCTATGTACCTTGCTCCGCACGAGCAGGTGAACTGGTAAATGCACATTGAATTGGCCATATGCGACAGTTTGTCCTTCCCATTGCTCCGAAGAAGTGGGCGGCTAGAGAATGTCACTCTTAGAGTTGCTGCCGGAAAAGTCTTCTTCAGGGATTTGGAGATTCTCCTTTTAAGGATATCTGCTGCCAGGTCTCCCCTGAATTCCAGATTCAGATAGAGTGTCTTCTTTTGCACTGAAATGTATTCTTCTCTTTTTGTCCTTGGTTTCATGTTCTTCTCCACGAAACGTGGCGGGTATCCGTTTTGAATCAGGATGCTTTTTAGGAATAGGAGCTCTTCTTCTAAACAGTCATCACTGCAGATTCTTCTGGTGCGGTGGGCTAGTGAGATGATGAGAGCTCTTTTACGGCTGATAGGTACCCAACTGTAGAAGTTTGTCAGCTGGCCATTCCATGTTGGTTTTCTATGGATAGATCTTTTCAGAGTTCCGTCGTCTCTTCTTGTTAATTCGACGTCCAAGAATGGAATCTTTGATTTATTTTCAACTTCCATTGTGAATTTAATTGAAGGATGACAGTTATTAAACTCCTGTAAGATGCAATTTAAATCGGAATCGTCTTGACAAACTATAAAAGTGTCATCGACGTATCTTTTGTACAGCAACAATTTGTTCATTGTTGGTTTAAGGATGCCGTTTTCCATGCTGGCCATGAAGCAGTCTGCCAGGAGTGGGCCAAGGGGAGAGCCCATAGCAATCCCGTCTTTCTGTCTATAGATGACGTCGTTGAACGTAAATTGTACGTTGAGTGTGCATCTTAATAACAACTCTTTTAGGTATGAGGTTGGTATTCCGATGCTCAGGTTATTGTCATCAATATACTTGCAAAGGAAACAAATTGTTTCTGTGAGCGGCACATTCGTAAATAGAGATTCCACGTCCAGTGATAACATTCGTTTGCCATTTACATTCAGGTCTTTTATGCACTCAATAAATTCAAACGTATCTCGTAGAGAGTACTTACAGAGTTGTCGTCTCACAGGCTCCAGCATCTCGGATAACCATTTGGCAATGGGATGGTACGGTGATCCCTCCATGTCCAAAATCGGTCGAAGTGGTAGGCCTGCTTTGTGTACCTTTGGCAGACCATACAGTCGAGGGATGATGGATCCTGTTGGTCTCAGACGTTCAAATAGGTCCTCAGTTATGAGGTAGTCGTTCTTCATTCTCCTAAGAACATCTGTCAGTTGCTGTTCCATCTGCTCTGTCTTATTCTTCTCATTGTCTGGTTTTGAAAATTTATTATCATTAGAGATTAGAGCTGTCAACTTGTTGATATACAAATCTCGGTCCATAAGGACCACTCCCGAACCTTTGTCTGGACGTGTAATGATCAGGTCTTTGTTGTTTCTCAAGTCTTTAAGTTGCTGTTTGTGTTCTTTTGTCAGGAGGCGTCGGGCTTTAGTTTTTGAATTGAGGTATTGATTGCAGCAGTCAGAAATTGTAGACTTGAAATGTAAGAGATCTGCATCAGAGACGGGTGTGATGTCTCTTGTTTGACTCATAAGATTTTCAAATTGGACATACGTGTGTAGTCTGTTACTTGTAATCTATATTCACACCTCCTAACTTCCATTTTAAGTTAAAACTATTATATCAATTTTGTTTCCATGCTCACTTTCTGCACACCTGTAATTTGCTAAATTCCATGTAATTTTGTTTCTAAGGCTCTTTTAATCTATATTCGCACCTCCTGATTCCCATCTCAAGCTGAAAATTATTATTTCAATTTTGTATCCATGCTCATTTTTACACACTTGATATCCGCTCTAATCCTGCGTAATTTTTGTTTCTAAGCCTCTCGTATAACCATATCTAGTTGGAAATAATTATCACCTTTTATTCGCTGTCATAATTATGTAGAATCAAACAAGAATTGTCTCCATGTAAAATTATGTATTTAAATGCGATTGTACAGCTTTTGAAAATGAAATCGCCGAAAAGATATCTTTGCTGAACTTCTTATTCTTCTCAATCTAATGTTCCAATGGGTATTTTCCACGATTTGAAAAAATGCAAGGACCCTACGACAGTGAAGGAACTCAATGCGTTTCTACGTTACTCTGTCAAACTTGTCGAAGTGAATGCGAAGTTAGACTTCTATGAAGACTGCATTAAGAATCATCGATATCCGAAGTGGTTCTGGAAAGCTCTCCGAAGACACCACATTTATCCCAATTCTAAAACTCTCCAACGCCACACAAGAAACCTTATTGATTCTATTAGCTCGCGTATATTCGAGTTACAGAGAAATATATCACAGAGGTCATCTGCTCTTTCCGAACTATCATCAGGTGAAAGAGAATCGTTTAATGAATATGTTATCTTGGTGCAAAGCAAACGAGCTGAGAATATCAAATCCGAATTGAATAGGAGCCTCAAACCCGTCGAAGTACAGAGAAAGTTTCCCGTCGACCCCGATAAATTTGTTTTCAATCACTCCTCCGTCAGCTTGTCTACCTTACAACTAGAAGCCCTATCTTTAGGGTTGAAATTTTGTGATGTAAATCTATACAGTAACAGACTACACACGTATGTCCAATTTGAAAATCTTATGAGTCAAACAAGAGACATCACACCCGTCTCTGATGCAGATCTCTTACATTTCAAGTCTACAATTTCTGACTGCTGCAATCAATACCTCAATTCAAAAACTAAAGCCCGACACCTCCTGACAAAAGAACACAAACAGCAACTTAAAGACTTGAGAAACAACAAAGACCTGATCATTACACGTCCAGACAAAGGTTCGGGAGTGGTCCTTATGGACCGAGATGTGTATATCAACAAGTTGACAGCTCTAATCTCTAATGATAATAAATTTTCAAAACCAGACAATGAGAAGAATAAGACAGAGCAGATGGAACAGCAACTGACAGATGTTCTTAGGAGAATGAAGAACGACTACCTCATAACTGAGGACCTATTTGAACGTCTGAGACCAACAGGATCCATCATCCCTCGACTGTATGGTCTGCCAAAGGTACACAAAGCAGGCCTACCACTTCGACCGATTTTGGACATGGAGGGATCACCGTACCATCCCATTGCCAAATGGTTATCCGAGATGCTGGAGCCTGTGAGACGACAACTCTGTAAGTACTCTCTACGAGATACGTTTGAATTTATTGAGTGCATAAAAGACCTGAATGTAAATGGCAAACGAATGTTATCACTGGACGTGGAATCTCTATTTACGAATGTGCCGCTCACAGAAACAATTTGTTTCCTTTGCAAGTATATTGATGACAATAACCTGAGCATCGGAATACCAACCTCATACCTAAAAGAGTTGTTATTAAGATGCACACTCAACGTACAATTTACGTTCAACGACGTCATCTATAGACAGAAAGACGGGATTGCTATGGGCTCTCCCCTTGGCCCACTCCTGGCAGACTGCTTCATGGCCAGCATGGAAAACGGCATCCTTAAACCAACAATGAACAAATTGTTGCTGTACAAAAGATACGTCGATGACACTTTTATAGTTTGTCAAGACGATTCCGATTTAAATTGCATCTTACAGGAGTTTAATAACTGTCATCCTTCAATTAAATTCACAATGGAAGTTGAAAATAAATCAAAGATTCCATTCTTGGACGTCGAATTGACAAGAAGAGACGACGGAACTCTGAAAAGATCTATCCATAGAAAACCAACATGGAATGGCCAGCTGACAAACTTCTACAGTTGGGTACCTATCAGCCGTAAAAGAGCTCTCATCATCTCACTAGCCCACCGCACCAGAAGAATCTGCAGTGATGACTGTTTAGAAGAAGAGCTCCTATTCCTAAAAAGCATCCTGATTCAAAACGGATACCCGCCACGTTTCGTGGAGAAGAACATGAAACCAAGGACAAAAAGAGAAGAATACATTTCAGTGCAAAAGAAGACACTCTATCTGAATCTGGAATTCAGGGGAGACCTGGCAGCAGATATCCTTAAAAGGAGAATCTCCAAATCCCTGAAGAAGACTTTTCCGGCAGCAACTCTAAGAGTGACATTCTCTAGCCGCCCACTTCTTCGGAGCAATGGGAAGGACAAACTGTCGCATATGGCCAATTCAATGTGCATTTACCAGTTCACCTGCTCGTGCGGAGCAAGGTACATAGGTCGTTGTATGCGCGTCCTTTCAAAACGTGTTAGAGAACACTACCCAGCGTGGCTGCAAAGAGGAGGCACCGGTTCAATCAGAAGTGCCATTACTGAGCATCTGATCAATACCTCCCACAACATCTCAACTGATTCATTCAAAGTAATTTACAAGGTCAACAGAAACCTACCGAAAGCAGTTTGTTTCCGACTTCTCTGTACTGCAGAAGCCCTCGCAATATGCATCGAGAAGCCGGAGCTGTGTGTCCAAAAGAAATTAGTTCAACCTCTACAACTACCATGGACTTAGTTCGGTATGTCACCGTAGCTTCCATTTTTCTTTCTGTTTCTGTTTTTGTTTTTGTTTTTTGATCCCTTTTCGTTCGCTATGTGTGTGATTCTTACTCCCTCAGTCTTCATTCGATTCACCCCGTTTTTTTTCCAGTTATAAAAACATTTATTTTAAGTTTGTTTCCATGCTTTTCCTGTTCACATTTATAATCCGTTTAAAAAAAAAATTTGCAATTATATCTTAATCCTGTGCAATTATTTTGTGTTTCTAAGGCTCTTGTAATCTATATTCACACCTCCTAACTTCCATTTTAAGTTAAAACTATTATATCAATTTTGTTTCCATGCTCACTTTCTGCACACCTGTAATTTGCTAAATTCCATGTAATTTTGTTTCTAAGGCTCTTTTAATCTATATTCGCACCTCCTAATTCCCATCTCAAGCTGAAAATTATTATTTCAATTTTGTATCCATGCTCATTTTTACACACTTGATATCCGCTCTAATCCTGCGTAATTTTTGTTTCTAAGCCTCTCGTATAACCATATCTAGTTGGAAATAATTATCACCTTTTATTCGCTGTCATAATTATGTAGAATCAAACAAGAATTGTCTCCATGTAAAATTATGTATTTAAATGCGATTGTACAGCTTTTGAAAATGAAATCGCCGAAAAGATATCTTTGCTGAACTTCGTATTCTTGTCAATCTATTGAATCATGGTTCATCGAATAATCTACACCTAACAAGTGCAGCAGAAGTGACTCAATGCAAATACCAGAGATATGGAAGATGTTACCACTGGGAACGAAAAGGAATAATTGATAAAATAACGGGAACAATTGTAGTTTGCTGTAATTCAGAGAACTTCTCGACGGAAATTATGAAGTAATATCGTAGATATTTGGATATTGCTTCTGATGGAATGACTTATCGTCACATGACTTATTTGCTAATATCGCCATACTTGAAGATCCATACGAAGGTTAGACATTTTGCAATATAAATACTTCTAAAATTATGAAATGCGTTCGTGCATTGTCTAGAATAAATTCGTTACTGTTATATTACTATCAGTACCATTCACTAGGTAGAAAAGAGCTACCTCTTTTCTTTCAGTTGCGATTTACGGAAAAGAATAAAGTCAAGAATATTATTTAGCCCACTGAAGCGGATATGGACAGAATAAAGAAACGTTGATTTAAAAATACGTAACAATGGGAATAGAAGGCATTTAACTGCATCACCGATTAGAAGGTTTCATTTGATTCTTTTGATTTCGGTTTCACATCTCTGGGAGCGAGACTTCTGAAGGACTAGAAAGTAGTTTGAAAATCTATCCGATTATCTTTTGTTGAAGATTATTTGGCTAGAAGTTAAATAGGCAGTCATCAAGTGTTTGCTCACAACTATTTAACTCCAAAGTTCACCATTATGGGGACCATTGTCAGCCAAATACACAGACTTAACTTTTCAAAGAAAATTATCCTTATTCAAGCCATATAAGCAGTTAAAAAGGTAAGTGAATTATTGTAGACTAAACAAATATTTCAGTCTATTTTGTTGATAATCGTCTTTCATCTACTTTTAAGGCCCCTCATAAATTTGCTTCCAAATGTTATCAGTCTGGTCAAAATCTGCTTGGCATAGGGATTATTTTATAAATGTTGAAGTGATTACCCAAGGTCATCCATGATGTTAAACATATAATATACTAAAACCGTACAAGATGGAGTTATCCAATGTGAGGACCACAACATACTACACGTAAAATATTTAATTAGACGTTCAAGCATTTTTATACTGGATTTACTGCCAAGAAATTGATTTAGTGTTATATGGTACAACGCGCACAGTGTCATAGAATAGCATTCAGCAACTGACTAACCTACTATTTTAGATGAACTGATGAGAGGATGAAAGTGGTGCTGTCACAGTTTTCACGGAATTTGTAAGTACAGGTTGGAGATCATTGTGTTAATCAAGAGGCAGAAATCCTCAGGATGAATGATAAATCGCATTCTCACCTTCTACTTTTCCTTTCAAGTAATACCTTCGATTTTTGGGCAATTATGACTTATTTTTGGCAGATGAATTTAAAGCAATTTAACAGTGTATAAGAATTTTCGCCCACATATTATATGATCATCATTTATAAACTCTGAATGAATATTTCACTAGTAACCTTTCTTGAAACGTACACTATATTCATGACTGATTGACCTTCATTAATTCATAGTGCTGACTACGTCCGAAGAATCATTGTCACTCACATATATTACTACTGTAGAAAAAGAATGTTGTCTAGTGAAAAGATAATTCAAAATTTGTCAAATGAATATATATGTATATATATATACATATAGAAATGTATACGAAAACAGCTTGCACCACCTAAATACAAAGTCTTCATGATAAGTATTTGCGATGAGCTGTAAAAACAATTCTTTTACGACTCACGTACACACACTTTCATGTATTTCATTTACATGTACTGATATATCGGTGAAATACGGCTTTTGTCGTTAGATATTATTTAAAAATTAATTTAATAGTAATACTTTATAAGTGAAAGTGAAATAACATACCTAGAGAATAAACACTATTCAAGATTACCGAAATGTTATTTTCTCGAGTAAACTGAACTCAAACCTGTTAATTTTAGCAAGCCAGTCAACATCTTTTCTTCGCTTAGCTTCAGTGCGTACATGACTGGTGTTTCAGAATCTCTCCATTATTAAGGATATTGTTTATGTACATATATATATGATTTAACCTAAAAATTATGTAGTGAGAAAGAGTTACACTTTGGAAAGAGCTACTTACTTTATATATTTGATTATAGCTTCATTCCACACAGTATTTTCGGTACAAGTATGGAGTTTTCAGCATGTGATATCGGTAGCCCAATTTTTGCAGGCCGACCATTAATATCAGGTATTCGTCGGCTGGGTATCGAACCCCGGACCATGTATATGGTCCACCGACGCACAAAGTGGTATCAGGAGTGGGATTCGAACCCACGCCTACAGAGTAGACTGTGAAAGAGAAAATAATATTTGAAAGTAGAATGGAAATGAAGCAATATTCTCCTGTTTCCCAGGTATCTACTTTTAGGATTAACCACATGGAGAACTTGAGAACCATTTCTCGCTTCAGGAGATCACGGGGTAGCCACTGAAGCTGCTTGCAAGGTTTTGGTGATTTCTTTGTATGGGATCTATTCTTGCTATTTCCGTCAGTAACTATGAAGAAGTATTTCGATCAAAGTGTACTACATATTAGTTATTCGCGTGTGAAGTTTAGTAACGCTTGAAAATTGGCTCAAACATACGATTATTTGCTGCATACATCACATAATATCAGAATAAGGCAGATCGATACAACGATAAGAATGAGTGTAAATGACAATAGCATACATTCCTACTCATCGTTCTTAAGTTCTATTCTATTCAAAAGAATCACACACTTGTCGAGACTTATATAGTTTCAAATGTAGCGCTTATCTGCGTGACCTCAAAGCGACAGAGCACATAACACATATGGTATATCAATGCGCGAATACGTGAGCTCAACAGTCTGTGTTGTACAAACTGGATGATCCACGCATTTAATGTTCAGTCTGCCGTGAATTTCCTCAGATACTTACTTTTAAATTCTTGATCTGGTGTCTATGATAACAGAATATTAAATAGAATGATAAACTGCGTAAACTGTCTGAGTGGAACTGAAATTGACGTCAGAAGAAATAGGAAATTACTAGCCGGAGAAAAATCACTCATTCAAAAAACTAAAACTCACTGACCAGCTATAAAACTCATCCATTATTTTTTTAACTACTTACAATTTTATAAGTAGTATGAAACAATTCGAGATGTTCCAGCATAATATGTCGTTGAAGAAAAAATTAATTCCGCCAGAATCAATATAACGCTTCAGTCTAGTGTACGTGATTCCAACCCAGATCATTCTACCAAAGAATGCTTCAGGAGAAACACTATTTGACTAAATCACTTATTACCAAATTCTTTATGCAATCAATTGAAACCCAAGTGCAAAACAAAGAGTTGTACGTGGATCTGGGGGTGAAACAGACTAAATCGTGTGAGGAGGAGATCAAAAACCGTGGACAATCGTGGGGCTAGCTAAACACGACTCCAGGGAACAGGAAAAATGGAGACGTGTTGTTGAAGCTCTACGTTCTACTCAAAGACTAGATGGATAATAATAATAGCAAACGAAAACTATTCTTTATAACAACTTACGGTTCTACAATTACATTTCCATAAGAGTTAATGTGAAACTGACCTTAAAACACTGGTATCTCCCTTGGTAAAATCGAATCATGAGGATAAAGATAAAGGCTGTAAATTCAAATGGATTTCTGTAAGTGAAGTAGAGAATTGTATTACAGACATCAAATTAAATTGTCATGACTAATAACGAATCAAGTGGTGAATACTGATGAATAATATCCACACCGAGTTCTATTTATTCTTCCCAACTATAAGATTTATATGACTGAATAATAGCTCTAAACTTAGGGAAGAACTGTGAGTAGGAATTGTGTGTCAGTGTTATTGATTAGCCCTGATAAGATTTATGCATCTGGATTTTATAACACTCATCCTCATTTGACCTTTCGAATGAAATGCTGTCGATACTGGTAATTATGTGACTTCAGTGGGCATAATTACTTCGTTCATCCTTAGTCTCTACTTCACTTTTGTTCCTTGAAATACATAACTACTCCTGAATCTATTAATTGTTAACTAAAATCCAAAAACGTTTTAATTACATCTTTGAAAATACTTTATTCAAAGCTAAATCAACCTGTTATTCACATATATGTGAAGGCGACTAGGATAGATATAGACAGGAATTGAAAACCTTTGCTACCTCTCCTTGTTTCTAACAATCAGAGTATTGTCCGTAAGGCATCAACGGAACAGAGAAGTGCACTGATCATCTGTTCGCTCACAAAGGTCACTTTGTCACTATTTCATGATAAGTCAGGATTTCAAAGCAATTACGAAGTAGACTCAGCAAATACTTACATACATAAATATATATTATGACAGTTGATTCCTACTTCAAGAGCAAAAGTGTTATTTAGATAATTTTTAAGAATGTTACTGTTTGTATAGTAATTATAATAGGCTTTATTCCAGAAACAGTACTAGTGGTACAGTGTGGAATTTTCAGCACATATCCACAATATATGCATCTCATTTTATCAAACATTTGAAAGGAGTATTTCAAAAAATAAATAGAAAACCAACAACAGCAGAAAAACACAAAAGTAATAGAAAAATGTGAAAAAATACCAAGAAGTAGAAACGAAAATAAACAACATCATAAATAGTATCTCAGTATTGGGTAGTGGAAGCTATGATATGATTATGCATGGTGGCAGTAAAGCTATAGTCATGCAAGAAGTTATGAGATGATATTTACGAATGTTTATCACCAAGGTGATCAGTTTATTTGGCTGAAACAACACTAAACAATCATAAAATAGCATTTCAGGGTTGTTGTTTTGTTTTTTATTGTCAGCTCTAATGCGATCTTTGCACTGGTAGTGTGAGTAATCCTGCATAATACAAAATTTTTAGATGGTAATAATGGCGTTCACAACCAATGATTGTCAGTTAATATTGCCGAACAAAAAAAGCAACAACAACCACAAAACTAATAATTACATGATGGTTAATGACAGGACAATTTTGTAATACTCATAGTGCTAATATATTCGGAACCAGTAGATCCACAAAAGAAAAAATATAGTGAAGTAAAAAAAGTAAACCAATGTTAATAATTTAGGTAGCTAAATGTGTTTAAGGAGTTCACCATAGAATAGGAAATAAGAGAGAAATAAAAGAGCCTAAAATTATGTTATTAATAACAATGCAAGTCATAGATTTCGCGCTTAACATTGTCTCTGTCACTTAGAACACGGACCAAGTATCGTGATAAAATACTATCGTTTCCGATTGTAAAAGACTGATTTTGGGTGAGAGATGCTTATCTGAGCCACAAAGATACACATGTTGTCTGCAAAATAAGAATCTGACATTGAAAACATGTGGAAAAATCAAACATTTATGGCTCCTCTTTTGTTGCCAGCATCACAAAGGCTGAATGAGCTACAATATTTGAATTTCTTAAGTGGTTTTATGTTGTACATGAAGATTAGTTTAGAGGGTGAGATTGGCTGCAGTGGAAACAAGTTGTTTATTTGCATGTGCTTATCGCTTGCGTATTTAGTATTTACTTGTTTGCCTGACTGGGAAATAAACATCAATATTCACGATAAGATTAAAATAAAATAATTAAGTCGTAAAATAATGTCTAAGATCTGTTAAATTACTTGAGGGATGGGCTTTGTACTTTTGTTGTTTTCAACTTTTGTTTTCACAACTCTCCTGGCATGTATATTTCAGAAACTCTGATTCTGTTTTGTAAGTCCATTGAAAGACAAAAACAAGGATGAGAAAAATAAGTGAAGGTATCAGATAATTATTCCTTTTACAAGAATAGATTGGAGAGTGATAAGCGTTGTAGTGAAAACAAGATCATTTATATGCATAAGCATAGTGCTCACCCATATCATACTACGTTGTCTATATGGCTCATAAATACACACAAATATTCAGGATAAGATTAAAAAATGAATAAGTCATAAGCTTATGTACATGATCATCGAATTTACTTGAGAATTGGGCGTTGTATTGTTTGTCTATTCCGCATTTCTATTCACATTTATCTATGTTCATGCATTTAGTTCGATTTGTTCCACTAATTTTACTAACCAGTGGGCGATGCGATAATAAAGTGAATTCATCATGTCCATAATAGCTCGAAGAGGAAATTTATATCTGGCGGAATATGTCTTCAGCTTGGTGAAGCAGAGCATAAAAGAAATAAAAATGAATATAACTTTTAGTTATTTCTTCTTATATCTTCTTCTCATTACTTCAATTTTCTCAAGTCTACACTTGAAGTCATGCCATGGAGAGAACAGATTTTCCAGCCCTTTATTAAACTTTCAAGCGTCATCTCCTAGGAGTAAATATCGTCACGATTATGATACGAAACTCCATGTCAATTAATCACCCAGTCGAAATATTTAATACTCACTGCATCATGTCTCAGATATAGCTTGTTTACACCTGTAACAAAACAGACACTCGCATTTACCGGACGACTTTAGCAGCATTGTCACTTTCCCTAATGTCACACTCTTTCAGTTCTCCCATTTATTTTTCTAGAGCACTATTTCATCAATTCTCTGCAAGGCTGTATGGTTATATATATGGCGCTATTATATGCAGTGTTAACTGATGGAAGAAATCAGGTGGTAATATCAGTTGATCACAAAATAAATCAAAGCGTATAAGAAATAACATGATGTGCATAATTCCGAATAATCTTGCGTCACTGAGGCTGCTGACAACAACTACTCTAAGAAATGAATAATGATTTGGAATTAAATTATAGGAAAGAAGAGAACAGAGGTTGCAAAACTGGGTAACGAAATCAAACACAATTTTAAAAAAATTAAATGATCACATGAATTTTATGATGTAAAAATTTAGGGAAACAGAATGTGTACCAAGATAATGTCAGTTGAGGAGGTGGTTTACCCCACTGACAATGAATAATATTCCGAGTTCTGAAACAAAATCATTGGCAAAGTATGGCTTCAGGTGTGAATTGATACTAGCCATTTGCTTCTGAATTGACTAAAACATGAGAATTTATAGTCAGGGTTAGGTTCCCTCCTGAAAATATTGAATTCATTCGCGAAATACCATATTCTGCAGTTTCCTGAGTACATTTCATTTTCAAAATATTGTCGTCATCCCGATATCACCACGATAAACCTCAAATATTTCCATAATTCAAACAAGAATCACATTGGGATAGATTGAGTTCAAATAGAATTCTTCAGGTCCACTCAGAGAACTGCATGTTTCTTGTTCAAAGATAAAAGCGTCAGTGGAATGTAGGCACTGTGTATATTTCATGTAAAATTATAAAGTTATTTCACATTCATTCACTTCTTCTCCTCACTCGTTCTTCCCTAATGTACATGATATACTTCACGAAATTCCAAATAACATTCATTATCTTTTAGTTGGGAGAAATGTCACCATTATTACGCATTATGTCACACACAATTTGAAATGAGTAGAGTTCATCATTAAAACTGGGAAAATTATCTAGTGGTTCGAATAAACGTCATCACTACTACAAATTAGGTATAAATGTGATCTGATTACAGTTTTAAACGTGACAATTGCATTTTATTTTGATGTTACTAACATCTGATGGCTAAAAACTATACAACCGTTAACGCCTTCTCAATCATAACATTATGAAAACAGGAAGTTAATAACAAGGTGATATTATGTCGAGATCAATCTCAATGCCGTGACCACTGGAATTCTTTTACACTTTCATTGTGGTAGTTAACACAGTTACACGTATTATTTTTTAGTTAATCGCTTGAATGCAGTGACTACTATGAAGTCAAGACTTGGTATTAATTATTCTTCAAGATGATGTGAAATCTCACAAATAATAGCTTGATTATGCACAATAATTCTACACAATATGCATAATTTTCGGTGTAGTCTATTGCATAATGCATTCTCTTCATCCGGAATTTTTAAGTGTAACTATCCTCCACAGTTCATCAAACGACTCACTGATGTTAGGTCTGAAGAACAAAATAATCCTTTATGCAATCTGATATTGTCCATGAGAAATGAGCAAGAGTAGGTTGCAAACCAATGAAATATTTGGATGAGTACAGTTGGTTACCCATGGAAATAATTCAGTGATTATAACAACAAGACATACAGAAAATAACATGCATTCTCTCGGATGGAAGTTTAGGTAGACCAGTGATTCAAGCAGGCTACCAATATAATACGACGAAAGTTGTAAAACGCGACGAAAAAACACATCGAGCTGAGAAAATATTTGCAAAGGTTTACACAGTTGACTGTGTGATCAAGGGAGTGAAATATTGAGTAACCCTCATGTGATGATATCAGACAGATTAGAATATGTATTGATGATAGAGAATCTTGCTGCATAATTCATTGAGAGGATGAAATAAGCCCAGAGTAAGAGAAAACGTGGCAGTGTAAGAGTAGAAGACGACTGACTTGGTAAAGGGATGTTTAATTCACAATGTATTATCTCTATGTAGCGAAATTATGTACACCTCATCTTCAAGGCACAATTTGCAGAGATCTTCCATGTTGTAGTACATCCATTCTTCAAATTGTGTGTTTTTCTATGCTTCTGTCACGCTTCCTATGTATCTCCACAACGCTTTATCATTTGCTTCCGCTGACATCATATCTATCACCCTGCTATTCGATGTGTGTATACCGATGAATGTCTTTTTATATACTACTCGTGAATCTCATCAGTAGCACACGCCAAATTATATTTGCCATAACAAAACTGAGAAAGAAGTAAAGGCGACATAGTTCTACCAAATAAGTAAATGAGATGTGACACCCAGGGTGAGATTCGTAATACAACAGGGATATGTGGCGAATTCAAACCTACTACAGACTTATATTTTACATACTAACATGTGATTGGTTACATTTAGGTATCCGCCATCTGTATAAATATTTCAAACAATTAATTTTAGTCTTCTTACTATGATTCTCATATCATGTAGCTGTAATTGTTTGAAGAAAATTTATTCGGAATAATACAACTTACTGAGATAAAATACTTACTCTTATTCGTGTTTGCTACCACTAAACAGCACCTAGATTTATGCCATACTTGTTATTATTATTGTTTAAAACAATTAGTTCCCTTTATGAATTTAGATAAAGCAATAAGAAGACGTAATTTGTCTGAATCGTGTAATGTATTTGCGCACCACATTTCGAACAATCTGATCACACACGGACTTGTCATAGGAATATATATGAAATTAATAAAATAACAAATTACGTCTTCTTATTGCATTATTATTGTTGTTATTCGATTAAATCCTAGAGTATGGACCAATGTCTTTCATCCTCATCACCTTCGTTGATTTTCATCCCTCTGACAGGCATCCAGTGCACCTCATTGGTTCGTTCTTATTTTCCTGTGACATCTTGTCATATTTCCTCTCACACCACAGATTATATTTCTCACCCTCAACAAGTAAGTACACAATCACACACTTCAATTGTTGAGTCGCATCTCATTCACACATGTGATGTCACTCTTATCATCTATCTGAGTGACTCTACACCGTACATACTTCGAAATGAAAATCAAAATCCACTGTATGCGCATGAATCAATGTAGGTGAAAATCAGTAACTTGTGTCTCACTACATTTCACTTAACTTACATTCTGTATGAATGAATAAAGAAATGAAAATGGATTGCATTTTCTGTTCACACTCATTATCCGTAATGAACGACGCTAATGATATTAAGGGACATAATCATTTTGATTTTAATTAACTGGGTGTGAAAGAATCAAGAAGAATTGTTTCACTGCACACACTAATTTCGGTACAAATGTGGATATTCCGGCAAGTAGTACAAAACTGCATCCAATTTTCTCACTGAAGAGGTAACATTTAAAACACAAACTTTTACACTGACGTCATAAAAGGAACTGTGTATAATTTGTAATTAAGGTGTAAATATTAACAATAATTTAATAAATAAATAATCAAAATGTCCGTTTACTTACTGTTTCTCGGTGAGCTGTTAGGGTCATGAGTTGCACTTTCTCATCACATCAAATGTGTATCAGAAAGGATATCGTGGATTTTTATACTTTATCGTTCGAGTATATAGTCTTCCACAGTTGTTGCTTCTGGTTCTCTCGGGTGAGATTGAAGAAAACAGTTGTGTATAGAGAGGTGCTCAGGGTCCGACAAGTTAGTATTCTTCAATCTGTTGCATGAGTGAATGCGTCTATCTACAACTATTTTAACATGTTGGCTTAGCGACTGACTCTTGTGACAAAGTTCTTCTTAAATAGGCCAGGAAACGATAATTGGGAACGACAGAGAGGAATAGGTAGAATTTATGGATTAACGAAATGTAAATTTTGAGACTCAGGGAAACCAGACTGTCGTAACTTGCTTACGTTGAAATTCAACTGAAATATCTTTCTAAAATACGGGAATTGCAGGAAAGATCACATCAAATAAACAGTCCGAAGTATTTGACATTCGACTTAGTTTCAACTTCAGTGCTCAATATTACGGCAGAATAATACCAATGAATCAGTTCATGTAAGTCGTGCTTGCGTCCGAAAGTGAAATTAACAACTTGGTATTCGAAGTGATTTAGCTTAAGGCCACTTTATATGCATGAATTTATGTAGACGCGAAAGAGTGTTTTGTGACTCAGTTCACCTCAATCAACCTGCATACACACAAGTGGAAACGGATTGAATTTTTCGCTCTCGCTGAATATCCACAATCAGACCCACTGGAAATAGAAACGCCTATTCGTTTCACGTAATTAGAGAGTTTGAGATGACTGTTCGTATTACAAACATATCTCCAGAATTAGGAGGCCAGTAAAGTGGTAACTGAATTGAGTTGTCGAATAAAATGTTTTCTCTTCTTGTGCTGTCTGTCTCTGAACATACTGATGCATTGTGTGAAAGCAGTACGTATGCCTAAATTGTAATCTTCATTACAGCAGTCAAGATATAATAGACTTTTGCAAACGTAGGTTACAATTCCAATGGAGAGCAGACGTTGAAAAGTGCAGTTTCTTATGAGAATTTTAATGTAAGTTTTATCATCGTATATCATATTGCGTCTGAGATGAAGAAAGTTCACACTTGTAATTCTCCACACCGGTCCGCCTGCACTTCTCTACAGATGAACTCAAATCTGAGATAAGAAGAGCTGAATAGTGCAGTCGAATGCAGTCTGGATGTTCAATTCTCTGATCTGATCGTGTTTGTGGTTTATCAGTAGGGAAGATCAAATATCAGAATAGTTAATGTCAATGGGAAATACTCAGTGATGAGTCTGTTTCAGTCTACCAGTACTTATCGCAAACATAAGTCTGCAATCATCAAGTGTGAATTTCTTCAAATTGATCACGATTATCATTCGATATACTTGCCTTGAAATTTAATACTATTTGACATGAATATAGAATATCCTGGGGATAAGGCAGTGAGGCCGCCTAAATATTTGACGTGAAGACAGTGGACGGAATCTACAAGGATTTCTAAATTCACAAATTTTATGTAGTTTGATGTGTGGAGAAAGAATTCTGTAGGACTTTCAAAATTAAACATATGGGAAAGAATTCGAAACTGCACCACTCCTGAAGTAAGTAAATGAAGAAAGAATTTAATAAATTAAGGGCACATGAGCCAGCGAAAGCAGATGGCTTGTCATGACCGCATTTCAAAGCTATGTATATACAGTGTGAATTGACGACAAGGGTCAGAGGTTGCTGTCAGTCTGTCAGTCAGTCAGTCGGAAAATAAATGCAGGAATGTGAAAAATGACATTGTGTGAACTATTCTGAATGATGTTACACAGTGAAGCATGCTGACAACTAATAATTTATGTGACGATTAATCTCTCGGAGTTAAATTATGGGAAAGTGAGAACAAAAGATTGAAATGGGTTACAAAACCAAAGCATGTGAAGTGTTTGTATGATCCAGTTATGGATAACACTGTGATAGACTACGGTTCACTCAGTTTTCTGGAAGTGAACTCAGACAATGGCATTTCATTTGCTGAAAACAAAGATATATTGGATTAAAAATATATAGGATATTTAATGCAACATTACAGAGTCAGCTTACACTCATTCATCATTTACAGTACGCACTTCTTCTCCCTGGTACACAAAACATTTCATGGAACTCAAATTCAAATATTTCAGTGGCAACTAAGTACAATTGTCTGTTGGATAGCATAAACGTCATCACTAATAAGTATGAAGTCACCTTTTGATATGACTAGAGTTCTGAATATGGAGATTGCATTTTATTCTGTTGCTACTTGTGTAGGTCAACTAAGTGATATGCAACGCTTCAGTCCCTCTCAATTTTGATATTGTCAATCCCCTTCTTATCTGACCTTCGATATTCTTTCCTTTTTGTTAAACGTTAAACTACTCACCACTGGAAGTAGTAGTATGAACTGACTTTTTACCTCTTAAAACCAACTTTGTTAGCTATTGAAGTTTAACTCACCTGATGTATTTCTAATCTATTTCACGTATAGTAATTGTTTTCTTATAGTCGAACATTATCTGCTGTATATGCTTTATTTATGTAGCGAATACTGTCTATCGGTACCGCTTTATTGTGTGTCCGGCATCGGCGCGCTGCTTGAATAACGCGCGCATCGCCTTTGACACAGCCCTGCTGTTTTTACTTGTAGAAGCATATTGACTGCGATTTTCAACGGCATTCAGACGGCCACAGACGCCTCACAATTAAGGTTTGTATATTATATTTAATATTTTTTGTTCGATATGGTACTGTATTTTAGACAAATCCTGTGTTTTCGGATTTTACGCGTCACTCAACGTGTGGTTTTAATATTCACTGGATTATCGTCCCGAATTTCTTTCGGAAGAAATCCACAGATATAAAGGAAACAGTAAGTTATTCAGAAAGTTTCTTCATTGCGATTTCATTCTCAGTAGCATGACAATCACGGACACGTGTTTCTTTTCTTTGGCCAACTAGTGGTGTTTTAAATCTATATTCCGTCTACCTGGGAGTGTGTTAACCCTCTTTTTACCATTAATGTTTCAGAAACCAGTTAGTTGCACTGCTTCAATGACTCCGAGCTCGTTTGCGATTGGCTTCACCTAGAATATAATGCTCGTGATTGTTATGTGACCGTCTATCCTGCTAGACTTGTGCCTTGGCCACACCACCTGCTGGCTCTGTAGCCTGGCTCACGTCACCTTTTGGTCAGGCTGCTCTTAATACCGTCCCACCCAAAGAAACAAAAACATAACACTTACTGCTGTTCAAGGATGTATTCATTAACCATGTTTTTGATGACATCATAGAGATACACAATTATACCACAATTCCCTTGTTCCCCGAAAACCCCACTCTCCGCAGTTTAATGCAGTCAGCATATACAAACAAATGCCCTTCCAGAATTGTATTAATTTGACGAACTTCTTTGATCCTCTACAAGTAGATAAGCTGAGTGAAAAACAAAGATGTTCCCAGAACTCACTGTTTTTCTATAAGGCATCATCTGTCATTGTTCGTACTTCGCATTCTGAAATAATAGTTCCCCAAATTACATTCTCGATTTTTATGCTGAATTTTATGGCGTCTACCTGGTTGTTTAGGTGAGAAGTGTTTCCTAACATCATTCTTCTTTATTATTACTACTACTGTGTTATTTACATTTCCCCTCCAACACTTTGTTAATGACATGAATAGCTCAAGTGAATTTTCTCCCAAAATCCAAGAATATCATGGAAACAGTGGGAAGACTTAATTTATCTGAAACGTATAATGTGTTTGCAAAACATATTTCGGACATTATGATCACATATATACACATTTATGTTGAAGTCAACAGGGTGTGAATGATTACAATATAGGACAAATTGTGTTCTGGTCAAAGTCACAGATAAGAAGTAGGGGAATGATGTAAGAAAGAATCTGGTAAACTAAACTGTGGTTCTAAAATTGCATTGCTAAAGCCATTTCAGAGTGATGACAGGTCATTTTTAAACACATAAAACAGCTTTAAGCCTTTCTTATGACAAAACACCAACGAATTAAAGTATGCTAATCAAATCTATTTTATTTATGAGTTTAAAAGCACTAGCGATATCAAGATTGTGATACATCTCCACGATTTCCTTTGCAATAGATAACGTTATATACCTATATTCGGGATTATTTGCACCCGGTGATTTTATTTGTTGTTGCAGCCAATTAGAGATGTGTCCTGTAGTCCTGATATGCAGAAACAGACGAGGATACCCTCTGTATTATATTATGCGTATATCCACTACGATTCGTATAGGCCATTAGCAGTGTATGTGGAAGAAACACAGAGATTGACAAGGTAGGTAAACAAGTGTTGCACGTAAATTTAGAATTTAGGGGTGATAATGCAAGTGAAATACTTAAAATATCATCTGATGAGCTCATTGGGGAAAACGTTCTTTGCTGCCACTTTACGAATAACCAAGTCTAGCCGTCTACTGGTGCACCTTAATGTCAAGGAAATATTACCTCGATTGTCTAATCCCATATGTATTTATATGTTCACCTGCTCTTGTGGAGCTAGGCACATAAACCGCTTGTCGAGAAACATATTCCGCTGAGTTCGAGAACACCTCCCAGTTTAGCTGAGCAAAGGAGAACGTAGAGGTATTAATTAATTCATCGATATTGCAACATATTGTAGATACTGACCACGACACAGCACCTGACACATCGTTTAATGTAGTCTATAAAGTCCGACAAAGTTTGTCGAAAGGGACAAGCGTACATATGCCTTGAGTAGCAGAGGCTTTGGTCATACATAACAGAAAGCCAGAACTTTGTGTACAAAAACAATTTGTACGATCAATTTCGTTACCATGGTCTCGACTATGTGATCCACATAACAACCTTTTTTTATCCTTCATTATTCCGTATTCCATTTTTGTTTCATTTCATATTCTAACATTTTATTTAGTCTACTACTTTGACAACCTTTCACTCATCCTATGTTTCCATCATATTCACATTCCGAATGTACTTTATTTTCCGATCATCTACTTCACACTTGTCTATTGAACTTTAGGTTTGACCTCTATCTGTTTAGTTATTCACTCATATATCTAATCAATGGTGACTCCTAATGCTGTGCACCAATATTATCGCACTCCAGTCACTGTCAAACTTTAACATACACACACACACACACACACGGGAAAGATGATTTTTATTGTCTAATGTAATTCATATATTATTATTATTTCCTTTAATTCCTAGAGGAACATAGGGCTTCAGCCATGCGTCTCCATTGCGTTCTGTTCTCTGCTAGAGTTTTCACCTGGCTCCAAGTCTGCCCACATGCTTTCATCTCCTCTTCACATGACCTCTTCCAAGTCACCCTTGCACTGACGATCAACTCGCCGCTTCCCTTTCGGGTTCCACTCGAGCAATGGCTTGTCTAGTGGTGTCACTTGATGGTTTCCTCAGAGTGTGGCCAATCTATCTCCATTTCTTCCTGCCTATTTGTTTCACAATCGGTTCCTGGTTGGTTCGCTCCCAGAGATCCCTGTTGCTGATCTTTTCTGGCCATCTGATCTTGAGTATTGAGCGAAGGCAGGTGTTAATGAAGGTCTGTAGTTTGTTTGAGGTGCTCTTTATGACACGCCAAGTCTCTGATCCGTATAGTAGCACTGACTTCACATTAGAGTTGAAAATCCGGATCTTGTTTTTGATGCTGAGTGTTGCTGACCTCCACACAGACTTGAGAGTAATGAAAGCTTGTCTTGCTTTCCCGATTCTTGCTTTGATATCCTCGTCACTTCCATCTGCCTGTAGATGAAACGATGCTTCCAAGGTAGGTAGGTGAAGGAGGTTGTTTCTTTCAGGTTCCTCCCATTTATGCTTATTGTTGTTTGTTGTAGTTGCTGCTGTTGGTGTTGCCCAGGAATCTTCATCACCTCTGTTTTCTCTATGTTCACCTGAAGTCCTATCTTCTCTGGATGCTTGTTCTGCCAATTTGTTGCTTTTCACTTGTATATCTTCCAGTTTGTGGGAAATCAGACATATATCATCGGCGAAGTCCAGATCCTCCAAGTTTTTTCTGTGGGTCCATTTTATGCCTGTTTCCTCACTGCCCGCTGTTTGTCGCATTATCCAGTCTACTGCAATCAGGAAAATCATTGGCGATAGTAGGCAGCCTTGTCTTACTCCTGTCCTCACTTCGAAGGATTCCGTAAGTTTCCCGTTGTGGATTACTTGGCATGCAGCATTGTCGTACAACTGTTGGATGAGATGTATAATTGTCGGTGGCACCCCGTAGTAGCGAAGTAGTTGCATAATCACCTCTCGATCGACGCTGTCGAAGGCCTTTTCAAAGTCGATGAAGTTGAGATAGAGAGGTGACTGCCATTCCAAGCTTTGTTCAATGATGATCCGTAATGTGGCGATCTGATCAATACATGACTTGTTTCTCCTGAATCCAGCCTGTTCCGGTCGAAGTTTTTCATCCAGGGCATGTTTGATTCTCTCCAGGATGATGCAGCTTAGTATTTTGCTTGGGATGGACAGGAGCATAATTCCGCGCCAGTTTTTGCATTGACTTAAGTCTCCTTTCTTTGGTAGCTTGAATAAGTATCCTTTCTTCCAATCCTCGGGTACATTCTCTCTTTCCACACCTTCTCCAGTAGTGGCGTTATCAAGTCCGCTGGTGTCTCTGGATTCATTTTCATATAAATATATATATGCAGAGTGTGGGGCATCACTAATCACCACCATTGTCTCCCATTTTACAGTATTTTCTAATCGATTTCTGTCTAGCACGTTTGTCACACAAATACGACTATTTATTTTGACACCCCATAACTAATCTGTTATTCTGCGTTAAAAAAATGTATCCACCGCATAACTGGCTATTATTGTAACGACAATAAATATTATATTTTATAATTGTAAGAACCTGAAGAGAAGGATGTATTGAAAAGAATATTCTTCGTTCAGATTGACCCTATTAGTTTGTTTGTGTTTCGTGGTATCTTTTCGTATTTCCTCTCACACCATTTGATATATTTCACACTCATTTATCTAATCTCACCTCATTCACAACCTCGTCTTGTTATTTATGAATGTACACTTTTTATGCATTTATATCAAAATCAAAATCAACGGAATATAATTCCATATTCTCTTTCTACCCTAAAAACATTTTCTCATACAATTAAAATGCACTTCCGAATATTTTATCTCACCATTCACAGAATAATATCTGTAGTGCCTACATACGTCAAAATGAAGTTCTCTTTTAGTAGTTTGAAAATATTTGAGGTCTGTGAAATACAAAAATTCAAAATTTATTGATTAATTGTTCAAATAGTTTCTGTTCTTTAAGGTGTATTCTAACCCACATGGTATTAGTATTTGTCAACACAGGGGGGTTGTATTGCGTGATATATCATTTCGGTCAAGCGTAATACATTCGATCTAGTATGAAGCTACTTTATGCACATATAGAAGGTTTCTTGAGGTTTCACTTCTAAGGCAAGAAACAGTGTGAATCCTACACAGTCATTTCTGACACAGTTAATTTCATTTAACTCCTACAACGGCAATAGTAGAAGCTTTATTCTGAACAGTGAACCTAGACACAATACAGATTTTTCAGCGATTTGCATAGCAAGGTATTTATTTCTATCTAGTGTAGAATCTTCGAATAATATGTTAACTGAAAATATGTCGTTTGAATCAGTATCGTTCCATCCGAACCATGTTTCACTATTACTTAACAATGCTGTTGCTCCATTTTCTCACCGATATGTAGAGCCTTACTCGAAATTGTGGGCAAGAATAGATTATGACTCCCCGTGGTAGTTGTATTTTTACAACAATATCAAAAGGGGTAAATACAATGCATTCTGATGGACAGAAAGTTTTGGTAGCTTAGTGATATAAACAGGCCACCAGGACAACGATCTCTACGGCCTAGCAATGCAGCGGACATTCCTGGATGGATGGACTATGTCAGTTCTGATATCAAATATAGCTAAACTTCTGCGCTGGTGGAAATTAAATTGGCGATTAACGATTATTTTCTCCTAAATCATTAAATTGTCAACCAGTTGTTAGTTCTAATTAAAATTTGAAAATTAAGATACAATAAACATCAGAGAAATATCTTTGAGGAGGCACTGGAAATGAACTCAAAAGAAAAACATGTTGTTCTATGGTATTCTACTTCAGAAGTGATCCAATGCAAATAAGCATAAGCAGTGCAGATTTCTTCTAAGAGTCATCAAAAATGCGGCACTATATTACACAAAATGATAGTGAGTGGAGTATACAAACCCGAAATCAATGGATATCTGGTCTGTTTGCCATCAGATATATTGTCAGTGTACATTATTAAGAAAATCATTTGAAGTTGTCTCAGAGGTGCTCCACGTGCGCTTGTAAACAGATTGATATCAACTCGTGAAAGCAAATCTGATCCTTACAAACCAACTATTCATGGGCATTTGAATCGGTTCCCAGTGGTTGAATGGCATACGAGCTTACCTCGTAAACGGAAGGTCCAGGTTTCCAACACTGGTGGCGGGTGCGTGCTGCCGGTGATTCCCAAACTAGGATGAAACCGTTGTCCAGTTTTCTCTAGCTTTCAGTATCGATCTAACTGATATCAATCCGTGATCAACTCGTAATATACAACAAATTAGATAAACTTTCACGGAAATCAATAAGTATGACAAAATGATAAACAAAATATCAACTCATGCTACTTAGTAGTAATAAGTAGTAAAATATTAATCACAAATGTGTAAGTGATAGGGTGTCGACATGAAAAGACTTAACACAGTGTCTGTGGATCACAGAGATAACGAGACGTGAAGAGCAAACAAATACTAAAACGAAGTAAACATATCATCCGGATAAGCCTATTTACTTAACTGAAAATACACAATAGAAAGCATAAGAATGAGTTAATTTTGTTATCGTACGATAAGTTATGTCTCCTCATCCAAGTCAGCAAAACAACAATTCATGCGCGTAAACAATGAACAGATGGAAATAAACAATTCTGTTTTCACTTAAATCACTCTGACGCTTCAATGTAATTTACGTGTATCTCTCAAATTTACCGTAAATCTTTTCACGATATCGTGTGTCAGTGTATTTAGAGCTAGAAAAGGTTATGAAACACTGAGTTAGTGCTACTCACTGGCAATGATTGTGAGGTAACACACATGACTAATAATCATTTTCCAAGTTAGACGAAGAATTGATCCGAATCCTTCCATGAATATATCAGATTATCAAAAATGTTTGTGTCATGTTTGGATAAGTTAACAGTAAGTAAACCTCCAGTTCCGTTTCAACGCATTTTGATATAATTCTCTCGAAGATTCGTGTTAGGAAATCCAAATTATCATCCAGCTGTGATTGGTTTTGTTTGAAAAGCTGAAATTTCAAGTCATTTATGAGTGTGCGAGAATTCACATACTACATAGATGTCAATCTTTGAATTCTCAGCGTTATTAATATGACAATGTTCGACAAATGAAATCCCTGTCTACAGGTTTAAATACTTTGACAACACAGAATACAGATAATTCTACCATTTTGTTAGGTGTAAAGAAGGAGTCGTTGTTACCCATTCTGAACTAGTGAGAACTTTCACTTAAACGTCAAACAGGATTAACTTTCTTATGTTTATTGCTGAATGTACCAAGTCTGTAATATCTTAGATGCATTTACTGTTTCTTTCAAAGGACGTACAGCAGTAGCCTACTATTATATCAGTTGCAGGTAATACTGGTCATAAGCTACACCTAACTATTACTGTTGACACCCTTTTGAAATCAGAAAGTCGTAACCTCGTGAAGATTTCTTTATTGACTGGTCGATATGGTCTACATTTAGTCGGACTTAAAGCTGTCAACTTGTTGGATATCAAAATATCCCTGTTAACTGATTCATTCATATCTTATAACTAGTTTTTAGGTGTTCACACTGTGTTTGTGGTATGAAATTTCATTCCGTATTTTTGAAATCGCCAGGTACTTCTATATAGTTCGACGAATGTAGTTAAGAATTAGTTGGACAGTTTGACTGAACACGGCATTCTCATGTCATTTAGACTTTCCAATACGGGTACTCCTATTGTGACGCTAGTGAAGTCATATAAGAAACCAACAGGAGTCTAAGGTAAACATCTTGTGAAGACCAGTACACGCTGAATACGGCAAAGCTGAACTGAACAAGAAACTGAGGATAGAAAGTAAGTGGCTTGAAACGCGCCGCTTATTCGCGGATCCAACTTGATGAGTCGTCTAGATAAATGACAACTATTCATTAAGAATAAGTTGTCATCTGTTGACTTTACAGTTAGTTCTACAACATTTCAAAAAATTAACATATGCAATGATAGACTGATTACTTTATGGATCAGAGACTTGGTGCGTCATGAAGAGCACCTCAAACAAACTACAGACCTCCATCAACAGCTGTCTTCGCTCAATACTCAAGATCAGATGGTCAGCCAGAAAAGATCAGCAACAGGGATCTCTGACAATGAGCGAACCAACCACGAACCGATTGTGCTACAAATAAGCAGGAAGAAATGGAGATGGATTGTCCACCACACTCTGAGGAAACCATCAAGTGACATCGCACGCCAGGCTCTTGAGTTGGACACGAACAGGAAGCGGTAAGTTGGTCGTCAGTCTGAGAGTGACATGGAGGAGGTCATGTGAAGAGGGGTAAAAGCATGTGGGCAGACGTGGAGCCAATTGAAAAGGTTGACAGAGAACTGACCGCAGTGGAGACGTGCGGCTGAAGCTCTATGTTTCCTAGGAACTAGAGGAAAAAATAATAATAATGATAGATTGATAATGCGGAACTGAAATTAGTAAAGAAGACATTACAGTCCATCTCCCAAATACTGGCTGGCTGGCTGGATTCAACATAGAACTTGGCACTGAAGTGCAGCAGTTCGAGTTGCCACGTTCCAAATACCACACAAAGGTAGACAAGAAAATGAGTGAAGAGAATCAATAGAGTTTTGACAAGTATAAGAGTGAAACAGAATGAGTAATGGTAGAAAGGAATATGAAGGTTAAAGAGACTGAATACATCTGCGCCATTGACAACGATTTTGAGCCATGTCACCTATTGTCTCCAGCCATTGATTCTTAGAGTCCCGAGGGCGGGCCCCAACCCGGAAGTCTGCATCTCCCTCCCTACCTGACTCAGTTTAACTGTCAGGGATTTCATGGATTGATGCCATGTTTTTGTTTGGCCACCACTTACTCTTTTCCAACCTGCACCTATATCAGCTAGTAATGCCCGTCGTGGGAGGCGATGGCTAGGCATGCACAGCACGTGACCTAGCTATCTCAATCTATGTAACTTTATAGCTTCTTCGATTGATTTTCCCTCTTTGCCCAACACTCTACGCCTAACGTCAACATTACTTACCTTATTATGCCACCTAACGTTAGAAAGAGATCGTAAACATCTATGATCAAAAACAGACAACCTTTTCATGTCTTCAACTCGTATTGGCCATGTTTCAGAGCCATAGAGAAGGACGGAGCGAACTGCTGAGCAGTACACACGTCCCTTGGTTGATAGCCGGATGTCACGCCTACGTCAGAGACGGTGTAAGTTAGCGAAAGCAGCCCGAGCTTTTTGGATCCGTGCTGAGATTTCGTCACCAACCAATCCGTTGGTGCTGATACAACTTCCCAAATAGGTGAAGTGGTCAACATGTTCTATCACTTCACTCCCTATCACGAAGCTAGGAGTTGACGTAGTCCAGTCCTGTAGTGGCGTCTTACATTTTACAGGGGCGAATCGCATGCCAAACATACGAAGATTGCTGCTCAAGGTGTTCAGAAGACTCTGCATTTTGTCAGCATCCTCCCCTCACAGGACTATGTCATCTGCATATTCTAAGCCCATAAGACTTTTCCCTGGTAACAAGTCGATTCTTAAGTCGTTAAGTTCAGTTAAGGATACTTCCATTAGCATATCTATGATGAAGTTAAACAGAAAAGGAGAAAGTGGACATCCTTGACGGACACCACTGGTTGTTATCATTTCAGATGAAAATTCCCCATAAGCCCTTACATGGCTACGTGAGTTTGAGTAGAGTGCCTTGATTAGTGCAATGTACTTTCTTGGCACTCCCTTCACAGTCAAACATTGCCATAGTACCTCTCAATCCACGGAGTCGAAGGTCGCCTTCAAGTCAAGAAATATGGCAATTGCTGGACGCCTAAAAGTGTGTCTATGTTCTGGGATCTGTCGGAGAGTGAAGATATGATCTATGCACCCTCTACCTGGCCTAAAGCTCACTTGATTTTCCCTCGTTTGTTCCTCCCGAGTTCGGCTTAGTCTGTGCATGATTACTGAGCCTAGGATTTTAGAGACTATGTTCGTCAGGCTGATTCCTCTATGATTATCACATGAGGACTTGTCTCCCTTCTTGAATATTGGTATAATAAGTGACTTACCCCAATCTGATGGAACCGTCTCTGATTCCCACCGGAATAATTCCGTCGGGTCCTGCCGCTTTGCCTCGTTTCAAATTACAGATAGCTTTTGTGACCTCACTTGCAGACGGCGGGCCAGTGTCTATGTACCATTCGGGTGTGTGCTGGATGGCGGGGAGGCTCAGTGTGGCTGTAGGCAAGTTAAATTGTTCCTCAAAGTGTTCCTTCTAGCGTTCAAGGCGTCTATCCTGAGAGCTAATTAAGGAGCCATTTTTCTCAGAAATAGTCTCACTTATGATTTGCCTTCTCCCACCCGTCGCCCTGATGAGTCTAAAGAGTTGCCTAGTGTTGCCTATCGCCGATGCTTTTTCCATCTCTTTCGCCTTTGTCAACCACCACTGTTCACGGTCCTCGCGGAGACTTTTCGTAAGTTTTCTTTTGTGCAGCTTTCGCTCCTCATTGAATTCGGAGCTTGCCGGAATAAGTTTTCTAGCATCTATCAGTTCGGATGAGGCAGTCGAAATCCAATGGTTTTTACTCACCTTTGGATTTACCTTATTCACAGCTTTTACAGCTGTATCTATGGCTGACTGAATATTCTTCCAGGCTTCTTCAGGGTGAGCGCAGCTGTCGAACTCAGATATGTGTTTAGCTAGTTCTTCCTCAAATAGGGACTTAGTTTCCTGATCGAGCTGGGGACGTGATGGGTTTACCGCCGCTGTTTCCTACGTCCGCTCAGTCGTAAGCACACACGAGCGCGGACCAGTGCGTGATCAGTATCTACACACGTGTTCCAGAAGGAGCGACAATCTCCTACCGACCCACGCCAACGATACCTTATTGCTATGTGGTCTATTTGTGTCCAGCGTTGGTTTGATGATGGGGGTCGCCAGGTCAAACAGTGTCTCTCCTTGTGTTTGAAGTTAGTGCTTACAAGAAACAAATGATTATCTGAACAGAACTGTAGGAGACGGTCACCGTTGTCGGTTCGCTGGCACGGAATTCCGTATGTGCCACAGACATTCTTCTCAGATTGACACAATTTCCCCACTTGAGCATTAAATTCACCAGCTAAAACGACTATATCTGAGCATCTAGCCTTTCGCAGCAAACTAGACAGCTTTTGGTAGAACTCATCCTTCGTTTCATCCGAACTGCAGTCAGTGGGGGCGTAGGCGGAGATTACGAAAAGGCATCGGCGAGTAGTGCAGTCCTTTCTCCTTTTCACTGATCCGTTCAGACGGACAGCACACATTCGGCTATCTACCGGGATCCAGTCAAGTAATGTCTTTTCTGCCCTAGTCCTCAAAGCTATCCCAACACCAGCTAATCCTCGTGAGCTAGCCGTAGCATCTCCTGACACCCTCAGGGTGAATTTTGCAGATTCATCCTGTTGGCCAGATGGGGTTAGGTGAATGACCACACTTGGGTGTTGTATGCGTGTTTCTGAAACACAACATACATCAATGGCTCGGGATGCCAGAGTCTTGGCTAGTGATGCTAGTTGTCCTATTTGGCAAAGTGTCCTAACATTAAGTGCCCCTATATGAAATTGGTGGCGTGGCTTTAGGAGTCTATCGATGGTGGCTTTTTGGCTTCCATCGTTATCAGTGCACACAGAGTGAAGAGGAAGTGAAGAGCCATCAAGTAAAGGAGTTGCATTGGTAGAAGGAAGGCAAGATAATAGAGATGAAGATGGATACAAAAATGAGTGAGGATTATAGAGGTTTCGCGTGCACTTCGGATTGTGAGGGCGATTGTTACTTCCCGGCTGCCCACACTGTGGAAGTTGGTTGCGTGACCTCAGAGCCCAGGGGACAACTGCTTGAGGCCGGTCACACACGGCCTGTCCCAAATACTGAATCGCATGATCGGAGTATTATGAAGATGCTTAGATTTTTCCGTGATGGAAAATGTTGTGGTTAATCTATCCGAATGTCATCTCAATTTATCGCCTGTATCATAGTTAGAATATATTGCAGACTGTGAAGGATTAAGTAACGAAGCTAGTCTTTTGGCACCCTCGAATTCGATCAACTTCATAGACTAGTATTTCATCGTTGAGATCATGAAGTGGCAGTGTTAAGCATAACACCAGATTTATCCACAAATGTATTGGGTTATTATCTTCGGTTTATGATATTATCTGCAGTTAAGAGTTTGTATGAGAACAATGTCATCAAAATACATTTCGAAAACTCTAAAATTTCTAAGAAGTGAAGCTCTCCGGAAGACCTTTCTTATCCATAGAGAAGTTTTCTCCAATACACATACTTCTGCAGTGGGTACAGCCACAATATTTTGGCAGAACGAAAAGCCTCTTGTTTGCATTTTGAACCACTGAAGTGCGGGTAGACACGAATACGAAAATACACACACACACACACATAGGAAATAAGATGCTCTCACCAGTTCGCATTCCGTAATCAGTTTCATATTTTCACTTTTCACCAGGCTTTGAAATTCATTTACCATCCTGAAACGCCATTCATTGGATCAGAAATGGAATTTAAAACTAAGTGCAAAAGAATATCCTGTTGAACAGAGACAGGTTATAGATGTATCACAGTAGGATAACGTATCTCTTCCTTATGATACGGACTGGTTTTAAATTCCAACATTACTTGTAAACACAATTCGATAAGTGATAAAATATACTTGGAAACATGAGAGCGTTATATTTCCAACGAGAAATAAATATTCAGTGTAGGCTGAGATCCCAAACTTCCTAGGAAGAGCGATATTTTATGTTTACATGACAAAATGAGTATAAGACTAAGCGATAGAAGAACTTTGTTTCACTTACTTAGGAGAGGAGATGAAATCATTACTACGTCTAAAATGGAGGTATGGAGGGGTGGGGTGAGTAATCCTGATTTTATGAGAAGAAAGAAACGTTACTTTTGACAGCATAAAATAGCCTGCATCTTGAAATACTCGGCAGTTAATGCATACAGAATACTATGGCCATTCCTTTAGAATCCCATTCATCGATTACAACAACACGTTAGCTACTTTTAGTGGCGCTATGTGAGTTGTTTCACACACACTGCAAGGGAGCAGGACTAATTCAGTGTTTAATAATCTCTCCTTTCGGACAATGCTCATCCCTTCACCTGTGTATTGTCATTTCACTACACTGATATTTGATGTCATGGAAAGATCTACAATGGATTTGGGAAATACAAGTATATTAGTTAATGTGTGGCAGTAATATAAGTGAAAATAAAATTGTTTATTTCCACACGTTCATTGTTTACGCATATAAATTGTTTATTTTTTCAACTTAAATCATGGAAATACACAGCTTATCTTAAGATAATAAAATGAGTTCTCTTTCAGTGTATTTTGTTATCTGTGAAATGAATAGACATCCAAAAGTGATTGAGAAATAAATGACAAAAATAATAACAAGATTATGAACGATGACGCCATAAAGTGATGTCTGTTGTGCGCCAAATCACTTTGGAAATGTGTGTTTCGTGTTTACCCTGTACATCGTTTGTGTTCACGTCTCCTTCCATTTTCATCTCCAGGATTCCTATTCTTTTCCTATCTGCATACAACAGAAAATGCAATGATCAGAATACTATCTGAACATAGTAGTTTATTTTCAGGGAAGGAGAGTAAGCTGACATTGATATCAGAGAACTTTAACAAAGCCCGTCATAAAGTAATTTGTACTAAAGAAACAGAAGGGAATGAGCTTTTCTGGTTTTTGAATGTTCAAGTGACAACGCGAGTAGCTGGAACAAAATGTAGAAGCTTAAATCATAAATTTATGTCTCCTGTACAATATACTCGCTTCATGAGTTTCATTTTGATGCATTCTGTTTAGTTGATCAGTGCACCAAGTTAGAGTTAATTTTTTTCACATAAAATATACGATGAAGAACATGGGAATCTTTGTGACTGACTATTTAGAAACTCATATACGATAAAATTTAATAAAATAAACACTATATTTTGTAAGCACAACATTCAGCTGGCCTAAATGTATGTTCCTGAGACTGTGGTTCGCAGAAGTAATTGGTGGTGTAGTTGGATTATAGTTTCCTAGAAGAAATGAATGCGTCTATTCTATTTCTATTCCTGATAACAGCCATTAATTCGGATTCGAGATTCAAGTAAACTGATGCCTTATTCATTTGTAGAGGATACGAACCGCAAAATCGCACTTCCCATAAGTTGGTTCCCATTCACTTTATTTTGCAAATCATGTTTTCTCTTGTAAACCGATTTGTAGAATCAACATTTTATGGAAATAGTAGATACGTTTACGAAATCATACATTTTTCAGTGTTTAACAGATGTCAATTATACGTTTCTTAGTTTACAAAATCACTGAAGATTCTATTTTGTTTTCTCTATTCCAAAGTCGGAAGTGTTTCAAAATAGATGATAAAACTGGTGAATGGCGTCAAAAGTGCGCCTAAATACAATTAGATAAAATCTTCGAGACTACCACAACAACTCTGAAGTTGAAATGGAGACATTTTATTTCATGATAATGAATGGTTTGACTTGTAAACAATAACAAATTTCAGTATATAAGGAGACGTAGAATTAGCTAGCACATTGATCACAATGAATTTCTGCAAAGAAATACTACTTCTTTTCTGCATTTCGTACCTAATTCATGATAGTGAATGTGGTAAGTTAAACAAATTTGCAATTACATTTTATCATTTCATGTATGTCATACTGTTGGTGTTGCCTGCCCTGAAATCTCTACAACTACATTCAACTTTGTTGGCGAGCTTCAAATTATTCCTCATGCAGCTTTTTCTATGTCATGCTATATCCTGAAAAATTCCTCTTCGTTTTCTAAGTTGTACTAGAGAGTCACTTGTGTGATGCCGCTTGACAACCTCTTCATCACATGTCTAAACCACCTACATTTTAATCTGCCTTTTTAATTAGGCCATAGTTTCTCGTTTAGTTCTCTACCAGCTAGATTTCCTTATCTCTTATTCCTTCCTTCTTGCTTCTCATCTAATCCTCGGTTTTGGGTGAAAACGACTGTCAATGACACTTTGCAACCTGTTGCGAATGCTCTCTGTGAGGTGTGCACCAAATCTATGAACCACCTAGAAGAAATGACTTGACATTGGTGATGGAAATTAGGAACTTATTCAATGTTGAATAACGCAGTTCCCCTCACTTATTTCTGAGTAGTGAACGTCAGTATTGCTTTCTCAATCATGGATTCGACATCCAAATCAATGTCGCTTACATTTGATCAGATGATATCCGTGTTAGTAAAAGAGATGAATACCCTAAGATTTCTCTCATTTTATGAGATTGATGTTTTGTTATTGACTGTGTATCTCATTCATCTTTGTCTTCTTTATGTTCGCCTAAATTTCTGGTTTCACTGCATTTCCCTTCAGTTTGTTGGTTTTTGCATCAACGGCCTTTAGTTTGTGTGACAGGATGATATAAATCATCCATTCAGACGTCAATCCAACGTATCCTCATATTCGAATGCCGCAGTTTGTCTTATGATTGCTCCACCAAATTAAGGAACATCAATCGTGATAGCAAATAAACTATCTTATGTTCTCCGTGAACACTTCATATTGATTTCAGTTGTGAATCACTAGAGACGCATCACCACCATACAGCTATTAAATGCAGTACTTCATTCTGTCATGTTGAGGGAGTTCCCAAATTACTTCGCAGTAGATAACTATTTCAGAATCCATGGAATTGAAATGAAAATCTGACTTTCGTACCAGACTGTATGCAGTGATGATGCACACTGATGTCATTTCGGTCCGCGCACTACTCGGTTTCGCTAAATCCACCCTGATTCAGTATAATTCTTCCTTCCCTGAATGAAGGCATCCAAAATTTTGCTTAGGAGGTAAAGTAGCCTGATACTGTTACAGTTATCTCATTCATAAAAATCGTCCTCAGGTAGTTTCACACGGCAATTTTGTTTCCAATCTACAGGTGAATGAACTTACATCAAATTCTCTTGTAGCACTGGCGTTAGCATGACATTGGACATAAAATTATTACGTAGAAAAATTACTAATCGATTATTGCATGATTCGCTGATACTCCTATTGCATCTCAATTTATCACAAATGTTTGTCTTATTTATCTGCAGTCTCAATGTGTTTTATGCGTATGCAGATCATCTAAAATTTACATATAAGGCAAATTCATTCATTCTTGCATGTAAACATTTCATGCTTATGTTACTACTTTGTTTTAAATTTAACCACATAACAAAGCACGTAAGTTTTCGATGCTGTTTTGTGTATTCAAATATGTGTGTCAGATGCAATAGCGTTCAACAGAATTCCACTATTTCCTAAATCCTCACAACTTACAATTTTTGTCAGACATTTAGATGACTAAGAGATTATATAATCTCGAATATGGCCTGACAACGAGCAGGCGGACTCTCAGCCTTCATCCCTCAGAATTGTAACTATAATTTGAATGAGATTACTCACTTTGAATTGCGATGCTTGTCAACATTTAGGGAATATCGGAATATTCAGGAGTGAGTGGGCGACTGGAAATTCCTTAATTTAGAACTCAGGCGTTGAATCACTTCGAACCGACTCTATCTCTGTCTGAGGAGGGATATTTTGAAATAGCACTTGACTGAAGCTATACGTGGATGTAATTATGGTTGATGAAGGGTCACACCCTATTTGTATTCATGAGACTTTCATTATTTGATGATATTAGATGGTTGGAGTCAATCGGAAGGAAGCCTTGGATCTAAGTGTCGTGCTACTTGGCACTCACCAGTCAGCAAGGAGTATCTGCAACCTGGAAGAAACACATGACCCTTCTGAGATTCTAATTCGCGTCACCCAGTGCTGCGGTCAGAGTCGTTAACACTAATCTATTTTGACTCGCCATTGATCTCCTGTAGGACTGTATTGCATACTTTGATTGGACACTAGTAACTAGTGCGTCGGTGGCACAGTGATTAGGACTCTCGCCGACCATGCACATGGTCCGGGGTTCGATCCCCTGCCGGCGCACACCCGATATCTATGGTAGGCCTGAATTTGGGCTAACCGATATCCATGCTGAAAATTCCATACTTGTACTGAAAATACGGTGTGGAATCAAGCTGTAAATCAAAAAAAAAAAACTAGTGTGATGTGTCTAGTCCTTTCTTTGACGCAACCTTTATTCTATCAGTCAGGAGTGGACACATCCCACTAGTTAGCAGTGTCCAATCAAAAACTTTCATTATTTTGTGCTACTACCTCTATATAGCATGTTTAGTCGCAATCCAAATTGTCCAAACCTATTGATAAGTTGGTTGTTTTATTTCAAATGTTCTTCAACAGCAAGTAAGCTAATTATTATTTTTCTCATAAAGTCCTTATAAATTCACAATATAATACAGAATCCTATTGAAATCAAAGTGTAATAACAAACAAATTTTACTAATATCAACCATGAATCGTTTAGAAAACAGTCGACCACTACTAGTTTATTTAGCACCTCAATATTTACGATGAGAGCCAGTTTACAGTAATATATATTGTGATTCAATCCTACAGTTTTGACTTTTCAGTTCATGGAGTATCACGTGTGATTCCGCTGAATTGATGTAGTATACTCAGTCGTCAATTACATGAAAACGGCACACAAAGTGCGGTAATTCACAACTGAATTCATTTTATTCAGTAGTGAGATTTTCATTGTCAATGCAGTGTTCTGTCTGTGATTTCTCCGTATAATTTCGGTGTTATTCTAGAGATATTTTATTCTGCTGACTGCTATTTGGGTTTTCGATTTTCGTCTCGAGTTTGTTTGTGTTCTTTCAAATCGCTGTAGTACTTTGTGTTTTTCTGACAAATTAAGTTTGCGTGCAACTTCACATTCAACAAATCTTTCCTACTTTTTAAATTACAATGCTAATATCGACCTCAATGTAGGCAAAGTAATTGGATAGCAGTTGTATCAGCATTTCTCCTTAATGATGAAGCTTAAAAGTGAAAAACTCCACTGACTTCATGACACCACAACACATCAATTGAAAATGATTCGTTTTGGCTTGTGTTCAAATGTCTTTCATTTCCAGCGAATGACAGTGTTTGTAGGCGATTCATCAATTCAAGCACTTTATGAGGAAGATAACATCTACTGTGTATATTATCATGCATCCTATCGATATTTGCATTCCTCAGCTATACATTTTGTTTAGAAGTGACCGCAGGGGTTAATCAGATTTCACTGTTTAACATCCTAATATAATATCCTTGTCGTATTAAATCAGTGGAGTATTTCGAGGAGTTTTTAGCAGACATTCTGTTATATCTGTGCCGCTGATTGTTATAACGGTAAGGAACTTGACTTGTAGGCTTATACGCCTATTTTTGTGTTGAGCTCTCTGCTTCACAGGGCCACGCAAATATCAAATGACAATGGCTGGCCTGTGAATGTAAGATACTTTATATTTATTAGGAAACAACACATCACATTTATACGATTTCTTTACCGCAATAAATTCGGCTCACAGCTGTAGGAATGGATTGTTCTTAAAGGCTGGCAATAGCTATTCTGACTGGTTGGCGATTCGACAAAGACCAAGGTGAGACAAAAGATAATGAAATGATCACACAATAAATAGCCATATGCTTGAGAGATGACGGATTAATATCGTAACTCCGTCACAAGATAGATCACAAGATTCGTGGAAAAGGATGATATATCGTTTTATGCTGGTTACTATCGCATTCACTATTCAGGAAGATTTTATCCTGGATATATTACACTGAGGCTACAATTTTGCATTAAATATGCTTTTTTTGTTTTTTCAACATCTGCACATTTTGGAGAATAACATACAATCGCATTATCTACATATATTTTCAGCCTATTATTGTAAGTAGTCAATTATTCTGTGAATAACCGTAACTTTGGTATTCCTGGTGAGTCGGAACTTAATTTCTGGCTGTGCAATAGGATGCACTGAGAATGTTTCCAGGTCGATTTATAAGGATAATTTAGGCCTGTTTGAAAGATATTACACATTGAAACGATGCACATAATTAACTAACTAAGGTGAACTTGTTTGGCTGATCAGAAAAGTATTTATTAGCTGTCAAAAATAATCACAAACACCTATCCGTGAAACTGATGGAAAATGTAATGTAATGAAGCAACATGTCTGTTATTCCGAGATTGAGTTTTGTGATTTGGTAGACAGATATAGGCAAAATACGTCTACCGCGTATTAGAATCACACTATGTATATATCTCCGGGTTTCTTCTGCCTTGTCTTCCATATTCCTCTTCTTTGTTTTCCTCTCGTGTTTCACATGTTGTTCCTGAAGCATCACTCACTGAATCCATCTCTCTGTCATTCAATATTTTTGACTCAGCATCTATATACTTGTTGTAAATCCAGTCAGTAACATCCACCAAATGTGAAATGAGATGACATTTCTCTTTATTGTATAATAACGACCACAAAATCTATGAATGAAATATTTAGGAAGTCCTAATTGGTTGTCGCATGAAGTTGCTTTCAGCAATTTATTCATATCCTTAAACTTCCTGTAAATTATTGTGAAATTCACGACATCATCAACTAAGAGCGAATAGATCTTCGTGACAGCGTCACATTCCAGAGAGTTTTGCAGTCAGATATTTCACAAACACTTTCAAAATTGGTCTCGTGTGAGAGAATTATGAATACTGGAATCCTGTGAACGATACGGCCGCTGATATTGCAATATTATCAAACAAATATGATATTTGTTATGAACAGAAAGTAACACTTCCTGTGATTTTCTCCCTCAGTGGTGTAGTCACTGTTGCAATAATGTGTTCCTGTAAGATCGTCCCAACATTAACACATGGCGTTGAGAAAGTGAATTGAATTTTCAACGCAGAACTTTCATCTTGAGTGTAAGACATCAAGTTTTCACACTTCATAATCAGCACGTGTAAGACGAGAAAGAAAGTGAATGATAATAAACTTTAGTAACCACAAATTAGTGAGAGATATGAAAATTGAATGGAGAATAATGGGAAAACGCATGTCACTGGCTCAACCACATAGTGCTCACCAGCCCTGCAGGTTGTTCAGGTTTCAGTTGTCAGTTGATGCACTCATAAATCTCGCCTACCTTGTTGCAAGTCCAGTAAAGAGGCACAGTTGGACATGTGAATAGGAGATTAGTTCCGTAAAAATGAAACCCTAGCTATGGAAACTTCAAAGCTTTATCTTGAAGCCCTATGTTTCACTTGGAACCTAAAGGAATAAATTAAACCAAACAAATAATTGTGCGATATGATGGATCAATGGGGCATGAAACAGTGGTGCTTTCGTGCCCATTGTGGCTTGCGCCATCACCCAAAGTTATCATTGATTGACTCCATTTTTTCAGCCTGGTCACCGCTAACGTATTTGTAACACTGCCATACGTCGGCTAACAAGGGAAGCAATGGCATGGCATGTGTAACACAAATGCCAGTCATTCTAATTTGTAGAACTTCCATTACAACCCACCACTACGTCTGACCATACCATACCACCTAATGTGTGAGTGTAAGAGACAGAGCCACGAGAATCTAGTCTGTTAACAACTACTTTTCGATAAAATATAAATAAATATATAAATATCGTTTCAGTTTATTAAACAAAACCAATATCAAAGTGATAATTTTAAAATACATTTCATCTGTTATAATTAGATTGTGAGTCCATTTATCATATAATAATATTTTCACATATAATTCTCACATATGTTTGATGTACGGAATTCGTCTTCTTATGCATTATACTCGGATGGTTTAAATTTTTCCTCATGAATATGAGATTTATTTGAATTATCGTAGGGTGAATACATTTTCCCCTCTTTCGGTGTATCATGAAACACCTTGTATGTGAATGATGAATGTGAATCTAAAAATATACTCAGGACTGTTATTCGATGACATTTGCTGAAATGTTTTTATAAGCAGCAGTAGCATTTTTTGCACCGTATTATATATATATAATACATTTCCTGATCTAAGATTAGTCTACTTCAGAGCTCAACAGATACACATCACTCAGCTTGAAAAGTCGCCTACGATTACAGATTAATTGGACTTCATTGGTGTTTAACCACTTATAAACCTGACACTTCAGAGTCTTTCACCTGAAATACCTCTCCACCTCTATTCCTAATGTGAACGATACTCTCTGTAGAACTTAATGAAGTATGAATTGCAATCAGCTAATAGTCTTGATGAACTCAGTCAGTAAGCTCGAATTTATACACTCATCTCGACAGCAATAATTAAACGTTTGTAAGCCTGTGAAATGATGTCACAGAGCAGCAAATTTGTGAAGCATATATGAAATTTTCGAATCGAATTTCTTAAAAGTATTGCGTTATCACATCATCATTTCCGCCAAATCATGTCTGATGTTTGCCTTCAGACATCGTGTTAATCCAACAGAAATAGTAACATGCAGTGTACTTCACTACATCAAAAGCTGGACATATTCGTGAATTATTGGAACCAAAATAAAACAATCGAGTCTTGAGGGGCATAAAAATGGACCTAGTCGAAAAACACGCATCATTCTGCCATTAGAGACTTGAACACCCAACTAGTGGGAAAAACCGTTGAACATCAGGTCACCTTTTTTGCAACCGAACATACATTTCTGCATGGCTAACTAATTTGTTTGAGGCAACCTGAGGAAAACTTTTAAATAGAAATATTGTTACACTATACTACAAAGAACACAAGTGATCATGAACGAAGAAAGCAGGAGGAATTTTCACCTGGTGTCTTTCACTTGCAACCTCACTGGAGGATTGCATCAGGATAACATATTGTGTGATCTTTAATGCCTATATTTTATAAAACAAACGTAATCCTTTCACGCACGATTCTTTGGAATATATTTGAATTTTGACAGTTAAGACGAAAGGTGAGTGTAGTAAGAGTTGCATTGTCAATTTTCAATACAAATCCACTAATTAACGCCTAAACTGCTGAATGTTTTATAACTTAACAGTGGTTATGACGTCATCGATAGTTTAGGCTATCTGGACGTTCATACGTTGCTAGACTTTCAGGTTAATTTAGAATTATTTGAAGTATTTACATTTTCGGTGGGATTAATTAGGTTCATTTGAGTGAAATAATTTTATAATTCTTCCTGATGATTCACTTTATAAAAGTTTATATATCTGATCACCTTACATGTTTGTTCTTTAAAGACGGTACATGTAAGCACAACTGTTCTCCTTTTTCATTTGCATGCGATTCTCGAAGAAATCTTTGTTCGTATGTTGTAAATACGAATGCGTCTTGTTCATATATTTTAAATGTTTATGTAAATGCACCCGTTTCAATGACTCCCAACCGATCGATCCTCAATCTTATGTCGCTGCAAGAAGATCAACAGACGCAACTCAGAATACTATGAACTTCAATCAACTAGAATAAATATGAGAAGACAAGCTGGTGACTTGGAGATTTAATGTTCCACTGACAATAAACCAGCATGACAAGACACCGACAGCACAAATGGTTACAGTAACAAAAGTTACAGTTTAAGAGCCAACATTTCGATGAAAATAATTATTCAGATTATCGACCGACAACTCGTTATATTGCAGAAGATTATTGATGTTTATGAACCTTTATTTTCGAAAGTATGGCAGGGGCAAGTGAAGCAGGGAACACCTATTGAAACACACGGAAGGGCAGTCGTCATTCAATAGATAAAGAAAGCCTTACAAGTCACAAAGAAGATTTACATCCTACCTGTTTGGTTGTTTCGTCCTTCTGAATTCCTTACTTGCTGGCTGTATCTGAGTGACAATCACATACTGTGTTGTATAAGCTACCGAGTCGCTTCAAAAATTTTACGGGTTCAGACGGTTTCAGGTTCAAGTTTGCAGCTTCAAAGTCTATGAAACAACGTCATTATAATTCACAATACCACTTCTTGTCGTATTGCTCCAGTCTTCTGATGAACAATAAGCAGCTAAACCAAAGTAGAATTTGTTATTTACAAAAGAATCGAAGACCGTTATATTATGCCTGGTCATTCGAAATTCATTCAATATTAACACAACTGACAGTTAATGTTTTTTCATTATCTTACGCTGATTTAGCCACAACTGTTGAATGCCTTAGTTTCTCGGATATTTTGCCTGGTGACAGATAAATATTTGTCAAAATATCATTCTATATTCGCATTTGATTCGAGATTGTTTTGCATAGTGCACCGTAGTCTCGGGCATATTTTAGTGGCAATAAAATGAAGGTATATCATTGCGGACCGAAAAATTCTCTATGGAGTTGATTTTGAGATTGACATTTTCACGTCTCTAAACTTTCAAGTTATTATACAGTTATCTGAAGTATTTCATTTTCATTGGAATAAATTAGTTTCATTTAAGTGAAATACAATTTATCATCCTTCCTCAGGTTATACTACTTTATAGAAGTTTATCTGTGAATTTGATTTCCTTATCTGTTTTTTACCTTTCTAGTGTATATTTGTAAGTACAGCTGCTGTGCTTTCTCATTTGTGTGCGATTCTCGTATGAAAATGTTCTTGTTTATCGTTCACATATTATGAAAATGAAAAATTATTTTACCTTCATAGTTTTACATTTAATGAAGTGATATCTATTGAATGCTTTTGTTTCACCACCGTTTTATATGAAGACATCTATTTTTGTTAGTAGTCATTTCGCTATTAGTTTAGCTAGTGCACCATATTAAAAATGCCCACTTCAGTTTCTTCAATAAATAAGGAAATAAAATTGAAGACATTCGCTTGTCTACTTGTTTCCCCTATATAGCAAGTCTCATAATCTGAACACTTCATATTATAGACACAGATGTTTTATGTCATCTTGGGGAACATTTCTTTAACATCCACCAAAGCTTTCTTATGGGAACATTCGAACAGAAATTAAAATACCTGCTTGATCGTGCCCATTTCCTGTATGTAGTAAACTGTAGTTTCTCGTCAGTTTGTGTTTTTACAAGACACTCGAGAAAGTTGAAAGTTATCTCATCTGATTCAACTTCAATAGTAAGCTATATATATTTTGAGATTGAGTCAATATGTTGTAGAAGGTTTCCGTTTACAGCTTTCTTAATCAAGGTAAATGTGTCATCCACATATTTGTACTATATTCTAGAAGGACAATTAAAACTTGGCAGTGTGGTTCTTTCTAGACTTTTCATATGATGACTTGCTAAAATCAAAGTGATTGGCAGTAGATTTTATCTTTACAATGCTGCTAAAGAAGCTGTATTTATGAGATAATTGTTTGAAATTTGTCAGCATTAATGAGTGACCTGGACAGTGTTCATGAGGAATATTTTCATACATATAAAAATGAAATGTGAAGAATAAAGTATAAGCAGATGATGTTACTAATTTCCACGACACCTTAAGACAACAAATAAGGATTGCCTAAGTGTAGTGTTACATGTGAGTAAATGACCATGTAATCACGCCTGATATTTAGTGAAATAATTCAGTGTCTTAAGAAGCGATATGAACACACACTTTCTGAAATTCTCAATCTTGTCGCCAGTATCCTCAGTTTCCACACTACCTGCAATCACCAAATTTTAATGATGCAGAAGTTTACAAAGAGTCTTCTGTTTTCATTCATTTCGCTGATTTCATCTCCGGTCACGATGAGTTCTCCTTCAGTGTTGTTTGATCATGGCATTGCTTGCGTTCATACCACAAGCTGAAATTCGATTTAGACATCTGTCTGGGGAAATATGTTTCACTGTGCACAGTTATCTGTTAGAGTCCTTGTTATTCTCTTGGTGTGCATTGTTAGTAGTTGTGTAGCATTGTATAATTGTAAATTTTCTTCCTGTTCAGTCAAAATTATATTGTCATGATTTCAAAGGAGATTGGTTGTCAGTGCCTGAGGCTCACAGCCAACCATATCTCCTTTTCCTGATGCGAGATAGGATAGTAAACTAGTAAACAAGGTTGTGTTTATGAAATCCTGAATTACTACAAAGTGATTACTATAGTAGTTTATTATCAGGAGAACTAATGGTGAATGTGAATATATTGTTCACTACTCTGACGAATTCCGCAGCCAACAATTTCAGGCGTTTATTTTAATGTTATATATATACTTTTGTGCAATACAGATACATCTCAACTTAGTAAGTTCCATTTTTGCATTCACATAAACTGTCAAAACCGTGATCTATCTATTGAGTTATGTTGATACGTGTTCAGCTGGAATCCTTTTAACTTTATGAAGTCTTTGACTCTTCTTTGCCAAAGACCTGGTCGCTTTAAATGCTTGTCATCAAGGTCATTCTTATTGAAGATACATTTCGATGAGAATAGAAATTCGAATTCACGCGATTCCCATAAATTGTATAATAAATGTTTATAAGTACTTCACCGAAAGAGGAATGATTGGTCACTTCCTGGTCTAAAAACACCTTTTCAGGAGAAATTTCGTTTGACATTACTTATTCATTCCATTCTGATTTTTCTTCGATTTCTGTAGACTCCACAGATCATTTCTTTAGGTGGCTGCATGTCATTTCTAGAGTCAGTTTGAAGTTTCCTCTGCATGACGCTTGTATATTTTCAATTTTTCTTAACTTAATCAACTTAACAAAGGATTTATATATTTACCCTACGGAATGCACTACATTATATGACTACACAGTTATAGTGAGGCGGCCTGCTTAAACCTTCGGCTACCAGAAACTCCCAATTGCATATATTTTCTCTCATTCACTTTGTTTTAATCGATTAGGATATGACCTCTAATGGTACCTTCTCTTGACTGTATTTAGAATTTCCTGCTAAACTTGAGAAAAGGCGTGATTGTCGGTGACTGTGTGTTCCAATGCATGAGATATCTGTGCTATAGTTTAGTCCTTGAGTCTCAAAATGTACTTCTGAGCTTCTTACAACTGGCATTTAACTAGATGTTGGGGATTTCTTGAAGGAGACAAAGCAGAAATATCATAATGGGATGGTTTGTGCTTCAGCTCAGAGAGCATTGTGTCACAGACTATACTATACTACCAGTCAATATTTTACTTGAAGATATTATACGAAGGGAAAATGTCATGCAGTATACTCCTCTGAATATTCTGTACATTATATAAATACTGTCCAGAATAAAACTGTCATGATTATTAAAGTGCGAAGATATACAAATTAGAATGATTTTCATACTGAAAACTAACCCAGTTGATCAGTGTTGAGATATAAGTGATCTTTTGTGCAGACAGTTATTTTCACCGTATTTTAAACACAATTTCTATTGACCGTTAGCACGTAAGTCCATAAACCGAATGCTCTCTGCATGCTTTTATGCCAACACTGTTCATTTGTATGTTATGTGATGTCCGTTTATTCTCTCTAAGTAACTGAATACAAGACTATGATTTTGAATAAAACCGATTATCTTACAAGTTGAGAGAAAAAGCTCGTCACATCAGGTAAACTGATGTCTCATTTGGAAAATCCACGAGTACAATGAGTGTATCATCATTAACTGCATTGGACCTGCTTTCTTGCAGATAGTGAAGTAACGATGAATACTGCTGAAAATTTACAAACACAAGAATATTATCTGTGAAGACAATGAGAATTAAACTTCATTTTGTTTCAATTTAACAACATTATCGAAGGATCCTGTTTAATATGTCGTTTTCTTACAATTTCATTATGAAATCAAACAAATCCTGTTGTGCACGGTTTACATGTTGTCATTTACAAGTATTAACTGTCAACAATGTTTTTGTCAAACGTTTTCATAATTAAAGTGAAAAATTTGGAAAGCTGTAAGTATTTTTTTACTTTCAGCATATTAGGCTGAGATTGCTGTGATAACTTTGGTAACAAAAATATTGAAAATCTTTAAAGTGTGATGACTTAGGATGAGCTGATTGTCAGTAAACAATAAAGACAGAATATTTTAATTTATACTGTCCAAAGTTAAAAAGTGGAGGAATGTAAAAATACAATATCATTACTGGAGAAATACATGGCTTGTTTTCATGCACACTTGTCAAATCATTTAGTCACTATAGATGGAGTTCACAAGGATGATTTCAGTTGAAATATAACTGCCTAATAATACATAAATGAATACATTTAGTAATTTATATGTATCCACATAGTTTTGACAATCGCAAAACAATGTAAGTCATTTGTCGTATATTTTTGAATAACTACTGGTTCCCAATCTCAGGTTATTCAGATGTGATGTCACTGATGATAAATTTACACCTCCCGGTTGACGATGAACCGTACACATGGAGATTATGATTTTCGGCGTTTCATTATTAATGCTTTCTATGTGTTGTTATGTCATTCCGAAGATTTAGCAATAAAAGCATGGTGTAGTTTAAAAGCACTGATAGTTATCATGGTGATTTAGTAGGGAGAAGTTTATATGACATCATTAAGACAATTCGCATTATTACACCAAGTTTTGTATTATTTCGAATGCCACATCTAGGTCGACATGCCGGTAAGTAAAGTAACAGTAATGAATTTGGATGTTTAGTTTAAATGTTTAAGGTCCGTTAACTGATATCTATTTTCGTTTCGGTAAAACGTGATATGAAACGAAACTTCATCGTGGTGTCCTATACACTTAGGTTGTTTAGATATTGAGAAAACGACACACACACCTAAAAAAATTATAACAAACTTTGAGAACGTTCTCCATTGAAATTCCGTGAAAATGACTTTGAAGATATGCCCTGAACGTTTAAAATAAAGCCAACAAACGTTTAGTGGAATTGGATGAAAAATGCGTCTTTAGTTTGACAGATCCACTGTTGGCGAAAATATCTTCATTGTATTGGGTCTTAGTGGCTGAATGATTTATGAGGTTGACTAGCAAGTAGAAGGTCCTGGGTTCGAACTTCATCGGGTACATGTTGACGAAGGGTCACAAACCGGAAAGTGACGACTGTCTAGTACTCCCAGGCTTCCCAATGATTCTGAACTTGAAGTCAGCTAGTGATCAAACCGGTAACCAATCAATGGACCAAAATAAGTTGAAATGTTTGGGATTTCCGATGAACATCAATCACGCTGCTTATCTCATTCAAATACCCTGCATCGTTCACAATTACTTTTCTGGTACAGCAAAAATAAACCAAAGTTGTATTAAGTAATTCAGTCACCTCTCTTGATGAAGTTATTCGATCTTTAGTTTGTGCATAAAGGTTTACAAGCAAAACTTTATTATCACTAATCGAAGCTGTGTTCGAAAGAAATATGTGCAGTCATCTTAATTGCTTATGCCATAATAATTAATCTGACTGTCTCAACATTCTGTCCACTGCATCTTTGATTACCTCTTAAGAAATAAATATGAACACTAAGCTAATTCTCACTAACTACTCCAGTTAGCCACTTGTTCAATTTTCGAAAATATTTCGATCTTTATCTGTTGTATTAGTTCTGTACTCAAGTATACATTGCTTCTTCTGTTCATAAAACTATAATCAGCCGGTAAGTTTTGTTGTCTTAAACGATCAAGGAGATGATTATTTCATGATGTACTGATTGCTATCAATGTCTTCTTCATTTATCACCCTTATTTATTCTTATTATCAATTACTACTTTCTGGTGTTGGTTTAACAGAGTTTGACTGATTTCAAGATTAAGACAGTATGTAGACCAAGGAGTACCGAGCAGCCGTTTTATCTTTGTTTGGGACTCCGTTCAACCAGCTGAATGGTCAGTGAGCTGAGTCTCAAAGTCTTAAAGTCTTGGGTCTGATCCTCAGTGGTGTTATGCATGTTTGTTTCTGAATTGTCTCGAACTAGGACGAAATCACTGTCCATTATTCTCTGGTTTTCAATGCTTCTCTAACTGAAATCATTTCGTGATCAATCTTATGAGCATGATGAAATTCGTCTTGTAGAGTTGAAGATAAGCTTTAGAGTAGTGGACCAGCATGAATGCTCAGTTTTCATATCACTCTTCAATTGGAAGTAATTATAAATCAGTAGTTATTACCAGTTTAGGAAATCAAATCTCTTACAAGAACTTTTTGCATTTACATCTGGTGGATGAGCTTTTCATGAACTAATAACTGAATTTAAAGATGAAAAGAGTATAGCGCATGTTCATTCACAGTAATGACAGTATATTAATTGAAAATGTGTAATTTTTGAATATGCTTACTAGTAGCTTTTTATTTAACAACCACTTTATTGTTTTCAGATTACGACAAACACGGTAAGGACATATAAATACATATAAATATACATGTATCTTTAGAATTCTTTGATAAGTCATCCAGAGTTTAACGTCAAAAATAACTCATAACCACTTATTATGCCATATTCACTGGTCCCGTATTCCATATATCCATCTTTTTCACTAATGTGAACTATCAAGACAAGTGTATCCTAATATTTCCTCTAGCATAACTCTCTTGACATATTACACCGAAAGTGTCGGTGGAAATTATAATTATAATTCTGGAATAAGATACTGTTTGCTTGAAATCAAGCAACCACAGTCTTCTTGAATGCTCTGACGTTTGGCAGAATATGGACAAATTGAAGAACAGCAGTAGTCACTCAATATATTCTGCTGTGGTTTCTTACTGAAATGATTGTCAAAGATGAAACGAAAGGCCTTTTCAAATAGTTTGGTTGAGTATGGTTTCAAGTTGTCAAATTCTTCAAATTAAGTGTGTGTTTATCTTACGAATAACTGGCATATGCCTATGATACTGAAATGGGAAAGTCACCAAGGATATTGCAAAGTATTAACTAATTGGAATTGTAAGAATACGGTTTTGATATAGTTCAGTTACAGGACATAGTTCTTAAAAGCGATCTCTTTCTCGGTCAATTTTCTCTCATGACTCAAAGATGAACTGTGGAATTTGACAACTGTTGTACGTATCTACATATTCATTTGTTTCTTTGAAGCTGCAAATATAGGTTATTTATTATCAGTTTTGCAAGACGGAGTGAAGAATCATTATCCTTCATGTCAAGAAGACTCCATAGAGCGTCAGTATGTAGTATCATAATGATGCTCACTTTTATCTCCAACAACCGAAAGTCTGAAGAAATCTCTAATTGCTTTAGAAGGTGATAATAAGCCACAACAAAACGTTGAGTACTCCTTTCGGTTTGTAATGATGGGTTCTTTTATGTGCTTATGTAGATTTCAGATTTATACTGATGAAAGCAACTTTTTCAACTAATCTATCTTAATAAGATGGAATCCCAAACTTAATTATCAGCAATGTCTTGGTGTCCTCACAATTTTCTTTATTCACTTTTGTATTACACTTTGTATATGTATCAACTTTTCGGGTGCTCATTTTTTAAACTCTTCCTAATTCATATATATATGCACATATATTATGATTCTCATTTCTAACAGATCTAAAATCTTTTTATCGTTTGCATGATACGTGAATGGTGAATAATAAAATGAGCGATATCTTATTAATATTTATTTCTGTTCAGAAAAAGGTAAGATGGAAATCGAGTACTTTCGTGATTGTTGTCCACCTGGTGCACAACCTGTTTCGCTGAATGTAACTGAAATGTCAGTGAAATCATATTTCAATAAAATTCCATTGCATAAATCTCACATGAAATCTTCTTTCTACACTCAGACGACTTTTACAGCCGATTACATGAAATTATCCATAATGGAGAATTCTGGTTACTCAAGCAAGATAAGGCAGTTTAAGAAATAGCAACAACAAATCATACCTTTGTTGAATATCAGTCTTATTCAACATTTGAGCGCACTATGGTCACATGGACTTACTACTGGTAATAAACTGGTTGTGATGCCAGTCATATTTTCTTGATAAGAAAGACAATAAATATCGTATTCCAGGTGAGTATATTTCAATTCTAAACAACAAAAGCCTAGAATGATTCCAAAGGCTTTCATCCGGATTAGCATAATCAAACTACAAATTGTCCGGGTAAGAGAAATAGGTAAGGGATTTCCCAATAGGCATGTGTCAATGGGCACATTTTTGGACAGTCTAGTTATTGAATGCTCCGGTGTCTCCAATGTATCGAAAAGTATTTTGAAAGTGTGGACAGTTTCTTAGCACCTTCTAAATTTCCTCAATCCACAAGAGACAGTTACACAGTAATTTGTCTCCAGGATATTTTTGAATTCATTGACATCATTAGACTCTCACTAATAGCAAATGTTAACTTTTGGCGTTGGGTCTCTGTTTAGCAATGGGCTGTTTGCAGAAACGATGTGTTTCATCTATGTATATATGTGTATATATTCACATAAGTGCCTACGCTTCTTATGGATCTCAACACAAAGATTAGTATTTTGGTGAAGGCGCGTGACAGATATTTATTCATTTATTCCTAATTGAGCCATTGTGGTCACAACAGATTTCACCATCAAGTTATTAAGTTCCTCAGAGTTGTGAGAGTCATTTTGAATGTTATATGAATGCTGTCGGTAGGACCTACAGTGCGGCTGAAATTCGTGAGTCGTTAACCGCAAGATACACTTCAATCTCCAATTTTGGATTTGAACCAATGTAAAGCTCCATCAAATAATCAACAATGATAATGCAATGCACACTCCAAAAGCAGGTATTCGTTTGTTTTAATTTACAAAGACGTTTACTATGATTCTTTCAATATTTCAATGTGTATTCTGAATTGAGATTTATAAATTCATTTTTGCATCAGGGTGTATAGGTAAATATTAACATTTTATCGGTGTGAACAGATTCTTTAGTTTTGCTTAGATTTCGAATTCTGACATAATTGAAAACTGCTCAGTTAAATAATTGCTTTATTCCTTGAACACATTGAGATTTACATGCGAAACAGAATCAGTCTTATTGTTATTCTAATTTGTGATTACACCATCAGCTGCAAATATTCGAGGCATGATATGTTTTAAATCAAGGAATGTAATCCACCATCAAAAGCAGTATTACTGAGAAAAACATTTACTTTCAGTGTCAGGTATCACATTGTCCCTAACTGAGTATGAAGTCAATACAGACATCTAATTCCTGAAATAGTCGTCGGTATGTTCCGTGACATGCAGTATGGGAAAATATTTTTTCCTCTTAATCAAACTCCAAATGATAGAAAATAATCTGAAGGAAAAGAATGCAGTTTAATGTTAAGAGAAATATTAGGCATTTCCACCCCTCCGAAAAATCAGATGTTTCCTTAATTTTTTCTTATTTTCAATATAAAATCTACAAGAATGATGTGCTGGTTAATTTTAAAGATGAATTCAGTAAGTGAAAGATGATTTTCTAATCAATAACATGCATTTCGTGCGTTCAGTTCTCTCGAAGATTACTTTGACATTCTGACTGATGTTTGCATTGATGGAAAGAAATGAAGCAGTATAAAGGCACTGAAACGATAACTTTGTGGTACTTAGCAATAACAGTCGTGGATTTGTTGAAGGTGATAATATTTTGCCATTTATTTCATGGTGTCTTTTGTCTTGAAACTGGCAGCATGAAAACTGTCAAACTGCAATAACTTTATAAAATAAAAGAAGAAAACAGATATAATGATGCAGATGTGATAATTGAGTTAGATGCTGACAACAAGACTAAAGAACCTGCGACAGTATACATGACTGTTTCATGCTTGCAAGAGGTGCAGTTAATACATTTCAAAAACCACACCATACATGTAAATTTCAATTTATTTGCTTTTTTCTAACTCCTTATAACATTTGTAATTTTTATAACCCTTACATAATTGCATATTTTCCTTTGTTTGTATGTACATCCTAATCACGACTCACTTACTTAACTATTCATCATATTACATAACTTCATTACTCTTACTCATAATAATCACATAACCTATCTAGATGTTGAGACCATATTTAAAACAAATTGAACAGGATTTGAAATGAGGACTCATTATGCATTTTAAGTTAATTTGATCAGCTTTGTTAAATTCAAGTTCGATATCCTCAATAATCAAACAGAGGACTTTGATGAATAATGGATTCATGTAAAATGAATAAGATGTTGTTCCATGTAGGTGGGATCTAATTAAAAACTAAATAAATAACTTTCGCTGCTTCTTTTTGTCAGTATCCGTTTTCATATAACACTCCGTTTACAATAACCACGTTTCCATTCTTCAGACGAAGTTGAAAGTAAGAATATGACTACTGATGCAATAAATATTTGACCAGAAAATAGTAATTTGAAAGCAGTTAAAAATATACACACAATGAAAACTTACTTCAAAAACAAATGTGGAAAAGGGACCGTAGATTGCAAACAGCGCGATAGTCACTATAACCACACAATGGATATTACATGTGAAACAAATCAAGTTTTCACTGAGATGAGTAAAATGAAGTGTGGAAATGGATTAACATCAGAACTGTCATTGTCCGATGGCGAATGCTTCATGCATTCATATATATATGTATAATGAAAAAGAAGAGCAATTATGTTCAGGGAGTCTCCTGGGTAAAGCAGCAAGAGAATAAAATGTTTCAGACTGATACACTATGGTGAATAACATTCGCCTCGACAAGTTAGAAAATGTATCTAACATCGGCCTAATCTCATTTCGGAAATGCTCAACCTAGCCTTATTTACACACACCAACAGTAGATATTTCAACGTAGTCATTTTATTGGCACATCGTATAAGATAACAATGTGGCGTATATTTAAGAAATTTGTATAGAATTTGCCAACAAGTAAAAGCGTCAATGTATAATTGAAGATGTACGTTGGAATGTTCTCACACTTTAGTGAGATTTCGATATATATCAGCAAATTTATATTTTAAGTATCTTAGTGAAACATATCCGCAACTACCAAAATAAATGTTCTTTTATTCAGGAAATTATCTAGGTGAGAATAATAAGTAATCATATATCTGATTGTTATATATTCCTAAACTAGGTGAGCACATGAAAAATATTTGCATCCACAGATTACTAGTTCCACGTAACCTCTACGAAACCAGTGTCGATTGTACTATGTTTTGTTTTTGATTATTGTTGTCGTTACACCAGGCATAATATTTGTTCAACATACATGAAATTTCCTTCCAAATGCATTAAAACAACTGCAGAAATGGATCCATGTAGGAAGTGACATAGTCTGAAATCGATTGCATCATGCAGCCCTACATATGGAAAGGGACAGTGAGAGGAACCATTGATATCGCGACAGTGTTATGTAGGAAAGCGTATATCAGGTAAACCAGTCCGAGTATAACACCTGTTTCATATGAGGCTTTCTGACAAACAGATTCTATTGATATGTTAACGAGATGTTAATAATTGGTGTGAATTGCGTTACTCAAATGCTCAATGTGTACTCAGTTATGCATTCCAGTGCTCGATATGTGAACACAGGCGTTTTATTGGCACAATGAATAATGAGGCACACTGATAACTAACTAGTGGGATATATATTGATAGAATATATACCTATGAATGACGAACGAACAGAAGCCTCAGTATATTTTTTTGACGTGGTGCAGTGAAATGTTGCTACACAGTCGTCAAAACTGATTATACATTGACCAGTTCGCATTCACAATCTGATTAGGACAGTGTAACTTACCAAACAAACTCACCATATTTATTATTGAATATTTTTCTCCCAGAGGATAGTTCTTGTGAGTACACTTTGAATTTACCGATTTAATTGGAATGAATTTTCTAAAAACACAAATCAGATCTCTGGCGCAAGTCTCTGCATCCACAGATTAAAAGTGTTGCCATACTCTAAAACATATATTTGGAATTATGCTTTGTCAAATAACTTGACATTGATTATGCATACTATGTCATCTCGACTGTTTTTATGTGCCACATACATTCACCATTCACGTAGACGGATAAAATCATACGCACAAATTGACCTCTAACACTAGCGATTCCGATTGTATCGTGCACCTATGTATATATATACATATATAACTACCTATGAAGAAATAAATGCCGGAATAATTGACATCGTGCCAAAAATTATGTGTAGAGACTATCTGAAGGAAAGGAGAAAGATAATAGAACTTTCAGACTGATGGATCACGACGAATACCATTCGCCTCAACGAATTAATAAATGTACCTAACATATTTGGAATTTCGCTTTATAAAATGCGCGACCTGCCCTTCATTAAACACACCATCGGTAGAAATGCGAACACAGTCGTTTTATTGGCACATGGAATAAGATGACATATTGACAGTGAAACAATATGACGTATATTTATGAAATTAATATGCTATTTACCAAAAAGTAAAATTCTCGGAATGTTTTTGAAGGTTTGCGGTGATTTGTTCCCACAAATTCGTGGAATTCTAATATATTTCAATGGATTCATTTGCGTTGATTTCATTTTTCTTAATATGAATTCCCAAATAAGGCAGGCAATAATTACCGAAGTTCAATTTGTTTCCAACAGCCCCGTATAGACGTGAGGATACTATTTGTTGTTTCGTTTACTTTCTTTGCATTTTCAACAATAAATATCTCATTGCAAGCAGTTTTAAATCCACAGAATGCAAGTATTGTAAAGACTTAAAAGGAAACTGACAAATATGCCTTCTGCAATTTCCTGCCTCTGAATATAATTATTCTGTGGTCTTGTTTATTAAACGTGAAAAATACATTACCTTCCTCCTAAAAATGCATAAAATCAGATGGAAAAATGGGTCGTTATCAGAAATGACTGCAGCGATTAATTTATAGTGAAATGCGTTTCTGAAATGCTCAATATGTACTCATTTAGAAATGACAGCATTCCATATTTGAACACAGTTGTTTTATTGGCACACTGGATAAGCAGACACACTGAAAACTGAATAATGTGATGTATTGTGATGGAACATATATATGAATGAGTACAAGGCAGAAGCCACAGTATAGTTTTGAAATTTTGCATTGGGAGGTTTCTGTGGGTTTGTGTTACCAGCACACCCTTCGGCAGATTCCTCTCTGCTGCTTGTGTTTTTTATTAACATTGTGTCAACGCTAAACATTTTCTGTGAACTCTTTTTATTCTGATAGCCACGTTTGAAGGTAAGGACAAACTGTTCTATGGTACTGGTAGACTTTGCTTTACTAAGAAATGACTTGTTGCAACCAGCTTAAATCTTCAGATTACAACTTCCACGTAACCTGAAGAAGACAACTGACAGTTACACCATTAAGATTATAGCGTCTTTGATCATGCTTGTCGTGTCATCATGGCTACTATATGCTTAGAATACATGAATTTTCTCTCGAAATGCATAAAATCAACTGCAAAAATAATTCTGCATTGGTATGAACCTAGTTCGTTGCCGATTGCATCATGTTGTCACATATATGGGAAGAGATAAAGGCAGGCATAACTGCTATCGGAACAGTGCTTTGGAACGAACTGAATCTCAGGGTAAACGAAACCAAGCATGAAACCTTCTTCAACTGAATCTTCCTGACAAACAGTATTCGATTTGACAGATTAAAGAGATGTTAATAATTGGTGTGAATTGCGTTACTCAAATGCTCAATGTGTACTCAGTTATACATTCCAGTACTCGTTATTTGAACACAGTTGTTTTACTGGCACATTGGATAAGGAGACACATTGACAACTAATTAATGGGATGTATATTGATGGAATATATACATGAATGACCAACAGGCGGAACCTTCAGTATGCTTTTGATGTATTACGGTGAAATGTTCCCGAAGTTATTAGGAATTTTTTGTATTATCACATTTTTGGCTTCCTTTGATGTGTGTGGTCAATTTGTTTTCATAAGCGCTATACACGCCGGCTTAATTTATTTTCCATTTCTCAGACGGTTATTATGGTGAGGAAACGGTTATTTGTGATTTCGTTTTCTTTTATTTCCTACAATAATTCTCTGTTTTTTATTAATTTGTTGGATTTCAGTATGTTTTGAGAGATTCATATTGTAACGTGTCTTCTTAATATCATTCATTTTTCTTATTAGAGACACTACACAGTGAGAACATTTGAGTACTTTCCTCGTTATCAATTTTTTATTCCTTGTATTTTCATTTTTTGGAAAAACAAGAATTTTCTGTTCATTTATGCCATCCCAGTTTTCATTTCGGATTTCAGGTGCATCTTTCTATCGCGTGTTTTTCTACTTCCCGGTGTTTTCACGGCATCCACTTATGTTTCAATTGATCCCCATATATTTTTGTGCATTTCATGGTGTGACTCCATAACCGTCGCATCACATTCGATTTAGTGTAGACGGTCTGGTTTATAAGTATCTTCCTAATATATTCGCAATTCATCCACATTTACTTCTGCATATGGTCTGAGCGACTGATGGTTGACTGATTCTTGCTGCTTATTCCTTCTGTACCGAATCTCACCGATATTCCCTAAAGAGAAAAATGATCTATATACAAAGTTGTGTAGCCTGTCTTAAATGCTTTCTCCTCCAGTTCGCCAAGTCTCTGAACAATTCAGAAGCAGTGACGTGAAGTGAGGGTTGAAGTTTTGAATCTTGTTCATCATCGTGAGTGTGGTGAATTTCCACAGTGATGAACGCCTGTTCCGTTTCTGGATCTTTAGATAGGAGTCCTCATCCATGCCGCCTGTAGTTAAAATGACCTCACCAGCTGAGTGGAAAAGAAGAACTTCATTTAGACATGTGCAGACGGTGAAGCAAAGTGAAAGACATCTTGGCTTCTTTAACCTTTCTGGCTTCGTTTCCACTTGTATATCGCGCTTGTGAGACATGTGACACAAATCCTTCGAGAATCGCAGAACTTCTATACTGTTTTTAAACAAATGTCCATATTCCCACTCATATCGTCTATTGCATGATCCTGTCCATGATAATCAGTAAGAATATAAATAATAGTAGACGACCTTGTTTTATTCCAACGCTTCAGTGCCACTGTCGTAGTGAAGTGCTTAGCAGCAGCACCATCATGAAGCTGTTGGCTGATGTTTTTGAACTTTTTCCAGCAATGCATTTCTGAATGACACATCAGTTCCTAAACTACTTCGTGGTCAGTGCTATTAAGGTCATTTCAAAGTCAGTAAAGCTAAGGTCAAGTGTTGACGATTTCGTAGTCCGTCCAGTAGTGATGCGTGTTTTCGAGATTTGATTCACATGTGACTTCTTCGACCTGAATCATTTCGCGCATTGAATTAATGACATAAATATGTCAGCCGACATCCCTGTGTCTGTCCTCAGTGCTTCTGGGAGGACCCAATTTGCAAATTCCACTCCTGCAGCCTTGGTATTCTTACGGGAAGTAAGTCTTCTGTTTTCGTCGGAGAGCTAGAATGCTTGCTTGTTTTCTGTCTCTAGATGGTGTTGGTCGATTCTGAAGGGAATTCATCTTTGCTTATTACGTTTATTTCACCATGTTCCATTCATTTAATTTGAGTTGATATTTCCTTAGACGACAGCCTACCTAGCTGATATGGTGTATTGAGCTCTTTCTTAACCTCATCTACTACGGTTTACCCGGAAATAAGTCGTCAACATGTCCCTTATCTGATGCTGGCTGTAACAAGTATCCTATAAATTTGAAGAATAAATAGGCCTGTTAATCACAGTTTGCCAATAACATAACGTATTATCGTGTTCAACTTGCTTCTGAGACGAATGGGGCAGGACTCGAAATGATGATTCATCATGCGTTTTAAATTTCACAGGAGCGCCTCTATTACTCCTGATTTGATTCGATTGCCGTTATGCAAGTCTGACATTCCTGCATGTTATATCCGCTGATAAAGCTTATATACGACTGAATGACAGTTAAGAGCATCATCAGATTTTCGAAATTGTACATTGGAATGTCGCCTCATATTCGTAGAAAATTATGATATTTTGGCTGTAGCTCTCTAAATGCTTCCCTTTCTTAATGATGTTATTCATGATCGAAAGAAATTTTGAAATGATTTCATAATTTACTTCAGAGAAGAAAAAGGGTGAGTTCAATAATTTCCATATGATTTCGATCATTTTTGTCTACGGATATAGAGAACATCACTTTTTACTAAACACGCTGGCTAAACACGAGCTCTGAATTTTGTTCACTCTGATTATAAATACTGTATCAACATGGCTACTGTATGTGCAACATACATGAATTTTGCGTCCCAATGCATAAAATGAAAAACAGAAATGGATTTATATCAGAAAGAACGTAGTCGGATTACGATTGCATCATCCAGTCGTATTCATGGAAAGAGAAAATAAAGCAGAAATCAGTGATATCTGAACAGTGTTATTGAGCGAACCGTATCTCGTGGAAACAAGTTCGAGCATGACACCTTCTTGAACTGGTAAATCATGAAGAACACCATTCGTTATGACTGGTTAATGCACTATGTTATGCTGAATAGTTTTCGGAAATAAGCGAAGCGAGTTTATTTACGAAGGCCAGCATTCGGTGTTCGAAGGAGGTTGTTTCACTTGAACATAAGACGATATATTGATAGTAAAATTATGTGACATATATCAATGAATTTCATATATGAATGACCACCAGGTAGAAGCTTAATTATAATTTTGTAGTGAAGGATGGGTAGGTAAATTCGAGGAGTCTGACTACATAGTGACTGGTTCGCTTCTACCACTTCATCTTATTATACCTTATTTTTAATTCTTTGATATATTTTGATACACATATTAGCCTGGGAAAAAAGTGAGGATGGTTTTGTATTATTGATACCATTGTTTATATATATAGAGAGATGAAGCACTCATGACACGTTACTTTAGTAACTGCTGTGGCTATGAGCTTCAGTGGTACACACTCATCGCATGCAGTTATATGCAATTATTCTTTGCTGGTTAAATGATTACTAGACTGCTTTCATTTGCGCTTCACACGATTTTCTCCATTTCATGTACGGACACCACAAACACCATATTGGTTTTCCGCCTGAAAGCGTAGTAAATTGTTTTCGTCAGTCAATTTTATTTAATGTTGAGTAGCATCACGCCATCCTTGATATTCTGATTTATTGAATCTTTCGTTTAGAAAATATCCTATAAAAACTGAGAAACTGAATACAAAAAATTTGTTATGTAGTGCATTGTAACAAGCATACACTAGCCATTTAGTACAAAGTACAGAAGCATATACCTTAAAATTAGCTCTCAAATTTTCACCAATATGATTTTTAGTAGAAAATCTAGAAAGTCTAACGACATGAATCTCAATATGGTAATTCTTCATTTTGTTCAAATTATTAGTTAATGGCGGTAAGTTGTTCATTCAGAAGTGTTTACCTGGTTTTCATACGATTCGCTGTAAAAGCGAACTTCTGGAGGTTTTGAATGTTGTGGGAGAGCACTTCATGGATAGTTATGGTTCCCGTATGCATCAAACTGTCTTGTAGTCAGATTTCGGCCTTCATTCACTGTAAAGTAGGATTGACAGTACACACGAACCTCGCAATAAATCGTCCGAACACTCCTGAAGTTTAATCCTTTTATGTTCATTGAGAAATTATTCGAGAATGGAAGGGTAATATGAACAGTGCTTTTTCAAATTTCATTATAGACTTGCAAGTTAACGTAGTGATCAAACAGTGAATGAAGCGATTTAGTTACCCGTCACTCTTCAGTAAATTGATAGTTTATTTCATGCGATTTTTGTTCGGTGAAAATTTGGAGCTTCATTGAACTGATATTGGGCGATAATGTGTTAAAATGAAATTCATTGTGCGTCATTTGTTAGTTTGATCTGAGGCAGACGGGACAATTCACTTATTAAGAGGAACAAGTTAGGCGAAGTTACGATGATTAATGTGAAGTTTCATTTCGCTGAATAATAACAAGTCGGGCATATCATAGAAAGCACATCTAAAAATATTTACTGTCAAACATTATTTAGTGAGCTTCCAAACATACATTTCGTAATGAGAAGCATATCTACGGCTTCTCATTCCATCAATTCTTCCTTTACACACAAAAATTGATTTCATCTTTTGTCAATTCACTCCATTTTGATTGATTCTGACAATGTAAAGTAATCCATCGACAAACAGTGCTGTCTGAAATTTGCCCACATGATTATACGTGAATACATATACAAGCTGTACATTGGCACTTGAAAATACTATTTGTTTAAAACCTTAGATATCAACAAATTTGACTTGATTTACTGTAGAAAGAGTTGGTGAGTGATATTGTGCGTAACTCAAAACATTTTGGTGATTAATCCTCCGCTTCCTATTCATTTTGAATTAGTGAGCTGACGTAGGTTCTAGCAAATCTAATCAAACAAGAACATTCACTTCAGAATTAAGTATTGAGTCTTAAAAGGACAGCAGGTGCAATTAGGTGCAAATAACTGTTTTGGATAATTGTTGATTTTTTATACACTGAGATTCAAAACCTAGTAGTTTTTTTCATTCATTTAACCTTAACTTATTATTGCTATAATATTGGACAACACCAGCAACAGAATGATTTGGTTTCCACACAGTAGCCTCACTTGTGTTCAAATTAGTGTCTTAGAATAATTCCTTCAGTGCGATAGACTTCATGGCACAACCAACAATTTGAAGCAGCAATAAAACTCTGCATTCCATTTATGCAAATTGTGTGTTATTTTTAATAATTAAATACAACTTTCCACACGCTGTGACTGATGAGAAACACAGAAAAATTGAAGGAAAAGATATGCGAATGAAAGTGTGAATATACGCCTGTAATTTGTATTATTTACAATGTCATTTCATAATCTTACTATATTGTACCTCATGATTTCCAACCTCAACGTAGACATTATGTGTAAGTGAACTATATATATGCAACAAGCACTTTATATTGTTTCAGGATATTTATTGACAACTACTACGTAAATGCCTCTTTACAGAAAACGTTTTGCGGACGTCCTGGGCACAAACACTTCTGATATGATTCCAGTTGCTCAGAGGCGTCCATAACACACCTTTATTTCCAAGCGTATTAACATTAACTCCGGTTTGATTTTCTATGCACTGAGTAGATTGATGTATTGTATTGTTTATTAAAACCAGACAGAGCATGTGAGTTATTTATTAACACTGGATGCATTCAAAGTCTGCCTAATCATCATTAAACCGAATTATACAATACATGTCGACGTATAACATATATATAATATATCGAGAAATACATGATAAGAGGAAACTACTAGAGACAAGGTCAAATAGATGATTGTTTCAGAATAAGATAAATTGTTTCATCTCAGACTCAAAAGTTATTACAGTGTGACATGTTTTACATGGCTAGAATTGTGAGAATAGAATTGGAGGATAACAGTTTACCAAGTCTGATTACAAATGTAAGATGGTGGAATATTATTTTTACGGTATAAAAGCTATTTATACTATTACCAATTTAGCATCCTAAAACAAGTATAAATAGTCTAAATACTGTATTCAATCTAGATAATTGTAAGTTCACTTTTGCTTTATTATACTTTTGTATTTATCTGAGACTACAAAAGTTTCGAATCACCGCTGCATTTCTAAACTGAAACAGCCTAAATAGATTTATGATGATATTTGCTGTAGTAATTGATGTACAGTTTATGCAATAAGGATGATTTATTTGCTATGATTGGTATAATGTATTACACATCACAGCATGCAGCTGTCTTCGATAATGAACATAACCTGTCGCATCCACAAAAGGCATTTATTGAAAGCAGATTAGAGGGATTTCATTAAAAGTAAGTGACTGATAAAAATTACATCATTTCAAATTCTTTGAACTGATGAGTGTTAGCCATCACCATACAATTGAATAATTTGTGAACATTGTATGGTGTGTAATAAAATTCCCACTTCACATATAATGTTAGATAAAAATGAAATCCGCTATGAAAACACAGTGTCATTAATTTGGTTGATGACGTAGACAAGTGCAAACAAAATAAGTCGTCACAAGTACTTATACTACAAAGGATTTAGAGAAAAGGTCCCCCTAGTGCCGTTATGCACTACCTATTCCAAATATCATCTGAATATGTGAATTTCACTTACACAGTAATTTTGTATAGACACTCAGACTGCTCACGGTTTGCATTTGTGTGTTTCATAATGCGTTTTTGCGTTGGTGGTTTAGCGGTTGAATACTCGCCAGCCATGAGTGTTGTCCCGGTTCGGTAGTGCCTCGACGCACTCCTGAAACAGGTTCACCCGGTGATTAGACCGTTAAAAAGTAAGGGTGTGATAGCAGCTCAACCGTCACAAGACGACACTGGTACTGAAGGTTCATACCGTTGTGACTGCAGTCCGATTGCCAACTGGAAACTCGAAGAAACAAAAGGAGGATTTAACGTGGTCTGCAGATAGTAGTATTAAGAATGTGTGATTAAACACCAATTAGTCTATCTCGTTCATTAAAAATATCAAATGCTTATATTATTATATTTTATTATTACTTACTACAAGTTTTAATGTGGAAACACTGAAACACCGAGTAAAATGTTATTCTTAGATTTGTTTTCAATGAACTGTAATTATCTGCAACTTTTTGAAGACTGCCGTGAGTAAACATTTTTGGTCGGTTAACTTATCACTTTTCTAATGGAAGCCTTGGGAATACGAATTAAGACAGTGAATAAACAATTCAAAGGGACTTAAATTAGAATTATTATGTGAATTAAAACTTGTTACAGTGGTCGCTAATATCAATGCCCTTAACACATTGAGATCATCAGGTAACATTAGCGAAGAACACCGACTTATTTGCAAGTTCACGAGTTTCTTAACGCACTGAGGCATTTGAATTACAAGGAGCACTAAACAAGTTATGAACAGAGAAATACACGATTTAGTAGAACAAGTATATCCATGTATTCTTAATATGTAGCAGTTGTTTCCAAAAGTATATTTCCACCGAACATCACTGATGTGATGTGTCACGGTGCTGGAAATATTCTTCCTTGAAAAAGTAAAATAAAGCGACCTCTTCTACAACTGACGATATATATGAAATTTCTAACCAGCAAAACGTGATATATTACATTCAATTTACTGACCATTAGGTCATATCAGAATAGTATTTTCCGACAGTTTCATGATGCATCTCGAAATGAAGTCGTTCAAATGCACTCTTTGTATTAAATGTGTTGTTGGTAAAGTCTTCGTCCCCTCTAGTCCCGATTTATACTTCACTTTCTTTTCAAAAATAAATGGACTTCAGAAGGGAATGACTATGCATTTATAATTTATCAAGATGTTCCAGTGCATTAAATCCCTTGTTTACAATATAGTGTCAATGATACTTATAAATACATTCATTGAGTACATCAAAAGAGAACTTAAATAATAATGACAACCACAGATGGATAAAGTGTCAGGTGTGTTCATAACTACCAGACTTGAATAATTTGGAATGATTTACTCAGTGAAAACGCAGCTGATTTCTAAAATTACAGCAAACTAAAGCAAATGCATTTTTTGAAGCATTGTTTTGATGCTCGAAAATTTGAACATTTCCATCTGAATTTGACTGAATTTCGTCAACTTCAGTGGTACCCAGATAGTATTATTTCATATGTTTACCCCGTCTAATAAATTCAAGCAAGACAATTCAAAGTGATTTCTGACAGTGATGTGATAATAATTTCATGTTGCTGCATTCCAGTCGAATGCATACTGTCTATTTGTAAAACACATAAAAAATTAATTAGAGGATCAAGCAACCAAAGTATGCATGGCAGATTCCGACCAGACTTCTATGTATTTCTTAGAACTAAGTGAAAGTTCACAGTATAAATAATTCCACTTTTGTTAGGTTGCAAATTTCTTTTTCATCAGCATATCTCTTCAGTGCATAACTGATACCTCATGTCATCCAACAAAAACGGATGTCAAGCATACTTTACTAATATATACTTGGGAAATACATTTTCACCTTGACTAATTCCAATAACTTATATTACATGAAATGGGAAGTCAAAGTGTGTGTAGAATCACCTCTCTTTGAGTTTTATGGTCCATTTAGAAAGGGAAAAGTTTTTTGATGAGATTTCTTGATTATCCATTCGTTAACTCCAGTAATAATACACATATTTCACATCCATTTATTCTATCAATTCCTTCGCTCTCTTTCCCTGAATTAAAAATCCACATGAATATTGGAAGTGTTTCTGCACATGCGACATCGCCTATATCATCCTTAGTGTGTAGCGGTGATGCGTGATTGAGCATGAGTATCAAAGCTTATACATTTCATAAGTAATGCTCAAAGTTAAACACTGTTGATACTGACTGCTATGTGAACAATGCCTTGTTTGTTAACAAAGTTTTTCGGAAATTATCAAGCAATCAATACGATTTAAACCGAAATATTCTACAATATCGTTTTGTTTTTCATTCATTGGGAAATACAAAAACCTTTATTATAACGAAATATTCTACCTCACTAAATCTCTATGGGTTCAGACAATCATATCATTTTGAAGAGGGTTGTTATGAATAGGAAAATATCGCACACGCGGAATAACTTAGAGGTAAATCTAAACTAATAATTTAATTTTTACAAGAATATTGAAACGTTTTTGCCAAAAGCAAACGATTTTCAAGATTCTTACTTGTTCTATTAAACAATAGTAAAGACATGCGAAAGTGAGTAAATCATGGGCTACCATATCATTTTAAGTCAATACCTAAATTTATATTAAATATTTTGATGATTCAATATTCTCATTTTCACACTTCAGATGCCTTGCAAACAGCATCACCTGGAAATCATAATTTTGACTGGAAACTATTTATAATGGTGTCTGATATTTTCTGACTGAGGAACGCAGAACAGATAATTAAATGAATAATTACTGTTCAACAGTAACCTGCTACATTCAGAAAAATGTTTTAATTACAACGCTGAATTTATTACATTCTATTCATAAATCTATGTGTTTAAACCTGACTTTGAAAAGACGTTTTGAAAAAATAGTGACTGCATGTACGTTAACCCTCTGAAGAGTGACTGGAGTTGCACATTTGCAGTGGGTGGATTTCAGATGTTAAAGACGTTCTGAATTCAAGAAGTTCAATAGCTTATGGCTGAAATAATTCGGAGTATTTAACAGCTTAAAATGCAGTGAGAAAGAAGTAATGTTATAGACGTCTATTGGTACCGTCGATCATTACTGTATAGCAATTTATATCTGAATCGCCCATGTAGTAGAAAACATTATTACATCGACATCTACTGTTGTCACCTGCAACAGCTACTTGATACACTTTCAGTTAACGTCTTCTGTAGAAAATGGCTTTCGCATATTCGTTTTGTTTGCTAGCCAACCCTCCACATGACATAAGTAGATTAATAATAATATATATATGTATATATATATATAAATTCAGACGATGGTAAGCCTTCTTTCATTATGATAAATACTTATTTTTATTTCATACATTTGGTTCCCGTGATAAATTTGGATAGAGAAAGAAAGACCAGATTTGCAGACCAGATCCACCCACACATTAAATTCATCATGGAATATGAAAACAACGAGGAATTCAATTTCCTGGACCTAAGTGTAAAAAGAAGAAACGATGGGACAGTTGAAAAGTCCATCTACAGAAAAGAAACCTGGACTGAACAATACCTTCACCAGCACAGCTTCTGCCCTATAAGCTACAAGCGGGATTAGTAAGGACACTGTACGATAGGCCAGGAAGCTATGTTCACCGAACAAGTTGGAGGAAGAATAAGGTTTCGTTGAGAAATGCCTAAGAGAAAATAGATACCTCAAAGAATTTATACTAAAGTGTAGCAGAGAAAGAGATAAGAAATTAAAATGCCCAACTGTAGAAAAGAAGAAAGTGTTTATTTGTCTCCCATTCAAAGGAGATGAAGTTTCACAAAAGATTGACAAAAGACTGAAAAGCGCAATAAAAGGAAGCTTCCCTGCAGCTGAACGCATAATATTATACAGCACCACTTCTTATATAAGCCACACAAACCTGGATAAATACCCTGCTGATGTCACCTCCAACTGCGTTTATGAGTTTACGAGGACTTGCGGGAACAAGTACATTGGAAGGATGGAAAGAAGGGCTGGAAACACGCTAACATACGAAATATATCCTTGTTCACAGAGAAAAGCTCTTTCGTCCAATTTAATTACTAACAAAACAAACCTGAAAATAAGAATGCATTTTTCGATTTGATGAAAGAACTTAATCATTTTATCCACTGTATTTTACGCTCAATAATTTGCTTAAGCAATTGTTTGTTATAATTTCACAGTTTTTGTGGATACTGAGATCCACACAGTATTAAATATACAACAGCTGCTGTCCTATCAGTTTCAAACTCGGATTATTTAGGCAACAGCCTTATAGACATTGGACGGCTTACTTACAATAAAACAAAGCGTGATGGGATTGTTTTCGAGATATTTAGGATAAGAATGCTTTCTTCCGAGTAAACATTTGCATAGGATGGTAAATCAAAGCAAATGTTTAGAAGAAGAATATTTGATTCAGTTTGAAATAACCTGACCGCCTTATAATTGCACTATTTTTTAATTGAAAACTAACATTTACCCATCTCAGGTTGATTTAAACTCACTTTAGATATTCCCTTAAAAATTACGAGTCTTGAATAGCATTAATGTATATATATATATATGCTATCTCATTTCTGAAATAAGTGCATGTGACACATAGCAGCCAAGCTCTTACATAACCAAACACTCGATATCTTACCAGCTCGTGACGGAGAGTGAATATTTTCATCGTACTGTGAAAAGCGTAGTTAGGCAAGGACGTAAGACTTCAACCATAAGGTGAAATATATTTCAAAATCTTCCGGAATAAACAGTACGACGTCTGTAAATGTTTAAAAATATTTTTGGGTGATCAGTTCTAGTTCAATATGCATGGAATAACAACTTTCTTGTTGAACATCAACAGGCAAGCATCATTCTACATGAAAGTGTCAGAAATGACGTTTATTTGATGCACCCTTGATGATACTGAACTACTCTTTCATTTTGTGTAGATGTTATTATTTTAAGTAGCTACACTCAAATGCGTATAACTGGTGTTGAATTATTTGTTAGTCTTTCAGCTGCGAAGCTTCCACTGTCTCACTAGACAACATCTTCAGCGCATACTTCAATATAAATTCATAAAGCATCTCTCCTGGAGACCCTGAACGTATTTGATCGTTTCGTATATTTTTCACTCTCTATTCCACCAATGTTGGTAATGATCATCTTGTTGACTTAATAGTTCACTTTTGGACAAGTCACTTCCTTGTTATTGATGGCTGATAAAGTCGCAGAGAATTCTGAAAGCTCGCCTCAAATCGAGATATGTGCTGAAGATGTTGTCCAGTAAGACAATGAGAGCTTTGCAAGTAAACCGTCCAGTTCATAGAATACAAAATTACCGGAATCATCCACTGGGACTACTGATCTGTGGCGTATGCAGGAGAAAGAAACCATACATGGGACATATGAAAACACAATAAATACCCTTACCGAAATATTCTGACTAAAGTTTTCCCATTGAAAATTTTCAAACAGGAGCTCAAGTGGCAAAATGGTGAGTTGTTTTCACAAAAGAGGAGAGAGACTGAAAGATTTCATTGATGTGGTTGACCATTGCATATTAATTACAAGATTTTTCATCTGAAATCATTTCTTGACTTAAGCACAAATTGTTTTTTAAAATAGCGTCTCCTAAATACTTCGTTTGTGAGGTTCCAAAATTCAGACTTTAAGATTCACCATAGTTTCAGTATTTATTCAAGCTGGAAGGATAATGAACTGTATGGACAGAATATGCGAATAGTAGTAAATGTTGTTTCATGTATATATCTCTTTATACAATCTATCATCTGTTGTTATGGTATCTTAGTAATTTCCAGTTAATATTTTGGAAAGCGGTCTATTTCAGAGGTTATTGGCTGTTGTCCTTAAGCACGTCTCTCTTTCACCTGAAATCGTCCCCAGCATCACAACAGCAGATTACCAATCAAAGGATTTTTCAAGTGGACTCATAGATAACCGCTGCGCCAGTTTACATGTACTGATGGTAGTTCCCCTGAATCTGAAAAGCATATGAAAAAGCAGTACACAGAAACAGCATGTTGATTCATATGAGTATAGGAAAGCGTCCACCAGGTATGCTCCTCATATATGCTAAATAAGCAGCATTATATGCTGTATCATTCTGCTTAGCCTCTATTTTCACACACACTAAACAACAATGTTTCAAATGTTTGAGATGTAAACAGAATTTTAATCAACCCAATGACCCCAATCTCCATAAATATATGACACAAACCGACAATGCTCCATGAAAGTCATTTTCATGCTTATTGAAGTTAACCAATGAAAATCCGCTCTTGAATGTACATATATACACATATGTATATCGTGCATCACCTTGTCAATGAGATGGGTAAAACAGTGTCAACTTTAATTACTAAGATTCTTCAGCAAATGACTTTTTATTGAGTACTGTGACCTACATACATCATTCAGATTTAGGCAAAAAATTAAAGGAAAAATCATGATCAATGGGACACAGATAACTGGTTCAGTATACTCATGCATATGAATGTATTATACATGAAGTCTTACTTCATGCTTAAAACCATTTTCTTAGATGAAGTGAACAATAAAAATATTAGCTTACATTTGAACTTTTACCTCAGAAATTTCACCGTGACTCTGCTTGAAAATAAAAGTACGGATGCGCCGACAGAATCACTTTGATACTGACTTCAAGAGATTCTACGCTTGTGAGTTTCCATATACTTAGCTTATTAACAGGATAATAGTGAAGAGTATTTGTTCATAGAAAGCCGAAAGTGAAAGCGTTAAAAATGTGAATATCTTGTATGATAACAAACTGAAACACTGGATGGCATCTCTGACATTAGTCACTTGTGACGTTCTTGAATGTGACAAATGAAAAAAAATAATTCAATTGATTTGACCGTGTATCTGCGACAGGAAATGAAGCATACAGAATAAAAGTTCTGTCAGTGAACTTTCTGAATAGGTTTATCTAGTTTGTATAAACTTCATCTTTACTAGCGGTAACGAATTTATTGTATATTAGTGCAGTGAATCAGGATTTTCCCTTATGTGTAAAAAACGAAGCTGATTGTCACTGTGTAATAAACAGGTAGTTTGAGAGAAATAACCATTCATTATTATTCCAACACACAAGGCTGTTAGCACTCGTAACGTGTTTTCAACATTACATAGCGATCTTATCTGCTTTGAATATGTACTAAAAGTGTCAAAATGTTCTGTGATTCTTCAAGCAAAAACGTTTATTAGGTAAGTTATATGTTATTTATCGTTGGTGTAACTCTCAGTTCTTCAATTACCCAGGGAATCCTGTCCAACCTCCTCATTTCAAAGTCTCAGGACAGATAACTTGATAATAACTTTTAAGATATACTACTGCATAATCAAAGCTTTTTAAATGAAAGCGTATGTGAATAATTTTATCGTCACCTGGTAATCACCAAAATCTCATTATTCATATGTGCGGTGTCATTATTATTTTAATTACTAAATTGTAAAAAATTTTCAGCAGAAATCTGCTCTAATGTTTCAAAGGCGAAACGTGTGTGTGTTAAGCTTTTCGAAACATATATCGTGAATGTTAACAAAAGTGACACATTTTGAAAGTTTATAATGATTCATTCAAGAGCCAAAGGAGTAATAAAAATTTCTTCTCGTTGAATTTCAAAGTATCGCAAAACTGTTGTTTTTGCATATGCAGCACCGAATTCTCTTAACTGAGTTTTGAAGTGTGTCAAGTGTACTGACAAAATACTAATGCTTCAGTGTTCTTTTCAATCCTTTTCAGCAATAGTGGCGAACAGTGTTCAAAGAATGTTACTCAACTAATGGTAATGTAAAGTCTTCAATACGTGGAATACAATTTTAACGACATTTTAATGCTTCTCATTATGCCTGTTAATACAAATTTAAATAAATGTTTACCTGTTAATAGATATTTTTCTACGTCCTACCAACTTATTTAACAAAAAGCAAAGTGGATGTCCTACAAAAGTGGATATCTCATTATTTAGATTTCGTGAACTGAGGAAACAAACCAGTAAGATAGAATACCAGGAAGTAACAATTACACCTGAGAATAGGCAGAACAGTATTTCAGGCAGTAAGCCGTTTGTATTGTATACACCTGCCCAAAGCATTGCAAGGATGATAGGCATAATGGCACATTCAAATGATCACAAAAATTGCATGAGGTGCAAGCGCCTAGATGACAAACAACTTGCTTGAAAATCACAGGAAACCTGATCGTAAATGAATCCCTCATAAACTTCACCATGAACTTCAACTATTTTGAAAGACAGACACAAATTAGGAAATTCAGTCATCTTTGATAACCATTCGTAGAGCGGAGAAAAACGATATATGCAGAAACGGTGTAGATGAAAAATAAAAAGGTTATTCATTAGGTACATGCAGGTAATCCAGTCTGTCTAAATAACATGAAATTATATAGGCAAGATCGGTGCAGTTCTAAATAGAATTCGGAAGGTGTTTCTGCAGATTTTATCGCTTCTCAGTAGTCTACTTTTCGTAGTGTATGTTTGAAATTCTCATGCGACAATACAGACTGTATAGCTGTTAAATATCTCCCGAAAAACCTGTCGAATTACAAAACCATTTACACTAGGAACGTTTATGTCACACTCGATCATAGTCTGACAGACCTAATCATTTTTCTGATCAATGTACTACTTTTGCTCGTAACAGCTCTTCACTAGTGACTAGAGATTTTAATTCTTAAGGCTTCACTTTGTTGTCATTAAAAAAGTATTGCCAAGTTTGCAACCCAACTGAATCAGATGATAGTTGTAGTGTTTACTAATGATTACAGGATATATGAAGCTATCAAACGAGATCCACTAGTAAACCTCTTATTGTCACACTACACTGGTGTTCCCAAAGTTATATAGCAAGTTATACATAGGTGTTTTCTCTCAATTCTCCAAGAACGTTCAACATATATGTTCATCTCAAGACAACACAAGGAAGCAAGGACACAGACCAGATATTATTCTCTGAACGTGTTATTGATGTTACTATCACAAACATAACATGATATCTCAATAGTATTTGAACGTTTTTCTTCTCCCCAAATCAAAAAGATTTGAAGGGAAAAGGAAAGGTTTTCTAAGAGGAAACATAGTCATGGTATGAAAAGACTGAACACTTGAATTAGACCCGAAATACAGAGACTAAATATAACCTACACCCGAAAATTCTTAACATAAAAAATCATCCGGAATTGGAGGAAATTATATAGGTAGATTACTAGTGTAAAGCAAGTGATTAATGCTCACTTTTCACTTGATGATGATACTCTTTAAAATTTACTTACATGTGGTCCAGCATATGCCGTGGTTTCTGATTTTAGAGATGAAAAACGTAATTTCCCTCTGATGCTCTTGGATTCGACCAATCCTTGAGTACTTCACAAGGACTAAATCCAGACAGCGTGCCAGCAATTATCTTCACAAAATTTGAGGATATTCTGTCACCCTATTACTAATATTTCCAACATATCCTTTTCGAAAAACATATTGTGCCTGCTTCTCGGAAGTATACTAAAACTGCCCCAAAACAGAAATCATCTACCGGATAATGTATTAAGTTTAGACCTATTGACATTACTTTGCCGTTTTTTAGAGCAATGGCAAAATTACCCTTAATCAATCTTGAACCTTTACTGAAGACTTTCAATAACTTAAACCCATTTGCTTATGTATATGGTGGATGTGCTCTGATTGTTAGATTTCGTCACGAAGGAAGCATTAGACGCAGTTTTCATTCCAGTTTGGAACCCTTTAGCAGTGTGCATTCATGATCCCACCGGGAATCCCATCTGTGACTTTCAGGTTACGACGACATGCTCTTTCACCATTGAGCCACTTGGTCCGGAATAATTTGAATTCTACTTAAGATGCTTCAGCCATCGTACATCAGAATATTTTTCAGGCTTCGATAAAGATATTGAATACACCCGGTGTTCAGGTTTCGAATTCACATATATCTTTCGCACTAGTATCAGGACTTCTGTAGTAATGCAGGATTCCTGTAATACCTGTGGTAAGCACAAGTGTTTGTAATCTTATTGTTATAATAAGAATATGTATACAGAATATGAGAGGAATTCTTCGGCTGCTTTGTCAACTTTAGCCAGTGACGGTCAGGTTGGTGTTTTATCATCTCTTCCTTTGTCTTACAGCCAAGTGATAAAATTCAAAAGTGATCGACACAATTTGGACATGTATGACCTAAGAGTCAGCTGAATTCTGAGAGTAAAATAGCAGGCTGAATATGAAGTTAGGTGGTACCAAGTTCTAAAGGAAGATGTGGTAATCAGTAGAATATTAATTATAATATTAAGGAGAACAACGGGAATCAGGATTATCAAGGCGAACTATAAAAGCTTCCATGATATAGATCTTCTGAGGCAAAACCATATATTTTTGACTTCAGTGTGCACAGTGGAAGCAAGGAAATCTGCGAAATCTTGATCATTTGTGGGGGGGGGGGGAGGAAATAGAGAACCACTTTCATTTTCTACTCTCAAAATTGATTTGCACACTGCATTCACATTTTCAGATAAAATGATCTTCAACGGAATGATGGTGATACGATTTCAATTTTACATGCACAGCTTCGGAAATTCATAGTCGTGAATTACTTTGTTTGTTAATCACTTTAAAATATTATGAAGATAAATGAAGCTTAACCACTAAGACGTAGACTTGTGGGCATTTTTTCAAAAATACACATAAATTGATACCTCATCTTACTATGTGCTTGCTGTTGCATCTACGCATGGGTTCGTTAGCACATTTAGCGGTTACAAGATTATGAAATTTGTCCAATGTGGACTGTGTAAACGGACGGGTTGTCTTATACAGCAGGACGCTTTAGGTGGCTGGATATATCCTCAACACATCTATGAATTCTTTCTCCGAACTCAACATGTTAAAATTCTCATTTTAAGAAGACTCCCCGGATAAATGCATAAATAAGTTTCTTTGTATGGTTGACCCTTCTTACATTACACATTTTCAACAATCCAAGCATACAGTGGAGCACGAAGTCAAAAGCCACGTACAATTTATTGACATGTGCATGAAAGGAAAAGGAGACGGAATAATGGTAAGTATTCTTCACTAAAAAGACTTTTACAGCAGTCAATACCTAGACTTTAACAGCCTCGGTCTGAGAAGCTACTCGAGAGGTGAAGTAAGAATAATAATACTAACCACTTAATTTCATGTCGTGCATTTTATAAAGACTGACATTTTCAGTATTTGAATGCTGCAACAATTTATACTCTTATACAAATAGAAATCGAAAGAGACGATCGCAAAAACTGAAGTAAATGGAAGAATGAAAGATACAGTAATGAGGTTATGAATACTTAGTTGTTTATTTACAAATCACAAAGCAGATTATATTAGTTCTTTTCGGACATTCGTCTCTGCACACAACAGCAGTGTTAAATAACGATGCAGTTAAATATTAAAACTGGAACTTGCGAGACTAAACTCCTATAAAACTTCTATTTGTTTATCTGAAGGTAATAAAAGAGGAAGGTTGTAAATAAGCAGAATGCCTGGTATCTCACAAAATGTAATAAGCCAACCGCTGGCACGTATTAAATTACCGAACAGCAACAGTACGGCAAATAACTTACCGCGATTTCAGTCTAAAAAGCATTTAAAAATGCCACAGTGTTTTCACACAAGACCAATAAAGAGTAGGGTGGAGGAAAGAGAAGTGAAGAAATAAAAGAAAATATTAAGTGAACAGGAAACATGAATAAATAGATTGTAAGAGTGGATTTTTTTGATTATAGCTTGATTCCACACAGTATTTTTGTTACAAGTATGGAATTTTCAGCATCTGATATCAGTAGCTCAAATTTTACAGGCTGACCAATTCATAACAGGTCTTCGTCGGCAGGGGATCGAACCCCGGACCATGTGCATGGTCGGCGAAAGTCGCAATCGCTGTACTACCTACTTAAATCAGAAAGTCCCGATTTCCCTACTCATTAAGCATACAGAAGATATTCTTAGAGATTACTAAGACATGAGAAGTTGTAAAGAGCTTAGTAGAGAAAGATGAAACACGTAAAACAGTTTAATAAAGCAGGATTCGATGGTTTCATCAAGTTTCAGTAGAACTCTTCAACTGAACACTTAACATACAGAGATGTGTTGACCATTGGCAGTACATTGATAGATATACGATCGATAAGAAAATGATCTAAAGTGAATCGATCATGCGAAAAGACGGGTTTGAATGTTTTCAGGTCGTGTTTGAGAGATTTGCAATGCGGAAATCTCGTGTTCTTTAACGTCACCAAGCGTGTGCTTTGTCGCACTGGGAAAGACTGGTCGGTAATCCTTGACACTATACAGTACATAAATCAGTATGAGTGCGTTTGTGGAAGCAAATACATAAGCTGACTGATAAGTTAATAGTCTACTAGAATGTTGGAGCATTTGGCGAGGCGGTTGAAAACATATGAAGTCAAATTACCATAATGTTCAATAACAAAGCATTTTCTGGACTAAAACTGTAACATTGGCACTGTCAAGTCATTCAATATTGTCAGATGTCTTTTCGCATGGTCGATTCAATGTAGATTATTTATTTATCAGTATCACAACTTCCGATGTATTTCTAATAGTATATATACGTATATATGTCCCTGTAATTACATTACTCAGCCAAAGAGTTCTTCAGAAATCTGATGAATTCATCAAGTCACGCTATATGAATTTTTTTGGACTATTCCCAATCATATTCCTGGTTTTGCTTCAGAAGCTTTTCAGGAGACAGACAATTTGTACAGTTTTTCTGGTGTTAGCTTTATGAATATGAAGCTTTTGGAATAGCTTGATGTGACCAATGAGGCAGTCATATGAGTTGTCGCTACTCCGAATGCCACAGTTTCATTCGCTCAATCGGTTAATTTATGACAAAATGAAGTGCAGGTTGCATTCTAAATATTTTAGACCCTGAGGATAGGATTCTCACCCTTATACTATTTGTTACAATGTAACCCACAAATGGTAACTTCGACACCACACTACCAACTACACACCATACACCAACTGATACATACTCATTAGTATATTAATCCACAGAAAATGCATAGAATAATATTCAACTGTTCAAAAGCTATTAGGAGGAAAGTACTTTTTCGAAATAATGAAATGACAGTTTACTTTCCGTTGTTTCTTGTTTTTAATTAGTGTTTCAACAGTTCCTCAGAGAATGTTATGCAGCTTGCTGACTTTCACATATGGGTTGATTATAGAATCCTATTTAAAGGTGGAAATAAGACATCTTCAGTATGACAACAATTATATTCCTTCATACTTTTTGAATGGAGACAGATTGATACTCATTTTAAAGAGCATTTACTTTATGTTATCTCTACTAGCGACTACATATTGTTGTATAGAGCTGCCGTTAACATTTATCTGTGTAAGTGGCACCTTAATAATTGTTGCGTAGACGGGCTGTGCCTAACTGAAGTTATGACTAATTGTTTTTGTACGCCCTGTGTGGTGGACCTTAGACTTAGCTAGCTTAATATACCGGATTCGAATAGAAATAAAAAATACAAAATCCGTACAGTTACTGGAAGAATATATTAAAATTTGTTACTTGGGTTATTACAAGGTCCAAAATCCACAATTAACTTAACAGACTCCAGAAGTATTGTAAGAAGACTGCTCCAATCTTAATTCTCCAATGTCGATATTGCCAGAGGTCGACCAAGGTAACGTAGGGAGAAATTACGGCGTCCCTGCGAAATTTTGAAATAGAAGATAGGTAATTAGAATTGGCCGATGGCAGTTGAGATGGTGGAGAAGACGGAGAGTTGTAGGCAGAACTATATTTTCATTCAAAACACGAGGTTAAGTTCAAAGTACAGAGATTTTGGTTAAAACAAAGTAATGTACAATATGTTCATTTCTCACATAATAGTAAAAGTTGGATAAGTTTATTTTTGAGGACTCCACACCTGTATTATACACCCATGATCACACTAATTTATAGTGCACATAAGAACATGCACTCGTCCATATCTGCATAGATTCAGCGCTCAAGTAGTACCAGTATTCAGGGTTGTTGGGTTTGACAGATGAGTTGTTACACACCCCTAAATGATTAATGACTTTTATGTCTACGTTCCTGTTGTTTGACATTATTGCATTGGCGTTGTCTAATTCATACAGAAAATGGCCAACGCGGTAATCAGATTCATCGCGAATCTCCACTTAGGCAAGTTAAAATTCTCATTCAATAAATTTTAGAATACGCTGAGGACGTTTTATCTCCAATGTCATTGGCTATTCAGTTCAGCCGGTAAAGGTTTGTTTCTCAGTATACAATTAATCCTAAAAGAAAACACCGAGAGAACAAACCACTGGATTGTTTCATTAGTCTTTTGTTCCTATTTCCACTCTATACTATCACTTTGCACACCAGAACTGTTACAGTGAGCAATCAAACTGTCCACCGTCTTCAACCACTGCAAGAACAATCAAGAATCTTTTCAGTTTCAACATGTAATCTCTTGCTTGTCACCCACTATACGTATTGCTCAAAGTCACAACATTATGTCATGAGATGAGCCACTGATGCACTGTCAGCCCGCTTCAAAACCAACAGAATATCACCTTATGCCCTGAGAAGCCTGAGTAATGTGTTCTGCATCTACCAGTGATATAAAATTGTTTGGACACTTTTGAAGTAGCTGTCATACTATGTATATAATATTTCACCTCGAGTTAATCAATATTATTTTCAAATACATGTATAGGTCATCCAATGAAGAACCAGTATTTTACCATTTCATGTAATATAAATATGTGTCATAATGAAGATATTTTACTAGTTCATCACAAATATCATTGACGAAGACTATCTATATTATTTGGCAAATATTTTTAGTCTCACACTCATCGTTTCTGAAAGCACTCCTTCACCTCTTTAAGTTGGTTATAAGACTGATAAAGAGGAAAGGTTAGGCATGAGGCTAGTAACCACATCCCGTAAAAATACACACCGTTGCTACGGAAACTTAAAAGCTCCAGCTTGAAGCCCTATGTTCCACTGAGAACATACAGGAATAAACAAAATACTCATCATTTCTAAAAGCTGTAAATACTTCACATTTTATTAGTTCCTGCAGGTCGAATTTGTCTCAAGAAATCACTTTCCTGGAATTTTGAATGTCATTGCTTGGAGACTATACAGTCCAACAAAAAGCCCATATTTCAGTCAACAAACTGAAAAGAATGATCACATTCATAGTTTCAGAGATCGACTGACTGAGTTTCAACTATGTGCGTGAGAAAAGTCAACAGCATGAAAAAGCATGGGAGTTAAATGAATATTGGAGATCACAAACAGTGAATGCATCTGAGCCATTCAAAGTGATTTTGAGCTGTGACAACAGCAGTCTCCTATTATTTGTCTTCAGGATCCTTTGAAACTTAACCAGGGATCTAACAATTTACGTGGCTCGAACCAGCTGCCAAAAACATCATAGAATGGTTTGACTACTCCTACCTCTTTTCTAACCTAGTTATATACAGGCTAACATTGTTTATCAAGGGAGACGGTGACCTGGCATACACAATGCGTTTTCCAGGCATCTTAACCAATACATCTTCACAGGCTCATCTATTGATCTTCCCTACTCACACTACACTTGACACCTGACCTCAGTAGTGCTTCCTATATTTCACCTTAAGACGTGGGATAGAATGCGTGACTTTAGTCGAAGACATTTGGCCTTTTCACATCTCCAACTTTCATTGGTCATAATTTACATTGAGCTCTCAATAAAATACTATTTGCATTATTTTACCAGATTGGCGAGTATGCCCGAGTTGTCAAAATGAATTAGGGAAATTATAATAAAATTGTTGTCAGCTTAGGATTCAGTGGACTGCAAAAGTTTATCATTGAAACGTTCGTGTCAAAATACACAAAAATACCGTATTTAAACGTTGCGTGATATAAGAATAAAAATAATTTAAAAAAAACTGTTGTAGAGTATAATTTCATTATGGGTAAAATTTTGTTTCGATAATATCTCACAGTGTTACACAGTAATATTTACTGATGACGTTTCAAGCACAATTAATTGCTTCTAGTTATACAAAGGTGTGTCGCGTGAGCTTAAGTTCCATGGTGATCAAACCTGTGTAGAGCCGTTTTCGGAGTGAAGAAGAGGCAAGACAATGAATACCTCACTATGGACACCTGGAAACTAACAGATGCGAAGAGGTTGATGAAACAGAAATGAACTAGTTCAAAAATGGAAAACAGAAAGGGAGGTTGAGTTCAGTGTATATCGCACTGAATAATGAAGTGAAGGATGGCGCTAAGAAAGACAAAAGACTGTTCTGGGACACATATGCAACTGAAGCAAAACAGACCTCAGAATATTATACCAGGTAAACAGGTCTCTATCGAGAAACATTTAATGGGCTGTTCACTTCAAGCGATACCCGCATCCACTTTAGAAATACCGCCAACAGAAACAGAATTACCAGTGGAGACCAATCTTTCAACGAAGGCGAATTCCTGAATATAATCAAGATACTAATGTCCATGGAGGTATGGGTACTGGATGCAATTCCTTCTCAAACACAGATTGCCTCGAATATGCTCATTTCACTACTGCGAAAAGAATGAGAAAAAGAATAGGTACCTACTGATTGGAAGAAAGGTTAGCTTGTCAAACTATCAAAGAAGGGTGACCTACGACTTTGTAAGAACTGATGAGGAATCATGATCATGTCCACGCCAAATGAAATACTAAATCGCTTTATCCTGGAGAGAATAAAAATACGTTTGATACATAACTCCGTCCAGAACAAGCTGGATTCAAGAAAAGCTAGTCATCTGTAGATCAAATAAAATCTCCACGCATCATCATCTAACAGAATAAAGAATGACAGTCAAATAACTACCTCAATTTCATCGACTATGGAAAGGCCTTCGAACACGTTGACTGTCAAGTAATTTTTAGGCTACTTCAACACTTAAGACACCTGGCTGGGTTTTCCATTGTGAATCATTTTAAATAGACCATCTTTAGCAAACTTATGCGATAGCTATTTGACAGCGGTACATGTCAAGTGATCAACACCGGGAAATTTAGCTAGGTCTTTTAAGTGAAAGACAAGGCTGCCTACCATCACCTATGATATTTTTCACTGTATTGGACTGGGTTATGTGGAAGATTGTGAAGAGCGAGAAGACGGAAATGAGTTGAACCCATAAGAAGACTCTAAAAGATCTAGACATCTTGGATTATTTGTCTAATGCCACAAACTCCAAGACTGCGGGCTAAAATCAACAAACCGGTAATATAAGCGGCAAAGACAGAACTTATAGTGAGCGAATAGAAGACCAAGTTGATGAGATTAACCAATCAACAACAATTGGCACAAATGACTATCAAAAAAGTAAAACTGAAAGGCGTCACTTCCTTCATTTATCTAGTAAGTATCGATTCAATTATTGGTAGCACATGAGATGATGTCTTAGCCAAAATCGGAATGAAAGAGCAGACCTCAACCACTCTGAATTTAGTTGGAAAATTTCAGTTAACTCCTTGACACGGGCAAGAAACTCAGCCAGCGCATCACGCGAGAGTTTTGTCAACCTACTGTAGATGAAATGGCCAGAAAGAATGAGCTGCAAAAAGCTATGCTACCAAATGGATCAGGAATGAATTGCTCAAAAAATATAAAGAAGAAGATGCAGATGGATCGTCCACTCGCCTTGGAGACCGTCGAATGTCATCGTAAGCCGGGCCCTTGGGTAATTAAATAATTGTAGGCGTACTTACTCCATGTACATATTATTTCTCCTATTGTTGATACCTATAAACTCGAGTCTTTGTTAGAAAAACAAATATATATATATATAATATACTATAATTCTCTAAACGTGATTTACTTACTTAATGTAGTTGAAAGTAGGATAGGATATTTCGAAAAATTAAGACAAATTCACGAATAATCTTATTGTCAGTGTGCATATCTTCAAAATTTAATCCAGTTGTCATATGGAATCTTAACCACCCATAGTGATATGCTAATCATTGTTAATTTTGGATTTCATACTAGCTTTCTACAGTCTGAAGAAACTTATTCTCCAATGCTGCTACTAATAACAATGCTTCCCCTTCATTTACTAATGAGATTTCTTAAATAACCACTTCTAGTGACTATAATATCGATATCAGAGATTGCAATAATATTGAAAAGGTCTTGAAAAATTATCGGCGGTTGCAGCAAGTTGAAACAATGAAAATACAATCTTTATTAGAATGTGAAGAGTTCCAAATGCGAAATTAGCCCAAAGCCTCCCATTCCAACACTGACAGTATTCCAAGGAACACGAATCAAGACAAATTCAAAGCATTCATCAGAGTTATTAATATGTGGTTAGATTTCTTAACAGGGATTAAAATAGGGAGGTAAGTGGGGATTCCATCAAGAAGTGTAGGTAAAACGCATTGTGAAATTCCGAAAACATTTTGCATGTTTGTCAATTCCGATCAAATTGGATGAGTTTGAAATGCATTTGCATGATACTCATATTGGCGATAAACCAGTAAACGCGTGTTAACTACAGAATCGCATGATAGGCGAAATAGATTGCGCTGCTATGAAGCTAGGACAGTCATGCTTCCAGAAACAATCCAAATTAAAAACACGCATCCAGACAATTAAATACTCACAGGCTATGTGAATAAATCTGTCTTTTATGTTTAGTTCTTCATGAACTCTTTAGATTATTACACAGGGGAGGGAGAGATCTACCATCTCGTGGTGATATATATGTATTGTCTAAATCACCTTGAAATTTTAACGTGTATGTTGAAAATATGATTGAAAAATTTCACTGTTCTACCCGCCTGCGACAATGCAGGGTGAGGGTCTTGAACTCTTTTTGACATATCTCTCAATAAATGACTTATTTGTGCCGGTGTGGGGACTGCTTCGATCACTGGGCTGCCTAAATTTCCATTCGGTATAATGCATGAACACTTCTCTATCTCTTATTGCTTTAATCAAGTAAGTATGTTTTCGCATCGTTAAGGGAACTCGCGTACGTCGGTGACACAGTGGTAGAATGCATGCCAACCACACATGTGATCCGGGTTCCAATCCCCGACCGACACACTCCTTTACCTTGCTAAGCCAGTATTAAGATTGGTAAAGAGGGAAGGTTGAACATGAGGCTAGTAACCCCATACCACAAAAATAAATCCTACTGCTGCCGAAACTTCAAGTGCCTCACTTGAAGCCTAATGTTCCACTGGCAGCGTTAAGGATCGAAAAACACATCAAGGTGGGTGGGATATAGTCATATTTCTAAAAACTAATATAGGTAGGTGGAGAGAAAATAATTCTTGAATCCAGGTTCATCGAATAATCTACTCAATGCAAATGCCAGAGATATGGAAGACGTTACCACTGGGAACGAAAAGGAATAATTGATAAAATAACGGGAACTATTTTAGTTTCCTGTAATGCAGAGAACGTCTCAACGGAAATTAGGAAGTAATGTCGTAAATATTTGGATATTGCTTCTGATGGAATAACTTATCGTCACATGATTTACTTCCAAATGCCGCCATTCTTGAAGATCCCTACGAAGGTTGGATATTTTGCAATATAAATACGTTTTAAATTCTGACATATGTTTATGCATTGTCTAGAATAAAGTCGTTACTGTTGTATTACTGTCAGCACAATTCACTAAGTAGAAAAGGACTACCTATTTTCTTTCAATTACGATTTACGAAAAAGAATGAAGTCGAGAATATTATTTAACCCACTGAGGTGGATAGTGACAAAATAAAGAAACGTCGATTTAAAAAAACGTTATAGATGGACTAGAAGATATTTGACTGCATCACCGATTAGAAGGTTTTATTCGATTCTTTTGATTTCAACAGACTCATTCGAACTGCATAGATTGCGTTTAATGCATTTGTAAACTTCAGACTTCGAGATGCATCAAGGCGGTATGTCTTCATGAAACTCCACGATTCACTCTGATGCACAACTCAAATGTACAGTGTCTCGGTTTCACATCTCTGGAAGCGAGACTTCTGAAAAACTAGAAAGTAGTTTGAAAATCTGTTCATTTTTCTCTTGTTTAAGATCCTTTGGCTAAAAGTGTTTTCTTACAACTATTTAACTCCGCATTCCAGTAATACGGGGATCATTGTTCGCCAAATACACAGGCTTAAATTTTCAAAGAAAATTATCCTTATTCAAGCCATATAAGCAGTTAAAAAGGTAAGTAAATTATTGTAGACTAAACAAATATTTCAGTCTATTTTGTTGATAATCATCTTTCATCTTCTTTTAAGGTCCCTTATAAATTTGCTTCCAAATGTTATCAGTCTGGTCAAAATCTGCTTGGCATAGGGATCATTTTATAAATGTTGAAGTGATTACCCAAGGTCATCCATGATGTTAGACATATAATAGACTAAAACCCTACAAGATGGAGTTATCCAATATGAGGACCGCAACATACTACACGTAAAATATTTAATTAACACGTTCAAGCATTATTATACTGGATTTACTGCCAAGAAATTGATTTAGTGTTATATGGTACAACGCGCACAGTGTCATAGAATAGCATTCAGCAACTGACTAACCTACTATTTTAGATGAACTGATGAGAGGATGAAAGTGGTGCTGTCACAGTTTTCACGGAATTTGTAAGTACAGATTGAGGATCATTGTCTTAATCAAGAGGCGGAAATCCCCAGGATGAATGACAAATCGCATTCTCACCTTCTACCTTTCCTTTCAAGCAATACCTTCGATTTTTGGACAATTATGACTTATTTTTGGCAGATGAATTTAAAGCAATTTAACAGTGTATAAGAATTTTCGCCCACATATTATATGATCATCATTTATAAACTCTGAATGAATATTTCACTAGTAACCTTTCTTGAAACGTACACTATATTCATGACTGATTGACCTTCATTAATTCATAGGGCTGACTACGTCCGAAGAATCATTGTCACTCACATATATTACTACTGTAGAAAAAGAATGTTGTCTAGTGAAAAGATAATTCAAAATTTGTCAAATGAATATATATATATATATATATATATGATTTAACTTAAAAATTATGTAGTGAGAAAGAGTTACACTTTGGAAAGAGCTACTCACTTGCGAAGGAGAAACTAATATTTGAAAGTAGAATGGAAATGAAGTATTATGCTCCTGTTTTCCAGGTATCTGCTTTTAGGATTAACCACACAGAGAACCATTTTTCCTTTTAGGAGATCACAGGGTAGCCACTGAATCTGCTTGCAACTTTTAGGTGATTTATTTATATGGGATCTATTTTTGCTATTTCCGTGTGTAACTATGAAGAAGTGTCTCGATTAAGCTATACTACATAATAGTTATTCAAGTGTGAAGTTTATTAACGTTTGAAAACTGGCTCACATATATGATTATTTCCCACATACATCACATAATATCAGAGTAAGCAGATCGATACAACGATAAGAATGAATGGAAATTATACTAGCCTACATTCCTACTCACCGTTCTTAATCTCTATCCAAAAAGTAGATGACAGTATTGTGGTGATTGACAACTTCTATCTCTCTATTGTTTAAATACTTACTGTTGTTTGTTAATATATTTATTGTTTGATTTGAATATAATTCCGCCAAATACAAATTCCTAAATTCATCCCTCTCTGTGTTTTGTTTGAATTCCTGTAATTCGGTCATTGCGAAATATAAATACTACTATTACAAATAATAATCACAAGTATGTAGATTTATCACTTGCATGACATTTCCTAAAATGACAAGAATCACATATTTGACGAGATTTATATATTTTCAAATGAAGCGCCTGTCTGAGTGACCTCAAAGTGACAGAACAAATAACACATCTGTTACATCGATGCGTGGATGCGTGATCTCAACAGCTTGTGCAGTACAAACTGGATGATCCACGAATTCACTGATCAGTCTGCCGTTAATTTCCTCAGATACTTACTTTTACATTCTTGATCTGGTGTGTATGATAACAGAATATTAAACAGAATGATGAACTGCGCATTGTGTATAAGTGGAACCGAAATTAACATCAGTATAGGTAGGAAATTACTAAATGACAAAAAATCATTCATTCAAAAAGTCAAACTTATGGACAGGTTTCAAAAGTCTTTAGAACCTATTAACGGTGAGAACAGGAGACCTAGCTCTTCTATTGCGAAACATATTATAGAGACAGGATGTAAAATTGACGTTAACAGATCGTTTAAACCTATCTATAAAACGTGTTTGGGGGAGGGCGTATCCTGAAGTTTGTGGGAGCCCTAGCAATTAGAAAGTTTAAACCACCTTTATGCGTTAAAATCAATCCTTCATCACATTAAACCTTCCTTGGTGAATTTTGTTTTGATACCATAACAAATGTACTCTGCTATTTGGTTTAGTGGTCTTCATTGTTATTTTGACCTTGAAGATGTCCTTTTAACTTGACCTAAGTAGTCTATTTTCTCACCTCTTACCTCTTTATTAATTTCATATATATTCCTATGACAAGTTCGTGTGTGGTGGATCAGGTTGTTCGAAATGTGTTGCGCAAATACATTACACGATTCAGACCAATTACGTCTTCTTATTGCTATATCTTAAAGTCATTCATTATTTTTAACTGCTTACAACGCTGTGAGTAGTATGAAACAATATCAGTAAAAGGTTTGAGCATTGTGGATACTTTCAATAGTCTACACACAATGATAAGTTTTGTTATTGGTAATATTTCGAGCAAAATTACTGCCCGTGTTCACACCACTGTTGGAATTGTTTTGTTCACACATTTATGATTTGTACTCATATATATAGTTCATTATTTTTATTTTGCTCATTCATGTTTTTGTATTCAGAATTATATTCCACGTTCATTCATGTTTTTGTATTCAGAATTATATTCCAAGTTGTTGATAGTTGTACTGAGTCACCCTTGTTACTTGTATCCGGTATGACTTTAGTGAATATCGACTCGGTTATTAGTCTTTCTTTCCATTTATTCATGTTAGTTTTTAGAATACACACATTATTCCAATAGATATTGTGGTTTTTCTCCCATTCATGTGCAGCTATCGATGAATTTTTTTCAAGATTCTTCTAAGCCTGTGTTCCTGTTGGTTGACCTTCGGTATGGCGTTTATTTTCATTCACTCTTATTTTGAGTGATCTGGACGTTTGCCCTACATATTTAGTCGGACAGTCAGCACAAGATATTTTGTAAATCAAATTGTTTTTATCCATCATTTTTATGGAATCTTTCAGTAGATTTATTTTATTTTTGATTACATTCGTCGGTTAAAACGTTGTCAGAATGATGATATTTTTGAGGTTTCTTTGAATTGCCTCTGATGTACCATTTTTATATGGTATTGTGACTGTTTTTTTGCATTCTTCCGTCTTGTTATTCTCCGGTTTTACCCTCTTTTTTCTTTTTTAAATTATCTTTTATAAATTGTTTCGGGTAGTTGTTTTCGAGTAGCATTTTGAATAGGACGTTTATTTCTTTACACCTTTTTCGTTGAAGTGAATAGGTAAAGAATAAGAATGAATGCGGAAATTGTATACGTCACTGTCAAGGATACTTTTATTCCTTTACGTTGTAGGGGGAACACAGAGCATCAACCTAGATTTTGAAGTTTCGATTGCAGGGTAGTGTATTTTTACGGGATAGGGTTGCTATCTTCACGTCCACACTTCCCTCTTCAATAGCCTTAAGACTGGCTTAGCGGGATATAGAAATGTGCCGGCTGGGGACTGGATTCAAAAAACCGATTGTGGTTGGCGAGCATTCTACCACTGGGACACCAACGTATATTGTGTTAAGGATATTCTCGGATTATTTGACGGTTAAGCACGAATACACTACAGCGATGATATGAATTTGAATACGTTTCCACCTGCAAATCTGCAGTCATTACATGTGCACATCAGCTGATGGCATTAAATTGAGTAATGCATATTTCTTTCTTGTACTAAATCTTTTCATTTGTGACCAAATTTATAGCACTACTCAATACTAGTAAGTAGCATGAACTCAAATTTAAATTCCTACTTTGTGATTCTATTAGTCTGATTTTTTACAACCTTTTGAATAAAAATGCAGTAAGTGTTTCTATTGTGAATTAACAATTCGAAATATTTAAAAAAACATGCTGTCGATTAAAAAACCGTCGAAGACGTTTCTTTAGGCAATTTTATCATAATTAGCTGTACTAAGGAATATTTAAACACAATTGACACAAAAAGGGAAAGTAAAAAAGTGCTGAAATATCCTAATTACAGTTGATGATAAAATTCAGTCCCTAAGAGGAGTTGAATTACAGTTACATACTATAGAAAATAATATTTTGTGGATCTCCTTATAAGTCCCTCCTGATATGTCAGTGTTTCTGAACTCAGTCCGATAGTGGGATGCTATATTGAACGACTGAACCACAGCTCACAGAGTCACGATCTAACAGTACTAAATTTATCTGAGACAAAGAAAGTAGGAACGATCATCTTCTCCTTCATAACCAAAGATCGGAATACTTGTACCAACAACACCTAATACTTTTAAATGAAAAAGAGAACGATGAGTTTTCGTGATCAAGACAGGGTTATCATCAGAAATACAATAACTTCAAATCTTCATTGTCACCCGTATAATATCATCATGACAATATGAAATAACCAGAGTTCTGAAATGAATAATGCAGAGAGATACAGAAACAAACACTCGACGTGGTGAGCGTCTATCTCTCAGATCGCTTCTCTGATAATCAGCGCAAGTAGAAGTGTCTGCATCTTCATACGAAGTTCTTTATTTTAAAAATACAGAGATAAACAATTTCATGTTCCTTTGAATCATTCTGAGGCCTTGATCTGGTGTACGTGTGGCACGCCCATCTCTTCTCTGTTTATTATCTTCACGCTGCTTTTGTATACAACAAACGACAAAATGTTGACTTCTTTGATGCATAAAATTAGTGAGATAAGAGCACAAAAACAAAACACTGTTGACAAACAACACCCATTTCTCAAGCGGCGACATTGATATTATGCGCCAGATCATGTCTTTGTTTTTTTGAATTTATTGATACTTAATAGGTAAAGAGATAAATTCTATATGTATTGTCAATATGCATGCACATAAGGACAGATTTGTTTTCACTCAAATCGTTCTAATGTTTTCAATGATTTGAGGTGTACTTCTAAATTAGGCTTCAATCATCTCAAATTTATCTGTGCATTGTTTATTCTGCAGTAGAAATGAAGTTTTACTCAGTGATTTTTATACATGAATAAATATTGTGACATGTAGGCAACTGAATTGTATATGCATAAGTAGTATGTGTATTCGGAAGATCAATTTTTTATTCACGTCAACCATATTCACGCTTTAACTTAGTCTTCATGTAACTCGAGGATTTACGCTGGATAACCACTCCTCAATCTTTAGACCAGCGCACTAGGAAAGATAATCTGTTTTCTTAAACTCTAATTTCATCACAGTTGATGGTGTTTGTTGTCATATTCTCAGGTATCTCGACTGACCAGATTAACACGTCCCGATCTCATGATAAAACTGTCAGTAATTCTCTTACATGAGATACTTTAATTAGGAGAAATCCATGTGTGTAACAAATTTATTGCATTCAGAATTCAAGACTTTACCTACAGGCTAATGACACTTGCAGTAGCGAAAGTTCCGCTCTTCCATTCAATAAGAATCTTTGAAATGTTTAACAATCCTATAATTTTCAAAACAATTTGATTGATTTATTCATGAGACCGCGGCTAGTTAACTAGCTCGTTAGTTTCCTAGCCGGTCGGACGCTCAAGTAAAGAGGGGGGTTGGGCGTGGGGCTAGCAACCCAACACCACTAAATCTTTCAAACCGATAGATAATCTTCAGCACACAGAGTATTTATGAAAATTTGCAACATCTTCATTTGAATATTTTTTTCTTTTGGTATCCGAGTCACATTTTGACTCGGTCTTTGACAAGACTTCGGTAGTCCTGTTACTCGATCTTTTTCTTCTTTCGAGGAAAGGAAGTATCAGAATATTTACGTGAAATTTCCGTACAATATGGGAGACTGGGAATACTCTCCATGTAGACGACGGATTCGGAATTACAGCACAGAATCACCGGGAATCTGCGAAAGCGGATGGAATGTATGTGGATTCACAACATTGTTAAAGGGAGAGTCAATAATCTACTTCGGTCACTTAGAAGACAACCACGAACACACTAAGGGACTTGCTATCATGATGTCACCAGTAGCAACCACAGCCCTAATTCAGTGGAACACAGTTTATTTGAGAATCATGGCAGTAAGATTTAACTCCAAAGAAAAGAATGTAAGAATTATACAGTGCTAAAAACAATGCTGAACAACGGAATAAGGAGGATTTTTACAGACAACTACAAACAGTAGTGGAAAGAATCGCAAATGTTGACATCGAAATCCTTATGGGTGAAATTAATGGCAAGCTGGGAGGAGATAATATTGAAAGAGAACTCATTGCGCGTAGAGAGTCTCTCGTTCAGAGGCGAATTATTCTCAGACATCTATACTTTCAGTGATTCAGTAGTTGGAGGCATCATGTACGAGCACAAGAATGTACACAATACAACATGCATTTCGCTTAATTTAGACACTACAAATCAGATAGATCTCATCTCAATGCTGCTCAAGGAAGTGGAGACGCAGCTAGGTTGCTGAATATAAAGTGGAGAAGGGGAGCAGATGTGTGCTCAGACCATCATCTATTTCAAGTAACCTGCATGGTGAAGCTGAAATCCATGAAAAAAGGGTGATGGACCAAAATTTAAGTTCAGCATTCAGAAACTGAAGGACGAAACTACAAGGGATGCTTTCAATGCAGTTCAGATTAGAGCAAATACGGAGAAACTACCTGGCATCACAGAGGGAACCTGAGTGGAAGAACATTGGAACTCTCCAAAAGCGATATTAAAGGAGACGTATACAACTGTTCTAGGAAGAAAGAAGAGACAAGACAAGGAATGGCTGTCAATGGACAACCACCTGGAAGCTAATAGAAGAGAGAAGAGGGGAGAGCAAAGATGACTCAGTGCAAAGATGGACGACAAAAGGACAAGTTGAGTCCAATGTACACTTCGCTGAATAAAGAAGTGAAGAAGAGTGCTAGGAGAGACAAACGACAATTCTATGAAACACTGTCAACTGAGGCAAAAGAGGCATGACGCAGGACACCATATTGGATAACCCAGTACATAGCTACTTGAGAAGAGACCAACCCTGATGATGAAACCAATAAAAGATGCTCAAGGGAACCTGACCACCAAGGACGAGAAACAAATGAAACAATGGGCAAATCACTTTAAACGACTCTTGAATCGACCACCACCGGCAACTCAACCAGAAATACCATGAACAGCACGCACAGAACTGCCTGTGAGCACCACTCCCCCAACGGAAAAAGAAATCGTGAATATGATCAAGCTACTGAACATCGCCCGGGAAGACAGCAGGACTGGACGGAATTCCTCCCGAAGCACTGAAGATGGCCACAGAGATAACGGCAGATGTTCTCACTTTACTACTGCAAAAAGAGCGTAAAGAAGGAAAGGTGCCTACAGATTAGAAGAAAGGCTACTCTGTCAAGCTGCCAAAGAAAGGCGACTTATGCTTGAGTCTGCATGAACTGGCGTGGAATGATGCTCTTGTCCAAGCCAAGTAAAATACTAAGCCGCATCATCCTGGAGAGAATAAAGGATGCACTGGATACAGAACCTCACCAACCGGAACAAGGTGGATTCAGGAAAGGCAAATCATGTTCTGGTCAAATTGCAACTATACGCATCATCATCGAACACAGTATAGAGTGAAGGTCAAACCTCCACCTCACCTTCCTTCATCCACTTCGAAAAGGCCTTTGACAGACAGCGTAGACCAAAAAAAATAGAAACTACTTCAACACTATGGCGTACCTCAAGTCTTTGTCAACCTCATTCAACAGGTATATGACAACGCCACGTGTTAATTGATCCACAACGGAAAATGCAGCGAGGTGTTCGAAATACATACAACAGCAAGACAAGCTGGCTGCCTACTATCACCGATGATATTCTGAATTGTGGTGGACTGGATTATGCGTCAGAGTGTGTGGAAGGAGCGAGAAGTCAGCAGTAGGCTGGGCCATCCATAAGAAGACTCAAGAAGATCTGGATTTCACAGAGTTTTTTTCCTTCACGTTCGCCGGTGGAACATAGGGCCTCAAGCTAGTGGCTTGAAGTTTCTTCAGCACTGTTTATTTTACTGGATGGGGTTGCTAGTCTCATGACCTCTTTACCAGCATTATTTCTGGCTTAACGAGATAAAGGAATGCGCCGGCTGGGGATCGAATCCCGGACCATGTGCATGGTCGGCGAGCGTCCTAACCGCTATGCCACCGACACACTGGTTTCACTGATGATATATGTATAATGCCACACGAACTCGAAGACTTGCAAGCGAAACCAACAAACTGGCTGAAGATGCAGCAAAAACATGACTGCTGGTGGACACAGAGAAGACGGAGCTGATGAGGATAACCAATCATCAGCAACAACGACCAACACCAATCACCATCAACGAGAGAGATTTAACATAGGTTGCCTCCTTCACTTATCCAGCTATGAAGCATCGTTTCAACTACAGGTGGAATGGACGAAGATGTCAAAGTAAGAATCGGAAAAGCAAGATACGCCTTCACAAACGTGAATCAGTTCTAAAATCTCCTGCACTTTACTCAGCTAACATAAAGAACGAGATTCGGATTTTCAACACCAATGTGAAGTCGGTTCTTCTATACGGGTAAGAAACTCTCACTGCGTGTCACGAAAAGGATTTATAACAAACAGTGAACTTTCGTCAACAGCGGCCTTCGCTGGCTCCATACTGAAGATCAAATGACCAGAAAGAATAAGCAACAAGAAACTATGGGAACAAAACAACCAAAAGCCAACCGCTCAACAAATATTTAGGAGAAAATGGAGAATTATGAATCCAAATAGGAAGTGTTGAGTGGGTCGTCCTAGGGTCACATGGAGGAGATCGTGTGAGGATGAGATGAGAGAGTTTGGTCAATCGTGGACCCAGCAGAAGAGGACGGCAGAAAACAGAACAAAGTCGAGATGTGTTGTTGAAGCCCTTTGTTCCATATGCATAGCGGGGGAATAATAATAATTCATTCACGAATTTATTCTCTTATTTCTGTACACAATTGCCATCTATAGGACTTCTGCAAACGTTTGCTTTTATGTGCCGTTAATACTTCAATACATCCTTGACTGTGTTTTTCGTTAACAATTCTCTATGTGTGAGTAAGACGTCTTCAAAACTTTTGCTACATTTATGTTATTGAGAATTTGAGTGAATATGATACTTAGGTTGATCTACTTTCACACAGAGTTTTTTGTTACATAGAAACAAGTGAATCGCGAAAGTCAATTGAACTTACTCATTTTACTCGATTGTATTATTGTAAAACAATAAAATTGCTTAGGACGAAATAATACTAACACAGTCACATAAATAACAATGATTATTATAACAGCTTTGTACAAATGGACAAATAAATTCATGAGTGAAGTTGTATTATTATTCTTCTGGAAAACAATCTTCTGAGTTCTACTTATATACATGTTTTAGCGTTTTTTTTATATAGACACTCAGATTTCCTGCAATGAGACATAAGCAGTTGTAATCCACATTCGCTGCATCAAGAAAATATCTAAATTTTTAAATTTATACAGTAAACGAAAATTTCATCTTCGCCTAAGTCATTCTGGGGTTTGTGCCTAGTGAAATTGTGCCACGCTGATTTCATATCGACCTCATCAGTATTATCTGCATGCTGTTTTACTCAATAACAATAATCAGACAGTCGGCGATTTCGGTAAACAAATATAGTGAGATATGAAAACAAAATCTAGACACAGTAAATACACAAATCACATCATCCTGGCATTTGCGTAGTCAATATGTATTCGATTAAGACATTATTAATTTAAATATTGTGATAAGTGATAAGTAAACAAAACAGCTCCTAACTTTACTATGTTTAGGAGGAATAAATAATGAGCAAAACATCATTAGCGAATAAACAATAATGTATCCTTGTGTTGCCTATTAAATGAATTTATTCTACTACTAATTAATACTCCACAACAGTGCTGAAATTTTATTATTCTGTCAGTGGAACTAGGAATTTATTTTAACACAATATCCGTGACTCACTTGTCTCCACGATAGATTACAGTTAATTTTAAGTTCTCGATGGGTTTTCCATTGCATCTATTCAATACTAAGTTTGGTGTATTTGACCTTAAATCTTTCCTGAGTCTCTAATTAAAGCTCTTTTGTGTGCTCGTTTCACTAAATTTTGTAGTGTACGTCCTCAGATGTTAACAGAGTCCTCATTCTATCAAAAATTGCTTTATGGTTGACAGAAAGGTTAAAAATTGTGAAATATTGAGAATTAGCGTTATATGTATGTTGCAAAATTATATTGTCGACAATAACTGAAGCTTCAGGAGTCTTTCCACCAGTCCAGCATAAGCCTTTCCCAAGTTATTCCTGATAACTGATGTGGACATGTTCTTTTGAAGTCTTCCTTCATTCTCTGAATACTGACTTTGTATTTCTGTCGATGTCTAATTTCTTTGAAGGCTTTGAAATAGGCCATGAGTCTTAGCTAAACTAGAAACATTTCTGAAATTCTGTCTGTTCATCTTCTAGAATTTGTGCACAATGCTGTGACTCATTCTTCTTGGGATTGAAATAGTATCAGTAAAATTTTCGATGTTTCCATCTGATGAAATTCACGTTGTGGATAATCTTGTGCTTGTCCTTGCTTCCTACAACCAACTGATCATTACGCATGCGAAATGTTAGTTCTTATTTCTCTTCCTCTAGTTCAAAATATTTTACGAAGCCAAAATGGATAAGAAGGCATGTACAGCTGCTGAATCACTTTTAAGTAGTGAAAACATTCCACATTTTTAAAATGCAACAGAAGCAATGGTGATTAGCGTACGTGGTTTGAAACAACTAGGGCTTGTTTAAATAATATAAACAGTAATATTTAAAGCAGCCGTCACAACGGTGTCGCCATCACGTTGGTGGTAGCTTATGATGGAACTAGTCTGAATTTTCTACTGAAATTGGGTTCTGTTTTGATTCTGTTCAACCCAAATAAAATTGTGTGTTTTGAAATCATTCTAGTAATTTTCGCCTCTATTTCTGAAGGTATCATTTAAATGCTTCGACTATTGAAGTGAATTACCGTCATTATTATACTCGGTTAATTAAATCTCACTACTGATTACATTTAACAAATTAGATTCTTTCCCCACATGTATGAAACATTTTCAGTAGTCAAGAGATACAACTAGTAATCTTAATACAAATGCGTGTAATAAAGCGAAAAATTGAATTCAACTTAAGAAAATGAAATGTAAGGACTCCTGAAGAGCAGTTTATAGGTTTAATCCGCGTCAACATACCTTATGATCAATTTGTTAAAGAAGAAGCCTCAAATCACAGCACCTTTCGCTTTGCATCACATTGCCTTCATAAACACACATGTGAGTCAAAAGTGTTTCGTCTCTTCATACACCAGCAAGATTTAGATTTCAGTTTATGACGAATGAATATAGCATTATGCAAGGCCTTACTCAGTTTCAGTGAATTCAAAATATGGATTTTTTTAGTGGGCTTAATAGGATATTGAAGAAATGGAGAACGATAAATTTAGCAAGGAAATAATGTGGTTAAAACGCTATTTTAGCTACATTTAGAAGCGTCTGCCATTCATACCCCTAAAATAATTACTACTACTATTGCTGAGGAAAATGCTTCACCACTTACATGGGCATAAATAATCCCTACATTTACTGCCTAAAAATTCATTCATTTCTTTTCATAACACCATTCGAAATAGCAGGGTTTATGCCACATAAATAACAATTTAGTTTATCTAGTTAAGCATTTTTTAACAAGTAGGAATGAAATGTATAATATTCAAACATCAACTAAGTACTCATCACTGGATGAAAGTTGGATATCCAGATGTTCTAGGGAGAAGTTGCAACCAACGGTGTCCACAAAGCCAGATATGAACTAGTTGCTGACTATAGGCATTAAGTAGAGAGTGAACTGCATAGTGAATTCGTGTATTACTGAAATTCAACTTGAAGTTTAAACTGTCAGTGAACCACCCTTGTGACTTAAATGTCATGGGTTCAATCTCCGGTGGGGTCTTGAAGGCACACCGTTGAACAGTCACGAAGTAAGACTAAATAGGTGCTCATTAATCGTTTATTTTAAGTGATTCTTCAAATGATGGTAATTAGCAAATAGATAGACATCTAAATTCATCGAAATAATTACAAAGAACAAAATATGGATTAATCTCTGTTTGTTTATATGTTGATTGAATGTCACTTCATATGTTTATCTGCTTACAAAATTTGTAAGCATGATTTATCTATTCCAGGGTTAAAAAATAACTATTTTGAATCAAGAGATAAAAGTAATAATTTATATTGCAAATTTACCGACATTAAATTAGAGAAGCTGTCAAAACATCTTGTAGATTCATAGGACAAAGTATCTTCGGAACCAATTGCTTAGGTTGTAAATAATAAATAGCTCGAGTATATAAAGAAACATGTTTCTTCAACCATTGAGCCACAATGAATATCTGCAAAGTAGTACTGGTACTTGTCTTTGTTTCATGTTTGATTCATGAAATCGAATGCTGTAAGTGGAAAATGTTGAATTAAATCATGTTTAGCATGCTTGATATGAATGATCTATGAACACAGCACTGCTGAGTAGATTTGCATATTTTAGAAATAAGGATTATTATCAATAACTTTAATAAAAGCCATAAAATTTCATGAAATTGATCATCAAAAGGATATACCAATTAAAAATAGGATGGAATCATAAACTGGTAATTTTTGAAGCGACAAGGGACGGAAATTTCAGAAAAAACCTAAAACATGAGACATTGAGAATTTCAATTACTACTGTAACAAGGAAAAATGAAATTAGAATTATTTTTTAGATCATAATACTGAAGAATAACTAGTTAAACTTCATGGTATTCAAATTGAAAGGGAATACAAGTGATACCCTTATTCCCACTATGTAAATGTTTGCGTTGAATAGACAGTAGAGAAGATCTTCTGCGAACTGATAATGTTCTTCAGTATATTATTTATTTGAGTAGATATTTTTAAGTGGTATGAGTATCTGACATATCCATATACACAGTGAACATATTGTCGGTTGTATCAAATAGCAATTTCATCTTTGCACAGGAATATGTTATCCCTATAGTAAAAGCATCGCCTTCCCAAATAATATTTAATTTTAACATCATATGTGTTTCAAAAAGCGATGAATCTGCTATTAAATTTTCAGTGTACATTTCACAGATTCTGACTTCATAGAAATTTAGATGTTACTAGTATTTTTTTTATTTCGTATCTCTATAGATCTTCTTAAAAATCCGACCTTATTTAAGAGTTGTAGAATACATACATATATATGCACATCAATTCAAAGACTGGTATCACAAAATTATAGTCACCAGGTGAATGTGATTAGACAGTTTGAATTAAGATGTTTGATAGCATTGAATGAATACTTACAAATTCAGTAGCATCTTGGTAGTAGTAGATTGTGCACAATCACAAAACGCTGTCTTAATGTGGTCGGCGAAACTTTTCTAATATGTAATTGTTTTGCAATACCATATTCCTATTGACATCTCCTAATAACTGCAGTCATATATGACTATAACCAGCATGTATCATGGATATAAAAGGTGTTCAGATTATTCAAAAGTATCATAAATATACACTATGATATTTAGAAAACGACTATCTTCTAGGGAAGACATGCATTCAAATAATTATTCATTTGAATTGATATAACTGAAATTTTCTCTCAACTAGCAGAATAAATACAATCAGTTATATGCAGGGTAAATACGATTCGTGCATATGTGGATATTTAATTTGAAATAAACGTTATCTTTGACTTAGCGCACGAATGTATTATAGGTATTCAACAGGCAAAGTGTTTAGCGTATCGACGCACATAGTGAATGTAATGTCGGTTTTACGAAATAATAATTTCTAATTTGAATAGAAATATGTTAGGTTTAAAGAAAACTGATATTTACTTTAAACACCAAATTTATGTCAACAGTTGGTAAGTTTTTTACTGAATTTTGAATAGTTATTTCACATATTCTGACTTCATAGAAAGGTGGACATTACTGATATTTCTTATGATATAGTATCAGTCTATATGTATTTAGAAATCTATCGTTATACAAGAATTCATAGGAACCTGAATAAAACTCTATCCAAACATATTCAAGGAATAACATCTCAAAATGTCCATCATAATTTGAATGCAGTAGGACAGTTTGTGACCAGTAAAACTTTTCTAAAGTGTATCTGTTATGATGAACTTTTTTCCGATCCTATTTTCAAAATAATTTTGACCATATATAAATATAACTGTTATAAATAATCGGTATCAGAGGTGTTCAAATTGTTCGAAAGTATAATAAACATGCACTACAATATTTGGGAGATGAATAATTTCTGGAGTAGACATGTATCTAACTGATTATTCATATGAATTGATATAATCCATATAATATTTCAACTAGCAATGCAAATTGATATAGTTACGTGTAAGGTAAATATATTTCATCCATATGTGTATGTTTAACATGAAACAAGCGGTATCTTCATCTTGGTACACGAACGTAATGTGAATATTCAACTGCCATGAGTGTTTGACACATCCACACAGAGAATGAATGTATTTTTTGTCATTTGCCCATAAATATATTATGCGTATACTGAAAACTAGTTTTTAATTCAAACAATAAATGTATTTCAACAGGTGGTAAGTATGCTTCTGAACTTTTAGTATATATTTTACGGATTCTGACATTAAAGAAATGTAGATATTACTCATATTTTCTCTAATTTCGTATCAACATAGATCTTCGTAGGAATCTGGCGTTATTAAAGAGTTGTGTAACACATACATATATATGCAGAATCATTCAAAGTTTATCACCTCAAAATTGCAGTCATCAGTTAAACGCGATTAGATAATTTCAACAGTGATCTTTTATAGGGTTTAACGGCTATTTAAATATTCAGAAATTTTGTTTAGTTGGAAAAATGCTATCATAATATGGTCAGTAAATCATTTCCAATTAGTAGTTGATCTCAGATAACATGCTGCTATTCATGTCCATTAATAATTGCAGCCATACGTGAATATGACTGCCTGTGGTATTGAATTCCTAGATGTTCAGACTGCAAAAAACAGCTCAAACATACATAAGGTTAGTTGAAAAACAACTACATTTCAGAGCAGATATGTATTCAAGTAATTATGGATGTGAATCCATCCACCTTATATGATATCTCAACTGGCATAATAAATTGATTTAGTCCTGTGCAGGGTAAATGCATTTCCAGCACACGTCATTATTTAATTTGAAATGAGGATCTAATTGAAAAGTAAATATTTCTTCGCTCAATCTTTCAGTATTGTAAATGTCTAAATGGGGACTTTTTCTATATTGAAATGTGTTTTAACAGTTTGTAAGTACATGGTTGAATTGTGAATTTTTATTTCATAGATTCTGACTTTAAAGAAGTGTAGACACTACTAATATTTTTTATTATTTTTTGTCGCTCAATTTTATTTTATAAATCTGTCGTTATATTAGGGATCCAGAATTCCGAGTATAACTCTACCTGGAAACATCTTCAAGGAACAGCACCCCAAAAGTTCACTCACCAGCTGAATACAACAACATAGTTTAAATATTGTTGTTTGAAAGTGTTTATTCAAAACTGGGATTCATTTATATAGAAATTTTCAAGTGTGACCTACAAAGTCGCAAATCACTTTTAATTCTATGATTTCACTTCAAATGTAATTGAAAAGGTACTTAGTCTAATTATTTGTTTTACAATCCATTTGTCAAGGAACTTAGCCCTAAGTTGCTATCGTAACGAAGACTTAAGCGATTGAGCCGATAAATACTATGCGCTTTCTTCAACTTTAAATCCAAAACACCAGTATTCCTTGAACGAAATTATATTGTTTGGCAATTAAATTGAAGAAAACTACAAAGTCTGCAAACAAATGTTAAGTACAAATGAAGTTATAAAGTAGTTTTATTCGTATTTAAATCCAGTCTTCCTCCAACTTGCAAGCGATCGTTCCATTCGCGCCTTCAATTGCCCGCCAATGGTTGCCAGTTCCAATAAAACAAACGTTCAATGTTCACTTCCATTGGCACCATTTCTACTTTTTAATAAAATAAGTAAATTTTGAATGGACACTAACATCTGATTTACCTTAATTAATTTCAGCTAGTAAGTGAAATGAATAACATGATTTTTAACACACCTTAAACTATGGTTAAATAGATATGGGAGCATAACTTAGAAATGTTGGCTTTCATTAGGTCTATAGTACTAAGACCAATAAATATATCACAAAATGGAATATTTTTATAGACAGAGCAGGTTTTTAACATCGAGTGTGACTAACTGTGGAACGTAACACTCGGTTTTGTGACAGGACAATAAGGACCTAGATGATATGATTTATCTTGTTTTATCTTCTACAGTCATGACAACATTTGTGACATGCATTTTTTTTACAAATGTAACAGTACTGACGTATGAATTGTATTTGCATTCACAAACAGATGAACATACAGCAAACTGCTATAATTCTTAGCTTAATGCACATGCCATTTCAACAATATACTTTGGAATATCATCTGAATTAGCAAATATTTGAATGTTGTGAACAATATTCACTTCTATTGCCATTTTCCATTGAAAAGTCATCTGCTCTATATACTGCGAATTTAATGAATTTTCCACATTTCCTTCTAAATCCTCAAAAATCTGACTTACGCATATTGAATGCTAAGTAGAGATAGTCCCATCTTTATTCATTATGGAATTTGTGGTTAAGGTTACGTGACTTTTCTAAACCCAAGATATCAATGGTTACTTGGTGATATACACATTATCATGATCTAATATTCCATGATAGTCTTCATAACTTGCTGTAAAGACATAACGTTAAGTAGAGAAACACATAAAGGAAGGAAATACATTTTCGCATTACCTATACTTTCACTATAAGTATACAAATTATACTCACATAAACGTTTCACGTTGCACCATATACAGTAATCTTTTTATTGAAAATACTGAAACAAAAGGAACGATTGAACCATTCCTTTGCTGTCCATTTTCGAATTTAGTTGCAGTAAAAATCTAAATGTTATAACAAACTAACGGAATTTATGTGAAAAAGAGGTTTGTGATGTTAATAAAGATAAAGCCAGAGTACCTACCAGACATATGTTAGCCAACTGGCGAGTGAGAAGTTCATACATTCCAGGCAGTTGAACAGAAATACAGTAATTGGATTAATTACGCATGTTGTATGTAGTAAGTCAATGAGGAATAATTTAGAATGCGAGAATCCCTGAATGGCTTACTTATGCCAATCAAAATATGCACATAATTTCATAAATAATGAATTTAACCCTTTCAGGTTAGTTGAATTTTCATATGTCCGACAGAATATTCAGTTTGTTCAAACCTGCATCAGAATGCATCAAACTTAATAGCCAGATATATACACATATATATTCCAACAAAAATATATTCAAACATTAGATCTTCGAAATCACCCACATTATAGTTAAAAAAAGCCTTAAGTTGTATGGAGGTGGTGAATGTGAGTCAGATTGATGTAGTGTTTCAAATAGTTTCTTTGGTCAAATCTCCTCATGCAAAACAATCTCAAAAGCTTTTAAATACACATTTCACAAATCTGTTATCTCACTATAAAATAACTAACATGTTGGGCTTTTCTAACACGAATTGTAAAAGAAGAAGAATCATTCTTATGGCCTACTCTTATGCGTAGTTAAACAAAAATAAAGAAAAAATTGGTTTAAACTCAAATCGTCATAGCTAGAAACTGAAATGTGACATAAAAATATCAACCAAAAGGAATAATATTTGCAACGCATATAATATATATATAAATAAACGCATACTTTTTATTACGAAATCTCATTTCTGTGCTTGTATCCGTGATTGTTGAAGGTTTAAATAAACGGCAGACATACAAAATCACTTAATTCTTCTTTTAAATAGTGACAGCAGTCATCTTAATATACACCTCTAACTTTAATCCCATGTAATTCACTTGGAAAGCCTGTGAGTATATTATTCAAAATAAATCTTAGATGTCAGTAAATTTATGAGTTTCTACGCAGAGTCCGTTACCTTCAGTCGTGAACTGTTACTTCGCACTAGAAGATGGTTATCATCACGAAAAAGACAGTTACCATCACGACTGTGTGAGAAAAAACATATGATCTTCGTTACGACACCCAAAGAAATACGAAGTATTTCACAGCCACGAACTGTATATACCACATTTCTAGCAATCATATGAAACTTCACATTAAATTCTCCATACGCCAGCGCCTTGAAAGTGATCAAGGGCAATGTGTTATCCATACAGATTCTTTCGTGATTAAATAAAATATTATCAAGATGTGCTATATCAAATGATTCATGGTGTTAAGAAACTGCATCCCGTTGCAGATTTTTCTTAATCCAAATTCAATAAAAATTAAGCCATATAGGTAATACAGATGTAAATCGATTAACGGTCACGAAGATGGCCGCCAGGAGACACAATACTTCGATTCCTGGATAATTTAAATCAGTTCATTTTGTGTTAAAACTTGTGGTAAAGACGTTGTCCATAAGGACAACGAAAACTTGGTAAATAAACCAACCAGCTCAGCGAACACAAATAATTGCAAATAAGGCCATACAATTTTTGGCCTGACTGAAGTGACACTTAGTATTTGATGCCGCAATCTTCATGTTAAAGATATAGTATCCATTCGGTCAGCTGGGAGGCACTGAATTATCATTAAATCGGTAGTAAAAATATTTCGTTCGTGTTTCCAACTTACTATTTAAATTATAAGTGAAATCATTTGGGGGAGCATATATCTGATACCAGTTTATAAAAATACATATACAAATATATAATTAAATGCTCATATATATAAAGACCTTCTTATTATAAAAAATATAATTTGTAAATTTTTACTTCATGACATTCGAATTTAAAGTTGGTGAGTTTTTATTTTCAGCCAAAAAAAAAACAATTCACAGAATCTAACCCCTTGAAAACAATAAACATTAACTGCATTTTATGCATTCAAATTATCTAAAGCATGTCGAAATACTAATGTGAGGATCGAAACAGCCAGCAGCCGGAAGCTTTTGTCATGGAAGCAGTCACCAATAAAAGGTTAGACCAATAGTACATCTACTCTGAAATGCGGTAAGCTGTTTAAAAAAGTAAATTCACAGCAGAATTGCATAGTCAACATTCACTGGAAATAAGAGAGGACAGATTTCAACATTTCAGTGACTGCAGCGACACCGAGAAAGCGATAAAGCAAAATATGCAAATCGCGACGATTTCACAAAACACACAGATCTTGCTAAACCTGATAAGTTATTCATTGCGAGTGCATCATGCGAATTCAGTCACATCAGCGATCTAAGTATTTGGCTAATGGCTTCATCTCTGGTTCAATTAATCGATCTTATCATACATCCATTATGCCCTAGTTATATTTTCAAGTGAACAAGAATTTAGACTTGACTGGTTGTGAATTCATTCAAATAGCATTTTCGATTTCCATTACATCGTGATCTTGATGATTTCTTTTCCATGATTTCCCTATTGACAGGAGGTGAGTATGAAACTATAATAAATTCATCGATTAAACATACATTTATATTCGTATTGGAAAGAGTTGGAGAGGTTGTTGGATTGTGCTGTGTATGTTCAGATACTTGAAGCATAAAGCCCTGTACGGCTCGACAGACAATTTCCTTGGAAATAAACTGATGACTTCCATCACAATTGACTGACTAATCTGATGAGTTCACGACTTACTCCCTCCTCAGTACACTCAGTGTAAATAAAATAAGCTCTTGTGCCTAATTTATTTCTCTCTATCATATATGAGTATTGACATTGGTTTCGGAAATTGTGTACGGGACAGCCCTGTACTTAATTTTTGAATATTTGGAATGCTCACGAAATCGTTTGTGAATAATAACTATATAATATCAGTCGCCACTATTAAATTACCTAATACATGATAATAAGTTAGTTTAGTCGTCGTCACATTTTTCATTGTTAAATTCAACTACAACTATAGGGCACAACTTTGATAAATTCCATATTAATAATATCTACTCTTGATTCCTATATTGACGTCTGAAAAATGATTAAAATCATAAGAAATTAAGGGTTTCAGTCATTTATATGATGTGATATTGATTGAAAATATAGTTGAATTATTTCTTAAACTTTTTATTTTGTGATCAAAATGAAAGCCCGTAAGTATAAACATGCAATGAAAATAATTAGACAAAAATAGTGGAATTTGTGTAGGAAAAAATAGATAAATGTTCTTCTAACTAATCAAAAGTTTTCAAATCATCTCTACGTCACCAGTGTGTCATCTTTCATCACACCGCACACTCTACTTCAAACTCCAATTCAACATTCTCTTTGTTGTGGTTAGTTTGTCCTTTCGTTGTCAATCTACACACCGCCTAATATTCCGACTCATCATACCTCTCTTTCTTTGTGCAATTCCAGTTGTCCCTGTAGTGACATTTCTCGCTTCGCCCCCTCGTCTTGTCTGAGATATCTGAGAACTATCTACTTACCTTGCATTCAGAGAGTTTCAGTGTTAATTCACACTGGTTCCCCTCGGTGATCTTGCCTGTGTCTCCGACAACTTCCCGATGACTGATGTCGAAATGTCCTCGATGGATCCGTCCTTTAGTGTCTGAGTGTTGAAGTTGAATTTTGGTCTGTCTGCTGCGTCTTCGTGTGCCTCCGAATTGTTCTTGAACATTCCCTGCACAACATAGTGATCTGGGCTTGTGTCTGGTTCTCTTCTGAACCTTATTTCCAGTAGCCTGCGTCTGAAATTCCTTCAGCTTGAGATGAAGTCAATCCGATTTTCACCCGGCTTTGTGTAAATTTATGTACTTGAACACGTTGCCTCTAATAATGAATTAACCTATCGTGCAGGAGTTTGCAAAGAGTTTTGTGTTCTCTTCCAATTTGAAGAGCGATTATCCACCAAGGCATATTTCTCTTCGTGTGTTGTCCGCTCCCAGTTTGACATTCGTGTCACCTATAATGGTTTTTTGTCGCCATTTGTGGACTGATTCACCGCTGACTGCAAATATGTACAGATGTCCTTCTGAAATCACTTGTACTGTGTCGTTCATAGGTGTGTAGCGTTGGATAGTTTTAGACTTCATACCTCCTGAAATGAATCGTGGAGTCATTTGGCTGGAATTGTGGAGTGTGTAAAGTACGGCGGTTTCACGAACGCATTACACTTGTAGTAGTTTAAAAGATTTTTATTTTCGCAGTTAGAAATTAAAAACATTTCAATGTCATCATTTGCTTGTTATCATGCGGAATTTGAAAATGCCGGTTTTGCACATTTTTTTGATGATTCAGTGTAAAAGCTAGAATGTTATTTCCTGAGATTTTCGTTTACATCTAGGCTTTGTTGAATGCTGTAAAATATATAGAGCAATTGCATGGAGTTTTAAAAATAGCATAATATGTAGCTGCTATAATTAAAAAGTATAATGATTTCATTGAATGGTATTCTATTTGTCAGCTCGTACGTAAGAAAACTTTTTACCAAAATATACGGAATCAAGCATTGACTTCGTTTCAAAGCGAAATTGGAAAATTGCTAAAATGCACTACACACAACCTAGGACTGAAATGTATTGTCACGTTCTTGAACAAGGATGATATGCATCTGAAACATGAACATTTACAGTGGGAATAAAATGCTGACTGCCACCATAACTAAGGTGTTCAACTGATGTATAAACGAATAAATTATTCCCCACTACACTCAGTGAAAATAATTATTCCTACAATGAGAAAACTCATATATTATTTGAGAGTATCCAAATAAGTTTCCAATAATTTTCCCGTGAGTGGCCTCAAGGTAATTGTGTGCGATGTGTTATGCTTACGAAATAGTCAATGGATAAATAATGTGGTATCAGTTAATGCTAAATGAAATTATTCATGTGGAACTGAAAACTTTCAACAGATTTTCCATAGTCTGTATGCATTGACGATTAAGCCATATAACTCTTGAATATACTTGACTACACTTACCCTAAGTACGCGATAAAGCTATACATTCATATCTCGAAAAAATTTTCAAACGCAGATCTTCTTTTTGGTGATAAGGCTTCATTTGTGAGGTTGAGAATGGGAGACTTAACAGGTGGATCAAATGAATAACATCACATCAAAGATGTCCACATTTCATTCGTGATTGCATCTCACTAGGGTAGTTTCACAAAAGTCAGTTTTGAAAACATATAACTGAAGACAATTTACAATGACATGTATATTCAAATTATTTAGAAAGTACTCTTTAAACACTGAGAATAACATCCTGAAATTTCATTTCCATGATATTCAAACTGAAAGCTGGTAAGTATGGTGCTTTTGTGGTTTAAAGGTTATCAGACACCGATTGTAAAATGAAGACTGGGGATATTTGCAAACTGTGTATTCAGATTATTTAAAGCATTCCTTAGTAGTGATGTACTGAACAAAGTTATCAGCTATAAGTAGACTTTATTGATGAAAGAAATAGGTCTGAAATATTATGATATTTGTGTATCGACCAGAACCAACTCATTTTGATTTAACTGCAAGAATCGTATCTCTACGTGGTACTGTAATACTGAAGAGATTCCTTTGAGACAGGCACACTGTTAAAGCGCCAAGAAAATAGTATATTTACTACTATTTTTCAATAATTTTCTAGTTATGTTCAACAATTATAACATGAGAAACTCAGAATTACCTCAACAGAGCAGTTAGTCAACCACTTAGTCAATCTAAATTTCTAATAAAGAAACATTTATAAAGATCCCACTAGAATATTCTCAAAACAGTGAGATCACGAACTCTGTCTACACGAATTACAAACCAGTGATTCCCGCAGACAGTCCAAAGTTAGAATAACCTAAATTCAGTAGAACAAATTTGTAACATAAAACATCAAGTTACAAATGCATCGTACAACCAGAAAGAAAAGCGTTTAAAGTAGAGATTGAATAGGGACAAAGATAAATAATAAGGATCCCGTCAGCATGTGATATGGGAATTTCAGAATAATGATGTGAATTCTAGAGGAAACGCGAGTAATAATTAACAAGTTTCAAAGCTGATTTAGGACAGCTATAGGTTGGAGAACCATTGAGTAGCGTGAAGTACTGAATGCATATCTCCCACTAGATTGGGACACATCCACAACAAGAAATCACTAATATTAGAACCTAGCACATCTCAGGTACAAGGCAACCTCATGGAAAGTTAGGCCACTGATATACAAATCAATGGCTTTTGAATTCTAACTCCTGCCAATTCATGACTCTGGCGTGACAACCACGAAGTGACATCGGCGAACATTCCTCCTCGACAACATTCATTGTAAAAACCACGAAACAAATTGCGACATATCAGTGGCTACAGTGACACTCAGTAAGAGATAACGCGAAATAAGCAAGTCACAACTATTTCCAAAAAACTGTTAGATCTTCTTATAGGTGATAAGAGCGTCATTGAATAGGTCAGCGATGAAAAAATCTTCACGTGCATCATGTGAATTCAGTCACATCATGGATGTAAATGTTTCATTCATGGAGGCATCATACATCTATTATACTTGAGTTATATTTTCGAATGAACAAGAACTTAAACGTAATTGATTATGAATTCATTCAAATATGATAGCAGACTCAATGGCCATTACATCACAATCTTGGTGATTTCTATTTCATCATTTGTGTATTGACAGGAGGTGAGTATGAAAATATAATAAATTCATGGACTAAACATACATATACATTCCTATTAGAACAAGTGAAAGAAGTTGTTGGGCTTGGTTGTATATGCTCAAATGTCTGAAGTACATCTCCATATACCTGTCGACGTACAATTTCTCTCGAAATAAACTGGTGACCTTCATTACAAAGTGACTAGCTAATCCGACGTGTCAACGATTGACTTATTCCTCAATACACCCAGTGCAATCACACTAATCCTTCACCAAAAAAGCTCTTATGCTTAAATCATTTCCCTCAATTATATGTGAGCATTCACGTTGATTCCCAATATTGTTTACGCGAATGCTCTGTACGTAATTTTGGGATATTTGTAATGCTCATGAAATCGTTCGTGGATAACTATCATGTTATCAGTAACCATTATATTGAATAATTCATGATGATGTGATAATATTGTCTCTTACACATGTTTAATGGCATATATTTACTAATCTATCACCATAAACTTTCATTTGTGTCCGAAGTGATGTTGATTACTCTCTGATTGATTATATGGTGACTGACTGGATTCTGTCAGGCGCAGAAATATTTTCTAGTAATGTGGAATTGTGAGGATGCTCAGCATCATCTTGTGGACTTCGTCATTTGAAATTTGATAATCCCGATTTCGAGGATGTCTCGTTGACTGAGTGTAAACTCTGAATGCATGTTTCGGAGATAGTTCTGTTTTTATTTGGCCTTAATCATGTATTGCGAAGTGTCTGAAGTACTTGTATCAAGTTCCAGAAGTAGTTTGTCTTGTTATTATATTGTTTAATACTTCAGTTATTTATATTCATCTGTTTTTCTTTTAACAGCATGTGAGTATGAAACTTTGTTAAATAATAATGGACAAAAGGCAACCACAAAACATTCAATGAGTTCTTTAGTTCCAATACATATGTTTAAGCTTTTGTAGTATATTTTTATGTACTTGGCATGGGGGTATGTTTGCCTAAAGTATATTCTTTTTCGGAATAACGTGGTGGCTATTGTAATAACTGACTTATTTGTATTATGCTTGAAATGACTTTTTTATCATTATTACAATCAAGCAAATATTAGTACCATTGTCAGAACTGTCTTATGCACATTTCATTTCTCATAATATGATGGAGCTTTTTCTTTCCCAACTCTATAGACGACTATTTTCATTGTGCATAAGAATAATTTTTCCTCTTCCAAAATTTCGCTTGCCTGACCATTCTGTTTTTACTTCATTCCATTCTGAGTGAGCTAATATGTTAAAAATTTCTCTCCGGCAACTGTCGAATTTTCTGCATTCATCGAATTTATTCTTAGTGAGTTTCTGAAAGTTTAGGGAATATAGCTACACACAGTGAGAGCTGGTGCGACATATTCTGAACACGAAAACTTCTTAAATCGCATGAACTTTCCTGAAAGTGTAATAGTTTTTTTTCAATCTAGTAAAGTTTAGTACACTTTTGAGTAGGAAAAGTTCTCTTTCCAAATGTATCTCTAATGGCATCCTATGATAAGATATATATTCATTCTTGTGCCCCATTTGCTTGAATTGGGATAATTTCGGAAAAATTGACAGTATAATAATTGCAGTGTTCTTGTTTAATGGTATTTCATGTGACAGATTGTAAGTCTAATATTTCAATTACGTAATTTAAGGAGATAACGTAACTGAACTAAATTTATTCCAATTTTTAATGTCTTCTATATGTTGGTTGACTGATAAAATTTATGAGGAATTTTCATATATCCTTTTCGAATGAAACGTTACTTGACATTATAACTGATGCGTTAATAGTCTAAAGTGACAGTAATATATCTCCACAAGAGCAATGAAGATTATTTTGTACAGTTTGCAATCAGAGACGTATCGGCACAACACTTGGAAAGTCATCAAGTCAGACATAAAAATCGTCCATTTCCCTCAAAATTATGTGGCTACTTCACCGATGTATGTACACTGAATAAAATTGTATGTATGTTCAGTGTTTCCTCACTTAGTTCATGTAAATTTCATCATAATTTTTGAGTAATTGATTTCCAAAACTGTATTCTATTCTTCTCAAAATATAAGCCTGTAAGTAAAATTTTGAAAATCAAAACATAAATACAACAATGTCATGTATCATTATTTGAAAATATTCTAGTTTTGCAGCATTTCATCGAATCCATTCATCGAACTGGTGTGTATGCGTGATATTGAAATTCTGACGGCGTACGACCTGTCTCTTCTTAACTCAGCCAAATCCCGATGAATTCTAAAGGAATCATTTTTTTTATCCCTTACATATAAAGAGATGATGCGGCAGAAAATTTTCTCTATGAGGGTCGCGAGAAAGTACTTATTCTACTCTGCTGTGCTGGTTGCACAAGGCTGTTACTCTTCCAATCGGTGAGAGTCTCTTCTTACTTCGAAATTAATGATAAAAACATGTTCGCTGACGTTTACTGGTCCACTTTTATAGCTTCAGTGAAGACCCTGCTTAGTTCTCCTGCTTTCCTCGATCCTTGTTCTTTGTTGACAAGCAAGAATTATATCCATGTTGAAGGATTGTCGCACATTGAGAGTTATGCGACTGCCAGTGCTTTTTCCAGTGTCTTTCAAGTTCAGGTCGATTCAGAAGTTTGTTATAGTGGAAATATATGTGTTCCTTCTGTCACAATTATTGAGAAATAAGGTCTTCTCCACTATTTGTCACTGACTCCATCTTCACTGATATCTTCGTCGATAATATAACCATTATTTACAACAGTGTTCTCAAATCTCCCTCACTCGCGGCGTATTCTCCACCAGTCACCAGTGTGTCATCTTTCAACACACCGCACACTCTACTTCAAACTCTAATTCAACATTCTCTTTGTTGTGGTTAGTTTGTCCTTTCGTTGTCAATCTACACACCGCCTAATATTCCGACTCATCATACCTCTCTTTCTTTGTGCAATTCCAGTTGTCCCTGTAGTGACATTTCTCGCTTCGCCCCCTCGTCTTGTCTGAGATATCTGAGAACTATCTACTTACCTTGCATTCAGAGAGTTTCAGTGTTAATTCACACTGGTTCCCCTCGGTGATCTTGCCTGTGTCTCCGACAACTTCCCGATGACTGATGTCGAAATGTCCTCGATGGATCCGTCCTTTAGTGTCTGAGTGTTGAAGTTGAATTTTGGTCTGTCTGCTGCGTCTTCGTGTGCCTCCGAATTGTTCTTGAACATTCCCTGCACAACATAGTGATCTGGGCTTGTGTCTGGTTCTCTTCTGAACCTTATTTCCAGTAGCCTGCGTCTGAAATTCCTTCAGCTTGAGATGAAGTCAATCCGATTTTCACCCGGCTTTGTGTAAATTTATGTACTTGAACACGTTGCCTCTAATAATGAATTAACCTATCGTGCAGGAGTTTGCAAAGAGTTTTGTGTTCTCTTCCAATTTGAAGAGCGATTATCCACCAAGGCATATTTCTCTTCGTGTGTTGTCCGCTCCCAGTTTGACATTCGTGTCACCTATAATGGTTTTTTGTCGCCATTTGTGGACTGATTCACCGCTGACTGCAAATATGTACAGATGTCCTTCTGAAATCACTTGTACTGTGTCGTTCATAGGTGTGTAGCGTTGGATAGTTTTAGACTTCATACCTTCCGAGTTAGGTTGTGGGTTCGTTAAGCTGGAAGAGGCGTGATTTACTGAGGCAAGCTATTCTAGATTCGTGTAACGTTTCCTGTAATTGTCAATATATTACCTGCATTTGGAAGGGCATCATTATGTTGTGCATCATTTGAATGACATGACATCGATGATGTAAATAATTGTTTAGTTTTTTGATGTTACTATGGCATTTATAGTGTTTATCGAAAATATACATATGATGTCAACTTATAATGATTTTGACATGTTAATATATATATATATATAATTTAGTTTTTTAAACTAATCCGACCGGTCATTTAAGTCATACCTTATTCGTTGCGACACCCGAGAAAAATAGAGACTCGCCGTCACCTGAGAACATTCATATCATATTACATCAGTTTTTACACGAGTGCCCTGAAGGTGAAAATGTGTGATATTTTACGGTCACAAAATTTTTCGTAGATATATCACGTGTTATAATTATGTGTTGCATTAAATGAAGTATAGTGTCAGAAAACCGTAATATTTATTAATATTTAAAAGAGCTGAACGTTGGAGGGACATCCATCCTCACCTTTGACTGGTTGGACCTCAATGGACACGACTTCTTACGACATTGGTCGGTGGTCGCGCTAAATCACGAATTGGTAGAAGTTAGAATTCATGAGCTATTGAATCAGGTCCCACTGGCTGAATAGTCTACGACCTCACTTGCCTTGTAAATGGAAGGTCCTGGGTTCGAACCCCTGTGGAGGGTGCGCACTGCCGATGATTCTTAAACGAAGATAAAACATTTGTCCAGTACTCCCTAGTTTTCACTGCATTCAATCCATGCTCAACTCTTAAAAATAAAGATACTTGTTTTGGCGCATTATATTCCATAGATTTTCATCATGAAGCCTTCATTCCGTGACTCCTAGTTGATGTACCGAAATTGAAAAAATTGCATTTATATACAGTGCATTCTCGTTTATTTAACGTGAGGTTGGTCGTAATTAGTGAATGAATTGTATAAACCTTTTTAATCCATTCTATTCAAAATAAAAGTCCGTGAGTATAATTTTTTGCAACTAAAACACAAAACCGATAATATCTTTTATGCGTATAGAGAAATTTTTTAATTTTGTTGCATTTAATCAGATCCAATCAACTGATTGGTATATACGTATAGCATTGAAATTTACTCAGTGAAAAACATGTCTCTTCCTTACTTATCCGGCTATTAATGACGTCTTTAATCCACAATAACCCCCAGCATTTAAAACATGATGCGGTTTTATGTTTTGTTTATGGAGAATGTGAGCAAACATTTACATCCCTTATCTTTGATTGTTTCAAAAGTATACGCATATCTCTTTACCTGTAATGTAGCGAAGTGGATATGTCCGCTAATGTTTGTAGGATCTGTTTTCAAGGCGCCTGTGTGATTCTTTTTAGTTCCCGGTTCTTAGTGTACCAATGATCTGTAAAAGTCCTATTCATTTAAAGGTTTTTTAAAACATCAGTTGTTATGTGACTCCTGATGGTATTTCCGTATGTTGCGTATTCTGGTCGATCCAAGAGCCTGTTGAAGTTTCAGTCGAGCATAATCCCTGTCCCTTATGTTGAGAAATCAAGTTCTCTCCACAGTTTATCACTATTTTCATCCGCGATCAAAATCTTTTTGTTTAACAACATGGTTTTTTGATGCAAGACAGAATCTTCTGGTCGCCCTTGAATCGTCTTTCATATAACTCATCGCTTCACTTCATATATTTGTACAGCTCTGTGTTTGCTATGATTATCTTGTCCTTGTTTTGTTAAATCTTCTGACCCATCATACCTCTCTTCATTGTGTGCTCCCAGTTGTCCCCATAGTGACATCTATTGCTCCGCCTCCTCTTCTTGTCTGAGATATCTGAGAACAATAATATTGCTTTGCTTTCAGAGAGTTTCATTATTGTTTCACAATTGTTTCCCTGGGGATCTTACTTTGTGTCTCTAACCTTTTCCTGATGACTGGTGTCGAAATATCCTCGATGGTTCTATCCTGTAGTGTCTGAGTGTTGAGATTTAGTTGTGGTCTATGTCTTTCATCCTTGTAGGCCTTCGAATTTTTGCTGAACGCTGTCTTCATCGTATAAGTTAGTGAGGTTTAATATGCCTTCTGATTAGACGTTAGTGGACATATCTGGAATCAAAGAAATTATTACAGTTTAGACAGTAATTAAAGATGAGTGTTTCCAGCAGAATTTTTATTCTTAGTTCATTCGAACGAGGAAAGTAACTTTTCGTAACTTTCTCGTTTTATGTATTGAAGTGGTTGATTCGAAAACTTACTTTTCATGCATATTCTCGTCACATTTTATCGTAAAATGCAGTCATAAAAGCTCAGAGATGCACAAAGTGGTGTGTTCCGTAACGTGCATTGAGTGCAATACGCAGTATTTACGGTAAACATACAGGATATGAATTTGAATTGCGAAAGAAATAAGAACATAAAAACGGCTTATTTTTTAAATAGACTTAACTGATAAAGTTGAAGGTGGAAACAGATAAGAAACCAAATGCTTGCTCTGCCTATGAAGTCAAAAGGCTGAAAATATTAACTTACAAATTTTATCGAATAAAATGCTGGAAAAAATTATGTCAGAAATGAATACACAGTAAATTTCAAAGTGTTTCGAAGATTGTTGTGTGCACATCCGCCAAGCCAATTATTCTGGAATTAAAACAATTCATGCAAAAATGGATGGCAGATGCAATTTCAATCCTTGTAAGATCCCCATAAGAGCATCTAGAAACTGTGAAAAAGTGATTCACTGAATTTTCAGCGAACTGGCAATCGTCTCAAATTGAGCACCTTCTTAGCACACTTTAGTTCTCACAATTATGTGAAGGCATCTGTAGCGCTTTCGAAATTTTTAGCGTGAGTCACATTCTAGTGAACATGAGTAATATGTAGTTCTAAAAGAATCGTTTTCAGGTAAATAATAGGAACCATCCTTATGCGAAGTGATTACCCTGCAGTAAAGAACGGCCTAATTGTCTTTACGCAGCAATAATTGATTTAATAACGCTCCTGTGAGGTGCTTGCATCCAGTAACACTGAGTAAGTGCTTATACAAATAAATCTGACATCGAAAATGTTTTCAGGCTGACTAACCCTCTTTAGCTAACAACATTCGAAATCAGACAGGAAACTGCCTGCTGAAAGAGTTATCCGTTGTGTGATATCATTTACAGTCATATTGTTTCGATAGTCTCGTTTATGTATATACCTGTAAAATATCTACTCAGAACTTGATTGTATCACGATCATTCTTTTAAAGTACAGTTAGTATGCCTAATTAGAATATTACTACTAACCTTGTTCCCATATAATTTTCATTTCGATAGATCGTGAGTTAAATTTTCATAAAATGAAAATGTATTGTTGAAGTCGTAAATAAAGATGTGGAGAATTTGGATAAAACTTTAAATCTGCTGCTTGTGTCTTAGGTGTTTCAGTGTGATGAATTGACTTCAGGCGCCGAAAGAATCAGTTCAACATACAGATAATTCAGTTCAGAAATAATTAATTGGTTGCAGAGTAAATCGACTGATTCACCATCTGTGCAGTCCAACACAATAACCCGCAGGCCATCCTTTGGAACGGAAATATTTTAACACCAATACCATTCTATACACAGTCCACTTTTCTTAGTTGCCAGACGGTATTTCAAATACTTTCACAGTTACTGATGCAAGTTACGTTATTGTGAATATGAGCAGCATAAAGTGCTCACAAAATCGTTTTTAGATAGGTGATATGGAGCTATTTTGTGCCATATCAAATAAAATTTGGTGTTTTGAAGCTTTAGTTTACAACAGTTTCAATATTATCTTCTTGCAACAAGGACTGATTCAATGACTTTTCGTGAGATGTTTGTTTGCATTACCAATGAGTATTCTCTGACCCAAATTATCTTGACCTCGAGAACCTTTCAGTTTAATAAACCTTCATTATATGAACTGAATGTTTCATAACAGTTAAGACTAATTACAGAGAGAATGTATCAGTGGCATAATATAATCATGCAGACACATTGTTATGGTAGCCCCACTTATACTTGTGCTGGGAACATATTTGTACGAGACTTGAATGGTTCCTGATCATACTACTGAAGTTTAACTCGTTTTGCTAGTGATAGTAATATTGGAATAAATTCGTTCTTACAATTTTCATCATGACAGGACGTGAGTTATATTTTCATAGAAATGTAATGTGCATTCTTTGAAATAAAGAAAGGATCTGAATGGGCGGGAAAAATATCAAAATGAACTGCTCCAATGTAGAGAATTTCAGTGAAGTGTAGGCACAATTTATGAGTCTGAAATATAAATGTTATAACTCCGTGCTTACAAATGTGTAGGTCAGTACCAAAGTCGGTAAGACTTGCAACTGAATGATGATCTACTTAAAAAAACCTAACAAGCAAGGCTTATTTATCAAAGAGAAATTATTAAATTACTGATGATTTGAAACAATATACGCAAGGAATAAGATATTGAATATTAGTAACAATAATGACAACAGAAAATGGCCCCCACCCCATATCAAATAAAACTTTGTATTCCATAATTTCAGTCAACAACAAATTCCAATTTTTATTGGTATGATTCACGAAATAACACTCGGATTCTAGAAGGTAATTGAATGCGGTTATAGTGAGTGAGCATTCATGCAAAACAATCTGAATTTGAGAAAAAACACAAATAAAACGTAAAATTCCTTCAACTCAAAGCCTTAGAAACAGAGCAGGGTGGCAGGTTATTCAGGAATACTTTCCCATTAGTTATCAACATTTTTGCTACTTATATGTGTCTCTGGTGAAATATAGTTATGAGATTAAATATCCATGGTTGCTGCTTAAACTGGAAAAATAACTGTGAACAATGTGTGCGTATGTGTTTCTCGTATTGATATTGATAGAAAGTTGCTTCTAGCTGCGAATTTATAACTGAAACTTGCTTTCTCCCTATGCCTCTCAATGTGATAGGATGTGAATGAAAATTTCATAAAAATGTTTCCAGTTGATAAAATAAAATAAAACTTTGAAGACAGGTCAGGAAAAGTTAAGGATGTGCAGCATTTGCTTGATTAGTAGAAACTCGTTAGCCAGTTCCATAGATCTTAAAGGCGGATATTTTCTCTCGTCATGGAATCACGTTCGACAAATTAATTGACACGTAAATCTTCTGAACAAAGTCACACCTTATTCGGCATGGAAAACTATGAAATGTTAATAATCTCACACTTATACCTTCAATGCATAATTCATTTCTTATAGCTATATGCAAGCGTTTGTAATGCCATCGAAGTTGTTCACACCAGTCACAGCTGAATGAATTTGTGCAATGCATAATGCTCACTGAATTAGTATAGGTGAGACTATGCAGTGTCATGTCCGTGTAAATGAAATATACTGTGATTTTATGAAACTTCCATCTACAGAAGTTTCTAAATTGCCTTCATCTAAAAATTATTGTTCTACTCACTTCTCCTGATTTATATACATGCTCTAGCACAAAACATTTGTCAGGATACTGATTGATCCTCTTTTGGTGTTTTGCAATCTTAATCAGAGAGGAAGCTATGCAGTATGACAATGTGTCACTGTCATAATATTTTGATGCAGCTACACTTTTTTCATAGTTCCACTTTTACTGGCAAACATTGGTGCAAAATTTGCATGTATCCTTATCATACATTTGAAGTATATTTCAAATTATCTGTGGGCAAAATTTTAAAGTACTTTAACTCCTACAATTTTCATTTGGACAGAACGTGAGTTTAGCTTTCATAATAATTATGGTGTATTATTAATATCCTTTATTAAATTATAGAAAATTTGGAGAAAATTCTAAATTGTACCTTCTGTATTTGAAGAATTTCTGTGTTTTATTCTGAACGTTTCCATAGCATTACGTAGTCCGGAATATGAATGTTTCTACTCCGAAATAGTTTGTGTTCCCAAAGAGAATCGACTGGTATATCATCGCTTAAAATCGATATTTCTTTCAGTAAGGTGCATTGGAATTAGGATGTTCCTCCATGGATGACCCACGATGAACTGCCCATTTCCTGTATTTTGTATGAATGTGATCGTAAAGCGGTAAAAATGGTTAAGTGAAAAATTAAGGATTGAATATGAGTAGTATATAATGCTGACTAAATCATTCATAGGTGAATAATTTAATATTATTTTGTGGTCTGTCACATAAAATGTGCAGTTATGGGGCTGTGGTCAACAACAGTTTCCACTTCACGAGGCGTACAAATATCACAGACGTTTACCTTGAATATTTCACCTTCCAGAATTTGTACAGATTCGTAACGCCTCATGTAGGCAATACTTTTTTTTATCAGTGTACCTTGGGTTTCGCGCACTAGTGCATGTTATTAGTGCTAGGTTAGTGGGTAAAAAATATTTGACTCTGTTAATTAATATCATTGTGACTACACTCACTAGCTGCTGTTCTGTTGATGTTTGATTTTGTTCAATATCTGACTGTTTTAGGAATCTGCACTCAACATTATTTTGAAGACTATTGAATTCTACTCATAAGCATAATTATGTAATTTTTTTCTTCCACTTTCTGTGTTCTGTTAGGACGTGAGTTAAATGTTCATAAGAAATTTCCAGCTAATGGAACCTTATTTATGCAAATCAATAAATCAGAGAAATTGGCATATTTTGATATAAATATTCAAAATAAGTAACGTGTGCTTAAAAACATATATACAAGTTCGTCTTGTGTACCACCCAATGAAACGGTTCTGTTCTTACGCCGGCAACCTATACACAATCCAGTCCTCATAGTCATGTGATAGCATGCTCAATGCTTCTCAAGTTTTTCAAGCAAGAACCATGGTGGTGCTTTTGTGCAACACGTGGTGCTCATAGAATCTTCCATAGATATTATAGTTCCACTAGATACTATTTCAGAACAACTGCGGTGTTATCCTAAAACCGTTCACACGCAGCTATGATGCAATGAAGAGAAAGCACTTAGCTTTTATCAAGCACGTGAACACCGCCATGCAGAGGCCAAATATACTGACCTGCATTATCTCATCAAACTCCTCAGTTCTCTTGTATAAAATGGAATGTTTACCTTCGCACTTTAAAAGAACAGAAATGTCGTTAGCACTGTTGAAACATTATTATGTTAAATTTGAAACTATTTGTTTTGGACCTATGGGTCTGATAAAATATCATTATAACATAATTCATTCGTGTTCCCTTCATTGATGTTTTGTATTTGATGTTATTTGCCAAGATATTGCTAGTGTACTGAGGCTAATTTTAAAACTTCTGGCAGCCATATTCGCGTTAACATTTAAAAAGTAATTTGTTACACAATTTTGTATTCACAGGAGGTAAGTATAATGTCAAAATTACAAAATGCTATGTCAGGGCTTTTCTAAATCAAAGAAAATGGTATACTTGATTATATATATTCGAATTTATGCAGTGCTATGAATTTGGAACATGAATATTTCATTTTCTAATTAAATATTAGTACACATATTAAGTTTCATGTTCTTGTTGTGAATACACTTCAATAACTGGTTAGGTTAAAAGTCTTTTTGAAGGCCCTTCTCAGACGTTGTAATAAAATCTCACCATTAACATCTCCCATGAAACTAAATTTTAAGAAGACAAACTGTCGCTAACCTCTTGAAAATTAACTGACTTGGATTCCGTAATTATTTTCACCCATCCCTCTTAACTTAAATATCTTGCTGCTTTGATCTACTAGGTAATTGTATTGATGACTTTTAATCTCTTATTTTCTCTCGCATACCTTAAACTCACCATTCTTTGGGATTAAATGACCACTTGATTCGTGCAATTTTGATTTGAAAAGGAAGACATTTCTTCCCTCTACTTGTTGTTTAATATAAATGTTCAAGTTTCAGTTCTGAAACTTGGAAATTTCATCAAAATCGTATAAATATAAGTCTGTATGCCTACCTTCTGCTCTCAGAGACTGCATCATTCAAATGTGTTTAAACTGGGCATAGGGGTGTTGAATCTCAAGTTATTAGTTTCTTCCAATATGAATGTGATATTACGTTTTTGCTATGGTTTACTTTGGGATGAACTGTGAACATCAGATGCTGGAAAAATACAGCCCAATGATGATATTTCCAAGAGATATTTCAAGCTAATTTTTTTTCGAAACAAAATAATAATTATTTTTCTTATTAATTTCATGTTAAAAGACGGTGAGTGACAAAATATAAATTAGAAAGACTGCTAAATATTGTTGTATATATTTAGTGATTTTCATTTTGTTGGTATGTACATGATCTCACACTTCACGAATCTGGAATATAGATACTTTATCTCACTGGAAAGTAGTGATTTCCATACTACCACAGAATCATCATCTCCTATACAGATAACACGGATGAAGATGCCGGAACGGACACGTTTGTAAAAGCATGATAGGCCTTCACTACTTTGAAATTAGTTTACAGTAACGCAGAACATAGCACAAAGAAAAATACCACCATTTTTTTGAAAATACAAAAGAGGGAATGAAGATAGTGTGAGGAAACATTCAAACCACATTAAATGTGGTTACACCAATGACCTCCTATGCCAAAATCAATTCTCATGCGAATGCGAATACATTAGCAATGCTTCCAGAATTGTTTACGCGATTAATTTCATAGTGAATACAAACAAAATGCATTTC